>CM076734.1:18682220-18724720 GCA_038501795.1 Pseudopleuronectes americanus | reverse complement strand
AAATCTGAGTGAACCTGGTCACACTAATTCATTTATCATTTATTCTTGAAGATATTCATCCAGTTAAGAGTTTTTCTATAAAAAGCTTTTCATCATTTGATTCATAAAATGTCAGAAAATAGTACAAATATAAAATAATAAAGTTACATCATCGTAATCTTTGTCAGCAAAGACGGATGAAATTCATCTTTGTAGATTCATCTTTTCTGACCAGTATGTTTGAATCAACTTACAGAAGGTGTTATGATCTCAGAGGAGCCGTTCATCACATCTGTCTCAAAGAGTTTATTCATATCAAAAATAATCTTCAATCAATCAGAACAATTCAAATAAAATACAATTCTCACGTTTAAAAGTCCATCTGGTTTTTGTTCCTCCATGAAAAGTGTTGAAATAAACACTTTGACAAATCCTGCACTGAAAATATTAATTACAGTAAAAACATGCATATTATCATACAAATCTAAATGAAACAGGTGTAATAAGAATAAGAATACTCTAATATTAGATTATTATACAGACATAAACAAGTATAAATACCTAACTTAATAAATAACATTCTAATAAGCTCATTTTAACCGTTTTATATTCTTTAAGATCATAATAGACAATAATGCTCATGTTTTATAAACTGTATATTTCCTCTGTAACATCTGTGGAGAAGCTGCAGCTGTAAGATGAATGTGTAACAACACAAAGGACAAAAGAACATTTCTGTTGTCATCATATGAAAGTTTCAATGTGTCCTCGTGGATTTACAGTGAATCCAGAAGCAAAGAG
Organism: Pseudopleuronectes americanus; assembly: GCA_038501795.1. Classification (NCBI taxonomy): domain Eukaryota; kingdom Metazoa; phylum Chordata; class Actinopteri; order Pleuronectiformes; family Pleuronectidae; genus Pseudopleuronectes; species Pseudopleuronectes americanus. The sequence continues at coordinate 18,723,940 of CM076734.1, read as the reverse complement.
GAGAAATCGTTCATTTGAATCTGGAAGTTACGTTTCAATGCTCCAGAATGAAAACGAGTTTCTTTCTCTGACGTCATCATCCTGAGGATCTTTCTTAGATTCCACTTGAAAGTGTCTGATGAATGAAAGTGTTTCCACAGACACATGAAGATGAGGATGATGAGATGTGGATCCCCGGCCACCAGCACACAAGTGACGGCGAGGAAGAGGCGCCGAGGGGTAGAGTGAATGATGGAGGAGGAGCCTCGGCCCTGTTTGTTCCTCACTTGAGTTTCTGACGTCTGGTTTCTGGTTCAGATCATCGAGAAGAGACGCAGAGACAGAATCAACCTCAGTCTGACGGAGCTGCGCCGCCTCGTCCCCTCAGCGTCTGAGAAGCAGGTGAGAAGCTCCTCACATCCTCCACCTTCACAGTGGGAACAGGTTCTGGTTCATCTTCTCTCCTCTTTCCACCTCTTCCTGGTTTGTTCCTCTTCCTCATGAGAATCAGGAACTAGAGGTTAAATAAAACCGATGATGATTTTCCACGAGTAAAGATTCATTAAAACAAACAACTTCCATCTTATTGCTTATTGGTCACAACATGTGAAAAACATACGATCACCTCAGACACGTCTCCGCCTCGTCCAGAGCCGGAGCTGAAACCCCTGGGGGACGCACGCTGCCCTCTTGTGGTGAGGAGTGAAACCTCGTTCTCACGCTAACTGTTTTTCTCAGGGTTCGGCCAAACTGGAGAAAGCCGAGATCCTCCAGATGACCGTGGACCACCTGAAGATGATGCAGGCGACCGGAGGGAAAGGTGATCACATGACGCCATCGCTGCTCAGAGGCAGACGCAGTCACATGACCTGATCCTCCATGTTGTTCACGTGTCTGCAGGTTACTGGGACGTCCACGCTCTGGCCCTGGACTTCCTGTCTCTCGGGTTCAGGGAGTGTGTGACCGAGGTTTCCCGCTACCTGTGCACCGTGGAGGCCCTGGACTCCGGTGACCCCCTGCGCTCCCGCCTCCTCTCCCACCTCACTTCCTGCGCCTCCCATCGTGACGCCGCCGCTCTGACAGCCGCCTCCCACCCTCCCCATCAGCCTTACCCCTTCCCTCCCCCCCTCCACCCTCACCACTGGGCCGCGGTAGGGTTTCGACATCTTCCCGCCGCGCCGTACGGGCTTCCTGTTTCCTCAGACGTCGGAGGAGGTGGAGCCCCCCCACAGGCTGGCAGAGTTATCGCAGCGCAGTGCGGCCTCCTCTTACTCCGCCCAGGCAGACTCCACCACCTCCTGCTCTCCTTCCTCCTCCTCCTCCTCTTCGTCTCTTGTGCTCTCCCCTCTCTCCGCCTCGCTCCTCTCCCTCTCCGCCTCGTTTCCCATCGCCCTCCACGCAGGGTTCCCCGTCCTTCCTCCCTCCTCTTTCACCTCCACTCCTCCCTTCTCCTCCTCCTCCTCCTCCTCCTCCTCCTCCTCCTCCTCCTCGTCCCAGACTCCTCTCAGCAGCAGTAAACCCTACAGGCCGTGGGGAACCGAGGTCGGAGCGTTCTGACCTCTGACCTCTGACCCCCCACTGAAGAAAACACTGACAAACCAAGTTTTAACTCTCGACTGTTTAACCTGTTAACATGTTGCTCACGTGTTGTTCACGTGTTCAGCTGATGATTCTATTAAAACTGTGACTGGTTGTTAAAAAACTTTATTCTTCTTATTCAGCTGTGTTTTTCTTTCCACTAGATTTACGTTTATTAAAATGTTTCCTGCCGTGAAAATAAAACTACATATTTATTATTGTAGAGTCTGGTGATTTCCTACACACACACACACACACACACACACACACACACACACAATGAGGGTCAGGAGCTGAACTTTAGGAAGAATAAGGTTTTTATGGATTTCATGATGTGTTATGATGATAAATGTCCCGAGTCTTCTTCCTGTGTCTCTTCTTCACGGGGACATCAGGACGACCATGTTCTTCACACTGAAGATCTCGATCCAGTATCCGTCCGGGTCCTGAATAAAGGCCAAGTCCTTCACTTTACCTGAAATGAAAGAGTTTTAATAAACAGACTGAGAACATACTGTCACCCTGCTCTAACCCACAGCGCCACCTGCTGGTGGAAACTCACCTCAGACAAAGACATGTAAACGTGGACATGTGACCTGTTCACACCTGCAGAGTCCCTGAACCCTGAACTCTAAACATCCTTCATAGTTACAGTTTAATATCAAAGACTGTGTGAACCTGATTTATGACCACAGAAGAAGAACTCACCGGCCTCTGGTTTCTTTACAAACTTTACACGCTGATCCTCAAACAGTTTACAGGCAGCAGAGACATCAGGGACACAGATACCGATATGTCCTGCAACAGACACAGGATGAGACACACTGAGACACACACACTGAGACACACACACAGAGACACACACACAGAGAGACACACAGAGAGACACACAGAGAGTGACACAAACAGACACACAGAGAGACACACACAGAGAGACAGAGAGACACACACTGAGTGACACAAACAGACACACAGAGAGACACACACAGAGAGACACACAGAGAGTGACACAAACAGACACACAGAGAGACACACACAGAGAGACACACAGACACACACACACTAACTCACCAAATCCTGTCGGTTTGTTGTTCCCGTTGTGATACGACAGTTTTTTCCGTCTCCGATCCCCAGTTACTGAAAAGCCAACGGAGACGTTCATCATGAATTAAATAAAACATGTCAGCTAAGAGACTCAAACAGGGGTCAAAGGTCAAAGGATCAGTGACCTCATGGAGTCGGCGCAATATTATGACAAACGAGGATCTTATAAAAGTCTAAAATGTTGATCTGGTGATCTGTCCTCATGTGTGGAGACGTCACATTGAGGAAGTGGTTTTCTTAAGTTTTTCTATTTGCATGTCTCTCGGCTCTTTGTCTCCACACGTACTGTGTGAGCTCCACGGTGCCTCGGCGAGAGAAGGTCCACGCTGTCCTCTCCCTGAGGTCGGCAGGGATGTCCAGCTTGTCCTCGTAGCCCAGGAAGTAGAGCGTGAAGCGCATCGAGGGGAAGTCGATCTTCTGCAAAAACCTGCAGCAGCACAGGAGTTAGAAGACGTGTCAGAGGCGTGTCAGAGGCGTGTCAGAGGCGTGTCAGAGGCGTGTCAGAGACGTGTCAGAGACGTGTCAGAGGCGTGTCAGAGCGTGTCAGAGCGTGTTGGGTCCACAGAGGAAAGAGGAGCCGGACTCACGTCATCCCGAGGATCCGGGTGTAGAAGTCCAGAGATCTGAGCGGATCCTTGACCCTCAGCATCGTCTGCTGCATCATGTAGTCCTGCACACGTCGCCACGGCAACCAGGCAAAGCATCTTTAGTAGTGTGTCACATTTCAACAGCGCAGGAATTCACAACTTCTTACAGACAAAAAACATTTAGATAGAAAACAATAGGAGTCAAACTAAAACAGAATGAAGCTTCTACTGATCAACAGCGCCCCCTGCAGCCACACGTGGGAAACATGCTCCATATTAACAGAACCATCAAACTCACTTTGATCGAGCTGCTGGTCTGAGGTCAGAAGTGACATCGTGCTGCTCTAAGAAAGTTTCAGCAGCGTCAGACTCGATAGTGGATCTGATTCCAACAGGAAAAAACTCTGAGGAAGTTTCTTCTCCAGGTTTGATTTGATCAGATCAAACAAAACAAGTGTGTTTGATCTGATCCTGAATCTGAGGCTCAGCTCAACAAACCTGCCACAGTGTGAAGTGTGTGTGTGTGTGTGGACACACGTCTGGAGTCCTACTGCGTTAAGTCACACACTCACACACATTCAGACTCATACACTCACTCACACACATTCCACAGACTCACACACTCAGACTCTCACACATTCAGATTCTCACACACAGACCCACACACACAGACCCACACACTCAGACTCTCACACACTCACAAAGCAAACTAAACAGTCACTATAACCAGCACACAGAGGAGGTGAATCCTTCAGAATAAAGGTCACCTTGGTGATGGGGTCTCCCTCTTTGCAGGCGGCGCCCACAGCCTCGTCTGACAGACCTCCGTCCTCCATGACGCTCACATGTCACTGACTCTCCAGCTGCTGCTCCAGGTCGACTTCCTGTTTCAATTAAAATGGCTTCTTCCTTCGTTTGATTCTGTTCATCAGTAAACACTCTATTATTCCATCATGTGAGTGAAGAAGCCTCAACAACTCATTTCTGTATCTTATGAGATTATTATTTTATTAATGTTTCTTATTAAAGAGTTTAAAATCTTCTGTCCGACTGAGTCTCGACCAAGACCGGCAAGGAAAACGCCCACAACACACACACACACAATCTGAGGAACGTGTTCAGGTACAGGAATGCATCCGAAGCAGCAGCTGCAGGTCTGAACAGGAAGCAGGTGTGTGTGTGTGTCTGTGTGTGTTGTCACACCCTGATCCTGGTTCAGACTAATCTCCTCTGGAGTAAAAACATGTTCACACACAACATGGACGACACGACAGCTCCCATAAAGTGAATCCCAAGCATCTCCATCGCCCCCTGGTGGTCATAAACCCCGCCTCCTCCATGTTAGCAGATGGTAGATGTAGGAAAAAATAAGACTTTTTTTTTCTTTGTTGTGAAAGTTTTTTCTGTAACAAAGTTTATTCTTTTAAAGAAAAACATTACAATTGAGAACTAGATCAAAATGAACTAGAATAATAATAATTACATTTTCATATGTACAAGTTCAGTACAAACTAAATCACAAAACTTTTTTAAAAATCTAAAATTTCACAGAGTAATTTTGAACCAGTTTTTAAAAACAGTGAAAACATAAGAGGGTGAATCAGTGAGCGCCAGGAAGGATGTGATGTCATCATCTCCTCGCCGCCTTGCGACTCTCGAGCAGCTGCACCACCAGGCGGCTCTTCAGAGACGACAGCTTGCTGCTGTAGTTCTGCTGCAGGACGGACGCCAGCTCGCCACGGAGCCGCCGCAGGCTCGGCAGGGCGCCGCAGTCCGGCACGTTCAGCAGCGCGTGGAAGAGCTGCAGCCAGAGGGCGCTGTGCGGGTTCCTGCAACACACCAGGAATCCAATGGTAACTTACACAGTTCTTCACCTCACCACCAGGTGGACGCTGTAACCTTCATTTCTGCTACATGGAAACACAACAACATCTGTAGTAAACAAACACCTGCAGTAAACAACCACCTGCAGTAAACAACCACCTGCAGTAAACAACCACCTGTAGTAAACAACCACCTGTAGTAAACAACCACCTGCAGTAAACAACCACCTGCAGTAAACAACCACCTGTAGTAAACAAACCACCTGCAGTAAACAACCACCTGTAGTAAACAAACAGCTGCAGTAAACAAACACCTGTAGTAAACAAACACCTGCAGTAAACAACCACCTGTAGTAAACAACCACCTGCAGTAAACAAACACCTGTAGTAAACAAACACCTGCAGTAAACAAACACCTGCAGTAAACAACCACCTGCAGTAAACAACCACCTGCAGTAAACAAACACCTGTAGTAAACAAACACCTGCAGTAAACAACCACCTGCAGTAAACAACCACCTGCAGTAAACAAACACCTGCAGTAAACAAACACCTGTAGTAAACAAACACCTGCAGTAAACAAACACCTGCAGTAAACAACCACCTGTAGTAAACAACCACCTGCAGTAAACAACCACCTGTAGTAAACAACCACCTGCAGTAAACAACCACCTGCAGTAAACAACCACCTGCAGTAAACAAACACTCACCTTCTGAACACAGCGTTCGTCCTCCAGACGCCATCTTCCTTCGTCACCTGCATGTACGTCCCAAACAACAAACAGTAAACCGTCCCGGCTATTCCAAAGAAATCCGTCTGAAAACACAACAAAAGACACAATAAGACCTTTGAGATCAAACTGTCTGAATATTTAACGTGTTTTTATCAGAGTGAAAAAGATAAAACACTATTAATGTTTAATCTCTTACATTATAAAAACATCAGATCAATCCGTACAGAACGTTTCTAAAGCAGCAGGAGGTCCCGCTGCGTCTGTACCTGATAGGTCCACGGTTTCCCGCTGAGCATCTCCGTGCACTGGAAACCTGACGTCAAACACTTGGCGGTGAAAGCAGTGCCTTCTGGGAAAAGCTCCATGTCAATGCTTTGTCCCAGGTCGATGAGAACGAGGCCGTGGTCCAAGCTCTCTGAATCAAAACACTTGTTCTCCAAGAACCTGAAGCACAGCATCGGTCACGTGAGATTCAGCCAAACAACATGTGACCACAGGAGATGATGTGTGACAGTGAGCACGTGTTGATGGCGTTCGTGATATGTGACTCAGAGGCTGGAGGTCAAAGTTACAGATTCATCAGAATGAATTCACACAACTCACCTCTCCCCCAGCAGGAAGTTGTCTGGCTTGATGTCGGCGTGGATGACGTGGGCGCGGTGCAGCTGCTCCACCATGTGCAGGATGCAGATGGTGAAGTACATGACCAGAGGCTGAGGCATCACCTTATCGCTCAGGGCTTTGTACATGTTCACCGTGTTCTGAGAGTCACATGGTCAGAGGAACACGTCTTATTCACGTTCATGTTACAGCCAGACGAAGGTCAGAGACGTGCCCACCTACCAGCAGGGTGCCGTGGCTGTGCAGCTCCCCGAGCAGCACACTCCCGTTGTGGAAGAGGTGAGCCGAGCTCATGCTGCTGTAGAGCTGTCGCACGTCGGGCTGCAGCCGAGCGTCCAGCTGAGTGTGGATGTAGAACTCCCAGGGATTCGCTGGCTTCTGAACCTGCAGAGGAGAAGGTTCCAGATTCAGCTCTTCTCTCAAACTGACGGCTTTACACCCTTTGTATTAAAGGAGGCGATTTGGATGTTTCATACGGTTAAAACATTAAATAAAAAAACATGTTGTATTAGAGAAAACCACAATCTTGTCACTGTGGGACGCACAGTGTTAGTGTACTGGTGACCTTCATTTATTATTCTACCACAGCTAATGGTCTAAAACCTACAACTGCTGCCGCTCTCACCTTTAGGATCATCCTCTCTGAGGTCATGGGGTCAGTCGCCTGGTAGACGGTGGCAAAAGCTCCTTCCCCGAGGACGCAGTCGACTCGCAGGGAGGCCTTTCCTGTTGGAGACATGAACGTTGAGTCACTGAAGGTCCTCACTGACCAACAAGAATCATCATCATCATCATTACACCTGGATATCAAACTGCATTTTCACTGGGAAGAAACTATTTGACACGTCTCATGATAAACTAACACGTCTCTAACTCAGAGTCTTGTGCTTTAGCTTCATTGTCTGCATCCGAGTCATTGGACCTTCAAAACATCCTCAAAGTGATTCTGTGCTTCAACCACGAAGCCTCATCATCCTCGTGCTTCAGGATCGGACGACATTATTCTACGATGTGACTCTTCTGCTGCTCGGAGAAAATACTTTCACTTCATAACCGCAGACAAGTATCGATAACTAGTATTTGACATATTAGTGATATTCCCTTCATTTAGCACCGATCACAGAAGTAACCGGAGGATTTATGTGTAAGACATTAAACAGAGGGAGGAGGATGTAGTTAGCAGGTCTGTGCCTGTAACCAGCAGCCGCCCCAGTCGGTCCTCATGCTGCACTGGGAGCTGGTTGGTCTCTTACCCATGCTGATGGTCATCTTTGGGCTGATGTTGGGGATGTTGCAGGGCCAGGTGACGCAGCGGGGGTGCGAGGTGAGGGGCGGGGCTAGTGCAGACAGCAGACCAGAGATCAGTTCGTTATCCCAGGGATCTGACACCAGTGGGACGGCCACTGTCCCGGCCGTGCTCATGGAGACGTCAGCACCGGCCGTCATTCCTCTGTCGGGACTCATGGGTTCATCCAAAGTGCTGAACCGCAGTGACTGCTGCTCCGGGCTCATGGGCACGTCAGCACAGAGCTGCGGCTGCTCTGGACTCATGGGGACGTCCAGGGTCTTGTTTGGAGCAGTGTCCTCCACCCAGGGTCGAAGGGGACTGAGGAAGGCGTCCAGATCTGGCTCCACTTTGACCTCGGGGCTTCTGATGGACATCCAGTCCAGTTTGAGAGGACACGCTGGGCTCATGGGAACATCGTGGGCTGGGGTCTCTACTCGCTCTGGACTGGAGGGTTTGTCTCCGTCTTCTTTAAAGATTTGAAACGGTTCACTTTTGGGTCCGACTGAGCTCTGGGGCTCCTGTGAGGCGGGCTTGGGAGGCTGCTCGGGGCTGGAGTACACCTCCCAGCCGGGCCCTGAGGTCCTGGGGAGGGAGGAGTCTGTCGGACACAGCGTCTGGTCTCTGAAGGAGAGCGCGGTGGGAGGAGGAGGCTGCACCATGGTGATGGAGGAGGTGGTCAGGCAGTGATGGCTGCTGGCGAGCCCTTCTCCGACGATGGTGCCTTGTCTCACCGAGGAAGGAACCAGGCGACTGATGTTGGATTCAGAGAGCTTGTCATCAGACGGACTCTGCTCTATAATGGGGCTGCGCAGGGAGAAGAGAAAGTAAATGTCACAGATACACGGAGCTGAATCAGATCCTCGTTCTCCACAGGGCTGCACACTGCTCACCTTAGTTTTTTGGGCTGGCGTCTGATAAAGGGATCATCACCGCCTTCGCTGCCATCACAGTTGTTCTCTGGAGAAAAGGAAAAATTAAGCCTTTCTGAATAAATCAAGTTGTTGACACCATAAAAAGTTGTGTTGCCATTCTGCTGCGTTTGGGATAAAAAGGTGATTTTGGGTTCAGGTACCTTGGTCCTCGAAGAAGTTGCCGCTGAACATGTTCTTGTTGGTGAAGGGGGTGGAGACACACTGGGCCTGCATGTCGAAGTCCCTGGTGCTGTTGGGACAAGCATCCAGAGAGTTGAGGGAGTTGTAGCGAGCCCCCCACATGGTGCTCTCGTCTGGCATCAGGTCCTGAGGAGTCTCCTGGTCGCAGAACACAGGAACCAACACGCGTCAAATCAATACTCATGAAAGGTCAATTCAAAAATTGTAAGAGAAGTTGGAGATTAAGATTCATTCTCAACCTCAACACAACGTGATGTTTGATACTCACATTAGGTTTCTCTGTCTTCGACCCAGCGATCACAGCGAGAGCTCTGATTGGTTTGGGCTTCTCGACCGCAGCTGGAGCAGCAGCACTGAACAGAGCCACAGGAAAATGATTCATGTTAATGTCAAACTTGTATTTTATCACATTAAACATGTGTATTAAGTTTTGTCAGACAGGACGATGCTAGTGGATTCTTCATTAAAGCTGATGAAGTTCATATTTACCTGCTGTTTTCTTTGTCGTCCTGGAAGATGGTGAACGCAGCAGCGGACGGAGGATTCCTGAACGAGGAGTCGCCTCCTGCAAATCACACAAAGAAAGAAAATTCATTACATGAATGGAAAGATTTGCAGTAAACTTGAAAACGTGAGTCTCTTGTGCAGAGAAGAACTCCGGCTTCAAGTTCACATGCATTTTGTTTGGAACCGGCACAATTTTTATAATTTATTAGTGAATTTATAGCATATTTACCATTTCTTGAGTATCCACCGTCAAACCCCCTCTCAGCGACGTGGAGCCCCGATGTGCCGTTGAACTGATCTTCTAAGAGAGTGGGAGCCTGGAACATGTCCATGATAACATCTGGACAGAACCAAACCAGATTCAATTTTAGCAGCTGTCATTTGAACATCTACGATTCCACATCACCTCACTTCAGTTCAGTGCTGAGGGATCTAGACACAGCTGCTGAGTTACATGTGTGGACGCAGCTCATGTTTTAAATCCAGATGCAGTCGTGAAACGAGGGCAGGAAGGAAATATGTAACAAAAAATACTCAATGGTGCAAGAAAGTACCACAATTCAATCTGTGCATGTAACTAAGCCCTAAGAGAGAAACCCAGTGGCGCTCAGCCGATGGGATGTTGAACCTGTGCTCACCCAGCGCTTCCCGTGTGTTGACCGTGGGCGACGGCAGCACCCTGGACGGTGTGGCCTGAACAAAGCCCAGTGAGGTGTTAGGAGTGATGTGAGACAGGTTAGCTGTGCCCCCCTGGGACACTGAGAGACACAAAGAGAAGGAGGTTTAGAGGCGTTCAGGAGCGTCACTGTCCAGCGCTCATCTGTGAACCTCGGCTCTCACTCACCGTTCAGTTTCTCCTCTGCTTCCTGCAGCTGACTGACGTCCCTGAGGAAATAGAACAAGATGATTAAGAACAGACCTGAAACACCGGATGGACACAGCTCAGGTGAGGACACGGACCCAACAAGGCTTTTTATTGACAGGCCACCAGCTGCAGTTAAACTCAGTGACTCACAGGTGTGTGGCGTTGTGCTCCTGTGGTCGACCGCTCTGCCAGAGGTCCGGCAGAGCGGAAGCATCATGGCTGAGGACGTCGGCGTCCACAGCCGAGAAAGGGGCGTGTCTGTGGAGCGACAGGTTTCTCTGCTCATAGCTGACAGGCTGCAGAGCGAGAGACGCCCGGTGTGTTGGTAGGTGGATGCTCCTCTCAGCAGGGGCCGAGGGATGAGGGGATAGGTCAGAGCTCAGAGTGTCTGTCTCAGCAGGTTGGGATTGGTTCAGCCACGGAGGAGGTACAGGCATGGCGGCGGCTGCAGCGGCTTCTTGGGTGAACGCTGACTCGGCGTGTAATGACAAACCAAGAGAGCGTCTGCTGCTCAGATGGTTCGAGGGCCGAGGACACCCAAAGGGATTCTGGGTAGGATGAGGGTTCGGACACGCGGCAGCTTCTCCAACACACGACTGAGACAAAGAAATACATTCACTGAATTTAAAGTTATGTTTTCATATGTTAAAAACAATCTCACTGTACCATGACACTCATAGTGTGGTTGTAAATTTAGAGAAACGTGGAATGTGGAGTCTGACCTTCTGTGACGGAGGCTGGCTGCTTACACCACCACACGTTTCCAGATCCTGCACCACCTGCTCCAACATGGACTTGATGCTGCGGATTCCCTCCTCTTCCTCCCTCAGCATCTTCTCCACTTTAAAAAGCAAAATAAAAACAGAAACCACAACGAAAGATCAGATTTGGACTTTTCAAGCCTTTTTCATTATCTGACGTCCAACTCACTGTTTTCTCTCCGCTCCCTTTCCTTCGTCTCCCGGATCTTACGGAAGTATTTCTCTGCCCGAACCTCCTCAAACGATAATTCAGAGCCATCGCAGGTGAGTTCATCCGTCATGTACTCCGACACGGTCTGAGCGCCGGAGCCCTGACACGAGCGAGTCACACCCGAGTTCTCCGAGCGGGAGAGTCTGAAGAGGAGACGGCAGATTCACATCTCATTGTTAGGATGTGAGCAGTTTTAAAATGTTGCACTTTGGAAATGTTGGGTGTATAGAAAAATACATTAAGACACAGGACATCAGAAAGTTTTCTTTTCTATGTATGGAAATTGAATAAACAATATTAAATTGTACATTTTTCTTTTAATGACAAATAGAACATTTTATTTTATCTTTGAGCTTTGGACTGAAATGTCAGCGGCTCACAGCAGAAGCATAAAATGATTTCACAGGAAACCAACTTTAAACGATAAGAATAGTTTTCACTTACGTCACAACGGTTTTAACTTCAGGGGGTTTGGCCGCCCAATCCACAGAGGCCTGTAACAGAGAGAGAGAGAGAGAAACAGTGATAACCCCCGCTCACCATTTATCACCTACAGGGATGATTATTGTTTTAATGCTGTATTTTAATGTTTATTACTTTAGTTCCTGATCTTATTTACCTACTGTAAAAAACATGTATAATACCAGTGAGTCCTACAGACCTTGCTCTGGGTGACTGGTTCCCTTTGTGAGGTCATCTGGTTGGTTAAATGGGAGGTCTGCAGAGGATTCACAGATCCCAGCGTCTGGCTTCTGGTTTGAAACTGCCTGCAAATCAGATTGAGTTTGAAGTCAGATATATAAGACCGTTAAAAGTCCAGTCTGTGCAGCTCTGTCTTCACGTCCACAGTGTGTGTTTCTCGCTACCTGTATTCATGGAGAACCGTGTCGGCTGGCTGGGCCTGGTTCTCCACGGCCTTCTGGTACACTGCGTCCGCCTGTTCATTCAAACCCCTCTGCTCAAACTGCTGGGCCCAGGCCAGGTAGAGCGCCGCGGCCCGGGTGCCGACGCCCTTACTGAAGACGTGGCTGTACAGCGCTATGGGGTCGGAGTAGTAACTCGCCTGGAGACAGAGTCAGAATGAAGAGATGCTCAGGAGAGACTTTACAGTGTGGGCAACAAACAAGCTCAGGTTGTGTGACGGTTGTCTGAGTGACAGATTTCCATCAGACTTACACATTTAATGCAGTAGTTCACATATCTGATGTCATTAGCATATTGCTCCACGTTCAGGAACCTCTGCACGAGGCTGTCGAACACGACGGAGATCCCAGAGTCCCCGGCAGCCGGAAGCCTCTGCTCCAGATACTCCACAAACCTGGAGACAAAATCCATCATTCTCTGAATCGCTGACAAAGACCAGGACCGGCTCAGATATTACAAACTCAGTGTGGCATCTGAAGAATCATTTAAGAGATGTTTAATTATTTCTCAGTCAGTTTTATATATTAACTATCATGTTAATGCTGTTGATACTTTATTATGATTATGTGTTCACACGATTTAAACCATTAGCTTAGCCAGGCTAACATCCCACTCACTTGTCCCATGGATCCAAAGGGTCGTCTCCGGTGTACGAGCTCAGCCTGCTTTCAAAGCTCCTGCGAGAGGAAGAGGAGGAGGAGGAGGAAGAGGAAGAAGAGGAGGAAGAGGAGGATGATTTAAAGAAGCTTGAATAACGTCCACATCTTCTAGTTTTACGACCATGAAATAACACATAGGCTGTGTTAGCTGCTAGCATCCAGCTAGCTCCGGTGGTCGTGTGGTGCTGACTCACTGTAGATACGAGGAGAAGTCCATCTCCCTCTGGGTTAACCTTCTGCCCGCGGCTCGCTCCTGCTCCGGTGCTCCGGTGCTTCGCGGTTTCACGTGACGAACTTCAACGGGAAACTTCCATCGTTTGTTTTCTACTCCGAACTGTTGCTGCTCCGGCTGCGTTTGAAAATTCGCGCTCAGCCAATAGCAAGGCGTTGTCTGAAAAAGCCACGCCCCCTCAATGTGACGATACATCCGGAGTAAATAAAACATTCAAATTGTTATTTGTTATTAATGTTTTATACCCTGGTTATTATTTGTCATGTTTCTGAAGCACTTTATCACGGGTACTTTGAGAGGTGCTTTATAAATACAATGTGTAGTATTATTGTTATTAAGTAAAAGTATATACATTAAAAAGGCTCTATTCTTTGTTTATGACAAAACGTAAACACCAAGCCTCAACACATCTAGATCTATTTTAATTTACTCCAGCTGAAGGGTTTGTGAATATAAATAAGTGGGTAACTATTTGCATATTTCTGTTTAATTAAATAACACTAAATAAAAAGATGTATCACTAAACGTTTTTTCCAGGTGAAGTTTAATGTGAAAGGTTTCCGTCCCAGTTCGTTGTTCCGGTTTCAGTTTTCAAAATAAGGACGCAACTCGTAGCAAAAATTATAATAACAATGTAACGTGGTGTTAATTTCCCACTTTCATTTAGGGGACAAATCCAGTGTTGATGTATTAATTTTAAAAGTCTGTTTTGTTGACAGTTTAGATCAGAGACTGAGTAACAACACCTGCAGGAGGCAGCGGCACGAGACTGACGCTAAGCTAACAGGAGCTAACGGGGAAGCAGGTGTTGTTTGTGTTGCTGTGAGATGTGTGAGTTGTGTGCAGGTTTGTTATCGTCACCGAGAGAAACAAACACAAATCAGCTGCTGAATGGAAACGGACCCGAACAGGAAGTGAGAGGTGACAGGGAGCAGCCCGTGAGGGGCAGCGCGGGAAACCCCTCTCATGCGGACAAACAAGCAGAGCTCGCGACGTTACGCAGTCGCCATTTTGTTTCCCCGGGAGTAAAGAAACCAAACGGAGCAGCGCCGGCGTCAATATTCTCCATCACCCGCAGCACCGTCCCCACGGCCGAGCAGCGTCCTGCACCCAGGGCTACATGGTACGTTCTCCGCGGGGAGGCCGCCGAGTCTCCGCCGTGTGTCTGCTCCAGGAGCCGGGCTCCTTCTCTGAGCTCCCCGGCCGACCGGCTGCTGCTAGCAGCACGGCGGCGAGCCGGCATTTTGAAAAGCGGGCCCGCTGCGACCGGCGAGCCGTTACACGGATGTGATTCGATTCAGTGATGAGAACTCGGGCTGAAGCCGCTAGAGCCGGAGGCGGATCCGCTCGGTGACTCACTGTGGGGCCGGGAGCTGCTCTCTCCCGGCCCCGCCACGCGTGTGCCCGAGCCCCGGGGCCTGCGGGCGGCCGAGCCGGGGTTAGCTACCTGGAACCCGGCTAACAGGCGTGGTGGATGTGTGTGGAACCAGCTCGTTATAGGGTCGTTACTCATCTATGACACGGAGCGGTAGTGGATCTATGTTCGGCTCCATCGATCGTCGTCCGGCCGTGAATGGGCTGGTTCCCCTCGTTAGCATTAGCAGCATTAGCTCAGATACGGGTTGTCAACTGGGACCAGACCTGAACGATGGCGCCAAAACCAACACGAAAGCTGTTGTTGTGTTTGTAACTGGATCCTGACCGGGCTCACCCTGCAGCTGGTACCGGGGATAGAGAGCTGCTGCCCGGGCTCTGCTTTCTGTTGCACACGGTGGTTTGACCAATGATCCAGAGCTGGAACGACTGGTCTCAGGGGGCAGCCTCTCTACTGGGAATAGGACCGTTCACCTTCTATGATGCTGAACTGAGTATTGGTTCCTATAGTAATGTTGTAATGCGGGGGGGGGTTCTTTGTGGTGCTGACCCCAGGATGGATGTGATGCCTCCAAGTAGATATCTACACTGTTAGTTCAATGTCACCATGCAAAACTAAACGTCTTCAGTAGATGATCCATCCTTGAATAAGTGTTCTTCTCTTTATCTGCACAGATGTCTGGTGACATGGCCACGGATCTCACTGGTGACATGGCCACGGATCTCACTGGTGACATGGCCACGGATCTCACTGGTGACATGACCACCGAACCAACTGGTACCACGACCACTGATCCAACTGGTGACATGACCCCTGATCTGACCGGAGACATGGCCACGGATCACGTGAATGGAAACGGCACAGAGGAACCAATGGACACTACAGCAGCCGTGGCCCAGTCAGAACATTTCCCGGCGTTACTGGAAGCTGGTTTACCTCAGCAGGTCGCTGAGAAGCTAGATGAACTCTACGTGGCAGGTGAGCAGAGCTTCTTCACCTTCTACACAGAAAGTCTGAGATCTGGTTTTCGAGATGGGCTTCTGGATTTCAGGGGTTTTGTTTTGATCTCAGTTCTATGACTGTTTGGCTTTTGTATTTTCTTGCAGGGACGATGATATTAAATCTGTAAATTGTTGTCAACAAACCCCAGGGTCCATTCTGCCAACATGGCACGAGCCCAAAGCTTGACATAGCGGAAGTGAGCAGTAGAGAGAGAAAATCACTTTGTTCTTCTGGGGAAACCAGTGGGTTCGGGCAAATGAAGATACTTTGTGAGGCCAGAAAGTCCAGAAAGATGGAAGATGGTTAGAATTATTAATACTTAGACTAATGCCACTACCAGCACACCTGCCCTGTCTATTGAAGGCTCAAAACACTGTTCACTGGGCATACTTTAATTTGTTAAACTAATCACTAGTGCAGGTGAAATAACGTCATTAAATCCCAAGAGGTGAATTTGCTTTAAGTACCTTCTTTGTTGCACATCAATACATTTCTCCGCTTGAGTATTGACGTGCTATGTGAGACTGGATTGAAAGGGTGGGTGTAGCTCTAAAGGCTCTGAGGATGGTAGCTGGAAGCCATCTGCTGCTGTGCAGACACAATCAAGCAGCTGTTGGGCTGCCGTCTGTGGATTGTTCTCTTGGAGCAGCAGCTGAAGAAGCCACAGGGATGGTTTTTATTTGACACAGGGTGAAAAGGACTGTTAAAAATAAGACAGTTTTAATATAATCAGTGTTTCTGGCACAGCCACTAATCTATTTCCCAACCTGTTCAGATCACCATGTTTGTTTTAACATCATATTTACAGTTTGTGTTATTGGTTGTGTGACTTTCAGGCCTGGTAGCACATAGTGACCTGGACGAACGGGCTATTGAAGCTTTGAAAGAATTCAACGAGGAGGGAGCCCTGCAAGTGCTGGTCCAGTTCAAAGAGAGCGACCTGTCCCACGTGCAGGTAAGATGTGAACCGTCTGTGAGGTTCCACTCTCTGACACACAAAGGGTCTTTGTTAAAGACCCTGGTGGTGTTTCTGCCAACTGATAGTATTCAACAACACTGAGCACACACCTGTGCAATGTCACTAAAATATTAAATTATTTAAAGGTATTATTTTTTACAGTTAATACATTCTTTTGAGTCTGGTATTTGATCTGTTCAATGAAAAACAAGAGGTTTAGGACCACATCTAAAGTACAACTCTGGCAATCAAAATATGAATTTATAGTATAAAATAACTAGTGAACACCGCAGGTTTGTCAGATTTGATATAAATCCACATGTTGAGGAATTTCCTGAAACGTAAAACTGTCAAACTCTCGGGCCCTGGTCTTCGTTCCTCAAGGCTTTCGCTTAAAATAAACAAAACTATATTTCAGTGAAATTGATCAGAGATGTCCTCAGTTTTGTTTAATTTGACCTCGCATGTGAGCTTTCCTCTTCATGTTGATTTTTAGAAAGCGTGATTATTAATAGTATATGTTTATGTTTCCTCTTCCAGAACAAAAGTGCCTTTCTCTGTGGTGTGATGAAGACGTACAGACAGAGGGAGAAACAAGGGACAAAGGTTTCAGATTCAACTAAAGGACCCGATGAGGCTAAAATCAAAGAACTCCTGGACAGAACCAACTACACACTGGACGTCACAACAGGACAGCGAAAGTATGGCGGCCCCCCGCCTGAGTCTGTGTACTCAGGGGCCCAGCCCACAGTTGGAACAGAGGTACACTTCTGAGAATCTGAATACAAACCAAAGCTTTCTGTAAATATAAAAGATCCTGACTGATGGCTGGGATGTCCGTTATTATTCTTTGTTTTTCTCCAAGATATTTGTTGGGAAGATTCCCCGGGACCTGTTTGAAGACGAGCTGGTTCCTCTCTTTGAGAAGGCCGGGTCTATCTGGGATCTGAGGCTAATGATGGACCCGCTGAGCGGCATGAACAGGGGCTATGCCTTCGTCACGTTCTGTAATAAAGACGCAGCCCAGGAGGCGGTGAAGCTGGTGAGTCCGTCAGGAACGAGAGTCACATGGTGGAAGGATTCGTTTCTAGTCACTGATTGACTTGACTCTTTGTGTTTTTCCAGTGTAATAATCATGAGATTCGCCCTGGAAAGCACATCGGGGTTTGTATATCCGTCGCCAACAACAGGCTATTTGTTGGCTCCATTCCGAAGAGTAAAACAAAGGAGCAGATCGTCGAAGAATTCGCTAAAGTCACAGGTAAAAGAATAAATCCTGTTTTAATACATTTGATTTTACCTACCTGCCGCTGCTTTTGATTTCATTTGACAGCTTATGTTACTGAGTCTAATAATAAATACTGAATCTGTTTTCTGGACGTAACAGAGGGTCTTAGTGATGTCATACTGTACCATCAACCTGACGACAAAAAGAAGAACCGCGGCTTTTGCTTCCTGGAGTATGAAGACCACAAAACGGCAGCTCAGGCCCGTCGCCGGCTAATGAGCGGGAAGGTGAAGGTGTGGGGCAACGTGGTGACGGTGGAGTGGGCGGATCCCATCGAAGACCCCGACCCAGAGGTCATGTCCAAGGTGAGATTCAGAAGTCAAAGTTGTAGAATTTCTTTGTCATTTAAAAAATCTCTTCTGGTCGACCTATTGAGTTCTGAGCTGTAGAGACTGACGTGTGATCGTCTCCATGTCCGTTTCACAGGTCAAGGTTTTATTTGTGAGGAATCTTTCCAACGGTGTTACAGAGGAGATCCTGGAGAAGTCCTTCAGTGCGTTTGGAAACCTGGAGCGAGTGAAGAAGCTCAAAGATTACGCTTTCATTCACTTTGAAGAGAGGGAAGGAGCCGTGAAGGTACAGATCTCCTTCTGTTTCCTACTTGAACAGTTCTCTCTTCCATCTTTGGCTCTAAAGACGTCTGTACTAATGTCTCTTGTGTTTCTCAGGCCCTGGAGGAACTGAACGGGAAGGACCTGGAGGGCGACGCCATTCAGATTGTTTTTGCTAAACCACCAGATCAGAAGAGGAAGGAGCGTAAAGCCCAGAGGCAAGCAGCCAAAACACAAATGTGAGAACGTTTGTTCTTTTGTTTCAGGTGACTGCACCCTGATGTTGTCATCGTTATAACTTGAGCTTTATTCTCATCCCTCGCTCGGTTCAGGTATGATGACTATTACTACTACCCCCCCCCTGCCCACATGCCGCCGCCTGCGAGAGGCCGGGGCAGAGGCGGCAACCGGGGTGGCTACTCTTACCCCCCCGACTACTACGGTTACGAGGACTACTATGACTATTATGGCTATGACTATCACAACTACCGTGGCGGCTATGACGACCCCTATTACGGCTACGACGACTTCCAGGGCCCAAGCCGAGGGCGCGGTGGCAGCAGGGGCTCGAGGGGAGGAGCCTCTCCATCCAGGGGGCGTGGCGGCGCAGGCGGACCTAGGGGCAGGTCCAGCTTCTCCCCGCGTGGCGGACCAGGACCAGGCCGTGGTGGGCGTGGCTCAAGAGGAGGAGTGCAGCCGAGAGGGCGAGGAGGGGTACGTGGTGCACGGGGTGGCCGCGGTGGAAATGTAGGAGGAAAGCGCAAAGCTGATGGGTACAACCAGCCAGATTCCAAGCGTCGCCAAACCAATAATCAGAACTGGGGCTCTCAACCCATTGCTCAGCAACCGCTCCAAGGTGGTGACCATTCTGGTAACTATTCTGGTTACAAATCTGACAACCAGGAGTTTTATCAGGATTCTTTTGGGCAACAGTGGAAGTAAACCAGTAGGGCTTTGATAACAAAATACGTGTTTGTTTATGTTGGTGTCTTTTTTTTATTTAGAGACTTGATCTGATTGGCCCTCAGTTCCTCAAAATTGGTGACATCTGGCAAGATATCTCTTTGTACATATTTTAATAATCCGCTTGGACTCAAATAGTAGTCACACTCCCACCTGTTACTGGCGAACTGGTTTTCTTTTAATCTTTATTTTTTTTAAGATGGTCGTAAAAAAGATTTTCCATAACGAAAGTTGAGAAAACAATTTTAAGATTCAATTCTGTGGTCGAGCTGTCTATTTGGCTATAGCTTTATGTATGTTTTTAGACTGGTTATTATGTTATAAGTAGCTAACAGCAACAAAGCATATGTCTCCTAAACATGTATTTAAAACAAATGAAAATACAATTTGTATTGTCACAAAGTAATGCGTGTCTTGTTATTGAAAAGAAGAAAAAAAAGGACCACCGCAGTCCTATTTTTTGGCTTTACATTTTGGCTTGTATCCTTTTGCTGTTTGTCTGCTTTAATAAACATACACGCACACGTGTACAAAACTTCAAATTGTGTTGCAAATTCATGTTTCGGCAAATTCTCTCTTCAAATTGCCTTCAAATTTTAAGGCTCCTTGTGGAAGGAAATGGACTCAAGGTTTGCCAGTGTTGGCCACATGCTACAGTGTCACCTTGCATGCCTCAAATTCCAAATCACCGACTTCTGTAGTCAGCATCTCCGAGTGTTTCTGTATGTGAACCGACATACTTCATCCTTATGAGTTCCTCTCATGTCCAAAAACACATGTCTCACAAATTGGTGTCCTAAATTCAATGTCAATGCAGCGTAGAGTAAGCCCCGCCCCCTAGAAGTCTGTCGTACTAGTGCCGCTTGTTACTGGTGTGGTTAAAGGCACAATTTGATTGATGAACTTCCGAGTGAAGCTTTTCCTTGTCCCAGAAGGATCTACCTAGCTGTTGAAGGCCTGGATACTAATCTTGCATGTTTATCTGGAGGTTTGATCTTGTGCTGCTGTGGTGGCGCTGCCGTGCATGACTCGCTTCATGTGTTTTTTTTATGTTGCTTTAATAGACGTGATGGCTGCTCTTAACCCCCCCCGCCCCCCCCCTCTTTGCCCGTGTCCTGCGTTTCCCCCCCGCTGCACCTCCAACACTTATTTCCCAGCCGGGCCGACTCGTGCTTGTCGTCCTCTTTAAGGCTTTGACATGTGCATGTTACGTCAGAGGGCGACTGTGAGAGCGTGCGGTGACTTCTAATGTTTGTAAATTCACGTTGAACTTGTTGCACAGTTCTCTGTGTGTGTGTGTGTGTGTGTGTGTGCGCGTGTGTGTGCGTGTGTGAGAGGAACACACAACAGTAGATGCCTGTGTAGATTGTAATTCGATCCTGTTTTACATTCTCTAATTGCTTCCTTTTGTTACCTGACTAGCAGGTTAAGGGGGTCGAGGCCGGTCCTGACGTGTCACTATGAAGACTGACCAGCGCACGGCGCCACCGGCTGCCAGTGGACGGAATGGTAAGGTCACCTGACTCAGTGGTCCAGCCGTTTTCCTGCTTTTTGTCTTTTTCTTTTTAAGGAGCAGATCTCCTGAAACTGCCACGTTTTTGAAAATCAGAAGCAAAACCTGGGCTGTTTTTTATCATTATTATTGTAAAGAATGTGTGACTCTTAAGTTTTAAAAGACCCAGCTACGACTGAGTGAGCTCACGATGGACGTCCTCCTGGAAAAGTCTTTGCACTTTTTTTGTTTTTTAATGAAACTTGATGTAACTTTTTTTCTTGTAGCTTTTAAACTTCATCTTTACGATGGACTAGACGTGATGATCTATGATTATCAGATAATCTGTGATTATCAGGTAGAGTTGAGGTTTGACGATCACCTGCCGTTTAAGGTCGGGCATTCCAGAAAACTGGTTCTTTTCTGAACTAAAGCCAGCGAGGGTTCGTTAACTTCCTCAGTTTCGAGGATGCGTCTCCTCCGTTTCTTTGTATATTTGAGGAAACGGAGGCAGCCGCCCCCCCCCTCCCTCCCCCCCTCCAATTCACTGTAAATAAAGATGGCCGACGCATCTCAACTTCCTCTCACTATCTAGAAAAAAAGCCAAGTATCTTGGATACGAAGGCTTCCATTTTTCTCATTTGGAGACTGTGCAGTAGTGTTAGTGGATGTTAGGTCTCAGCTGTCAATCATGATGTTCAGACACAAACTCCAGAGAATATCATCACAATAGTTTCTGTTCTTTTCCTGTAGTCAGTGTTTGTGAAGCAGCAGCAGGTTGTTTGGTCCGATGCGTTCACAGCAACAGGAACATTCAGGCGAGGGGCGGAGCCTGTAGAGCATCAGGAGGCGGGACATGACCTATAAATTCACTGTTTACAGCTCATCCACCCCGGCCCCGGCTCGTCTTCATGTCCTCTCCACTGCCCCTCGTCCTCCTCTCCACTGCCCCTCTGGCTCCAGGTCCAGGGTTGAGGCCATTTGGCTTTTGGTAGCCGTCAGATCGTCCATCTTTATTTACAGTCTATGCCCCCCCCCCTCCTGAGATAAAGATGCACAGGCAACAACAACAAGCACTTAAAGAGTCTCAGTTCTCAGCCATGTGACGAGCTGCTCCTGAGATGAACAAGCGTCTCTGTTCCTGAACGGGACGAGCAATGATGTCGCTGACGGACAGAACTTTTCTAACTTTCTATTCTTCTTGTAAAATCTTAAATGCCTGGAAACCACAGTCATAGCTTTGCCCTCCATGATGGGGGAATTGTCTTAATGTTGTTTTTGTTCACAAAGTGACGTCTCGAACAGGAAGGAGCAGTGAAGCTGACTCTGACTTATTGAGTCTTGGATCCGGTCTGGAAAGATAAAAGGTTTCCTCGTCCTGCAAAGTTTAGTCCCAGAAGCATAACTACACGTTTCACTCTACGTCACTGTAGACTGATGATGGTGCTATGAGCTGTACGTGGTCGTGACAAGCATTTCCTGTTAACTGGTGTTGAAGCATGTCTTCACTGTGACATGACGATGTTCAGACTTTAAAGGAGCAGATCCATCCTGACAACCTGACACTGGTCAGACACCAGGAAACAGCGTTTTAGCTCATTAATAATAATCATCTGCAAAGAGACTCTGTCAGAATAAACCTCCACTTCTCCAATGTTGTTTATGAAAAAGTCATCGATAAAAATGTTTTCTTCATCTCAAGGCTGAACCAAGCTTCTTGTGTTCTATTCTTTTATTTGATAACTTTAAAATACACTAAAAACATTTTCAGTTCAGTATAATGTTCGGCTCCAGATCTATAACACTAAGGTCACAACCTTAAAATGTATAAAGAAACCCACAGTTCCCACATTGAGCCGCTCTGACGACTGGAGAGAAAAACCTAATTAACTGAAGAACCCTGTTTCTCAAACTCTGATTCACTGACGAGTGGTTGATCAGGTTCTAATCACACTGCAAACGAATCCTTCACAGAATGAGGCAGTTAACAAATAAATGATTTTTGAGGTTGGATTTCTCCTTTAAACTCTTTAAACATCAGTTTTATTTTTATTTCTTTATGTGGCTCCTGTTTTATTCTTCGGTTCAGAAAGAATTGTGCAGCTCGTTAGATTTTTTTCTTCAAACCCAGTTTGTGAAAATCTTGCAGACTCTTTTGGAATTTAAGGGTCAAGAAATGTTTTTGTTTGTTTTGCTAACAAGTGTGTTTGCATTCTTGCAAATGAATTGTTTTATACTTGTACAGTGACGCGAGTTAAACCTATTTTTCTAATAAAGTTGATGACTTTGATCTTGGTTGTGTTTTTATTTTACAGCCCCTGTATTTCTTTAAGTGTTTGATTCATGGGCTCAATCTGTGCAGCTTTTTAAGATATTTAAAGAAAACATTTCTCCAGGTTAATTATGTTGCGTGCTAATTTAATCAGATATAAACTTATAATAGATGAATAATGGGATTTATATGTTGCTTTTTATTGTCAGTTGATAACTTACACGTCTTGAATTAAATGTAAACACTGCAGAAGTTAATTGTGTGAACTCTGTAGATATAAATCCAACTAAAACCTGAGTCAGCAGAAACCAGAAGTGACGTCACTGGGATCGATGGTTGCCTGGTCCCTGAGGAAAAATCCACTTGTGGTGTTCAGAGTTGATTTGAGCAACAACAGCTTTTATAGCTCAAAGATATAGTGACATAAAGAGGTAAATAACTAAACTCAAGATTACACTTAAATAGATGAGCAGTTTTTTCCCTGAGTTGAATGTTTTTAATGTCCCAAAGTTTCCTTTTTTGCATCACGTTGTCAAGATGCTAATGTTTAACTATTTTCTGTCCAAGAACCAAATATTAGTTTAAGAAAGTCACAGATGATCAGTTACTCGAAGTAAAACTTAGTCACTAAAGTAGAATGAATAAAGCTCAACGTTAGAGGGACGAGAATTAAAAAGTTCAAATCTGAACAAGGTCAGTTTTGAACTTTCTTTTTATTTGACAGAGAACTTTACATCTATAATCATACATTGTGCTTTAAACACTGCTTAAAGAAACTTTACAGGATTACAAACAACTGTAAATATATATAGTACACACAATAATAACACATTGAATGTGTATTTATAACTTATGTGAAAATTGCTTCACTATAATGAACTGATTTGATATTTTCGGACATTTAACGTCTTTAGAAAAGTTTCTCTCAGACCTGGCAACCCAGGAAGCGGAAGTTTCGGGACCGGAAGTGTGAGGGCTCAGAAACAAACATGAAGTCGGAAGTGTGAGTCGTGTTGTTTTTAAATGAGACGCTGAGGTCCAGCACCGGGACATCACGTGACCCGTTCACCGGGAACACGCGACTTCAACCGGATACACCTCGTCCACCGAGGGGCAGCGAACCAGAGCGAACTGGAGCGAACCGGGGCGAGCCGGGGCGAACCGGGGACGCGATGGCGGCTCCGTGGTTCCTGATGGACGTCAGGCGACGGCTGACGGAGGCGGGACGTCACTACCCGCTCTTCTGCTTCCTGCTGATGACACTGCTCTGCGTCACCGTGCTGCTCAACAGGTGAGCGTGTCTGTGACGTCACTGCCCCCTGTCTGCAGTGAAGTGAAGCCAAAAGCGTCTCGAGCGCCCTCCGGTGGCCGGCTGCAGTACGTGTCACAAGCCCCGCCTCTTCCATGTTAGTGGACAGGACACGTTAATATGACGACACGGGAACAGACAGAACAGACAGAACCCAGAACAGCCAGAACCGACAGAACAGCCAGAACCGACAGGACGTAGCAGGACAGAACTAAGATACTCAATGTGTTAGGGCGACGTGTTTTTCCTTTGATGGCACAGTAAATTAATCTAATACTTCTATATCATTTTAATATTATTATTTATTATTAGTAATTGTTATCATAGCCAGCCTAGCCCGCCTGAATAATCGATAACAGAGATCCGGGGCCAAACAACAGAATAAAACACTTACACTCTTTGGAGTGTTTATTTTGAATTATTACAATCATATAATAATTGAAAACCCAGTTCTAACCCGACAGGGTCCGACATGTGACCTGCTCGTGCACCTGATAAGTTCGTATGTGTGTCCACAGGGGGCGCTGTAACATCACAGCCACAACATTCTTCAGTCTAAATAAAGAAGTTTTAATAAATAATTTCTTTCTGCAAATGAATTCTGCTCATTCATCCAGCGGAGGTATGAGCTGTACTGCAGCGAGCCACCAGGGGGAGATCAAGGCTTCCTTTATGCCATGTGTGTTGAAGCTGTGCAGTATAACAGCTCTGTGTGTGTCTGTGTGTGTGTGTGTGCAGCTACCTCCACGTCCTGCTGGTGTTCTGGTCGTTCCTGGCCGGTGTCGTCACCTTCTACGTTTCCCTCGGTCCAGAGTCTCTTCTCCCCAACGTGCTGGTGTCCATCAAACCACGGATCCAGGTGCGTGAACCCAGAGGTCTCCAGAGACCAGATGAACTGGTCTGATGAACTGGTCTGAGGAACTGGTCTGATGAACTGGTCTGATGAACTGGTCTGATGAGCTGGTCTGATGAACTGGTCTGAGGAACTGGTCTGAGGAACTGTTCTGATGAACTGTTCTGAGGAACTGGTCTGATGAACTGGTCTAATGAGCTGGTCTGATGAACTGGTCTGAGGAACTGGTCTGATGAACTGGGTGTGCTGGTTTCTTGCAGCAGCAGCAGCAGCAGGAGCTGTTTCCTCTGGGTCACAGTTGTGCCGTGTGCGGGAAGGTCAAGTGCAAACGTCACCGGTAACTTCACCTGACACACAACATGCATGTGACACACAACATGCATGTGACACACAACATGCATGTGACACATCTGATGTTCTTACTGTATGAACCTGAGCCGTGATGAAGACGTATGAACTCTAGATGCAGTCTGCAGGTCAGTCTGTGGACTGCTCGTATCCCTCGGGCTCTGATCCTTGTTGTTCGCAGGCCGACGCTGCTCCTGGAGAACTACCAGCCCTGGTTGGACCTGAAGGTTCCATCCCAGGTGGACGCCTCCGTAGCAGAGGTAGGAACGTCGAGGGTTCGAATCCCTCAGAGGAAAACACAGATCGTCTTAAACCTACGTCCAGGTTCTCAGTGTTGATCTGTGACCTCCCTCCCGTCCTGTAGGTGTTCGAGTTGGTTCTGGAGAACTTCGTGTTCCCCTGGTACAGGTATGAGGAGCCCCGGTCTGTTGTTTACTGACAGATAAACTCCGACGCTGTTTTAAAACCATCCTGTGGATTTCAGGGACATCACAGACGACGAGGCGTGTGTGGACGAGCTGAGGATGACGTTTCGCTTCTTCGCCTCGGTGCTCGTCCGCCGAGCTCAGAAGGTGACGTCCAATCACACGTCAGCAGAACCAGAGACAAACTTTACACATGAAGATGTCTCGTAAAGAAAGTGTCCCGGGCTCACTGACGTGTCCCGGGCTCACTGACGTGTCTGTGTCTGTCCTCTGCAGGTGGACGTCACCGCTGTGTTTGCAGACAAAGTGATGAAAGCTGCAATGAAGCACATTGAAGTTATTGCCAAGGCTCGAGGAAAAGGTGGAAACAGGATTCGTCTTCACATCGGAACGTGTCTGTGACTCAGCAGTCTGTGACTCAGCGGTCTGTGGCTAACGTCCTGCACTGTGTCTGTTGGTCCTCAGTGCAGAATGTGGACAGCCTCCAGCCGGCCGCTCTGGACGGATACGGAGCCGACCTTCATGTCGCTCTGCGCAGCCGGAGGCACGAGTTGATCTACTTGAGGAAACTGACCGAGATGCTGTTTCCCTACGTGATGCCGCCCAAAGCTACAGACTGCAGGTAGGCACAGACCTGAGGTCAGTGTCCCAGGTCCCATCCAGAGAACCATCCACACCAACACCCGTCACATGACCGTTCACCTGGTCATGTGACGTAAACAGGAAGTAGATGGTCTCCCCTGCAGCTGGTTGCAGACAGGAAGTGTTACAGACAGGAAGTGTTACAGACAGGAAGTGTTACCGACAGGAAGTGTAACCGACAGGAAGTGTTACCGACAGGAAGTGTTACAGACAGGAAGTGTTACAGACAGGAAGTGTTACCGTCAGGAAGTGTTACAGACAGGAAGTGTTACCGACAGGAAGTGTTACCGACAGGAAGTGTTACAGACAGGAAGTGTAACCGACAGGAAGTGTTACAGACAGGAAGTGTAACCGACAGGAAGTGTTACAGACAGGAAGTGTAACCGACAGGAAGTGTTACCGACAGGAAGTGTTACCGACAGGAAGTGTTACTGACAGGAAGTGTAACCGACAGGAAGTGTTACCGACAGGAAGTGTTACCGACAGGAAGTGTTAGCGACGCTTTGTGTTCACCACTGGTAGTCGAGTCATGTGACTGATGTGAACCAATCAGAGAACGTCTCAGTTTCTGTTCAAACTGAAACGAGATCAGTTCAAACAAGTCTCTGATTCGGAGGAAACTCCAGCAGGCGTAACCATAGCAACAGTGCACTGGTAGTGGGTGTGGCTTCAGCTCGGACCCGGTTCTTTGTGGACCTTGTGGATAACTGAGATGTTTCATGATGAAGCTGAACCCGGCCTCTCGTCCTGGTTCAGGTCTCTGGCTCTGCTGCTGCGGGAGGTGATGTCCGGATCCGTCCTCTTACCGACGATGGACTTCATGGCCGACGCTGTGAGTAGAACAGTGTGTGTGAGAAGAGCAGGAGCTGCTTGGTAAAGATCCTTCAGCTGAAATGAGCCTTTAGCGCCTCAGTGTGGTGAGAAGGTGACGACTCAGGGACACGACGGCTTGAGATGAATTATTACATCGACAGAGTCTGAAAGAAACTTGAGGTCCCTGAACGCAGCTTCTCTTTGTCTCCAGGACACTGTGAACCTCATGGTGCTCATCTTCGTTGAGGACACTCCAGTGAGTCAAACTTCTAAATATTCAATCGACTCTACTGCCTTCAAGTAAAACCTTAATATATCTAATCTAAGGTTTAAATCTTGTGTCTCCAGCCTGAAGTCTCCTCCGAGCCTCCGTCGGACCTGGTTCCATTTCTACAGAAATACGCCGACGTCAGCACCAAGAAGGCGTCAGTGAGTACGAGCTCGAGACAGAACGAGACCTCCACAGGAATCAGAAGCTTCCACTCACCTGTCACCTCGTCCTCCAGGTGCTGAAGCTGGAGCTGAGGCAGATCCGGGATCAGCAGGACCTCCTCTTTCGTTTCATGAACTTCCTCAAGCAGGAAGGAGCCGTGCACGTGCTGCAGTTCCTCCTCGCCGTGGGTAAGAACACCAGCCTCACACACACACACACAGGTCACACTTCTGTCTCAGGACTCACAAGCTCCTGACGTGTCCTCCAGAGGAGTTCAACGATAAGATCCTGAAGCCGGAGCTGAGCGACCCGGAGCTGCAGCAGCTGCACGGCGAGGTGCTGCACATCTACGAGACCTACTGCCTGGACGAGAGCATCGACAAGATCAGCTTCGACCCGTTCATCGTGGAGGAGATCAGGAACAGTAAGCCCCCCCCCGGTCTCTGAACCTCCTCAGTCCTCACAGTGCAGCTCTCAGCTCTCCCTCTGCTCCCAGTCGCCACAGGGCCTTACGCTGACGTGGTGAAGCTGCAGACCATGCGCTGCCTGTTCGAGGCCTACGAGCACGTCCTGTCTCTGCTGGAGAGAGTCTTCACCCCCATGTTCTGTCACAGCGACGAGGTGAGACCTTCCACACGGTCTGAGATCACAGCCACGGGTCTACTGTCAACACGGCTCCTTCACAACAATTCAGTATTTGATCAACACTGTGGTTTTATCACTATTATCCAGACAGTCGGTTTTACACTGTGAATAAAACTGTAAACTTCAGAATCTCATTGGATCAGTTGTAATCTGTCGTCTGTGCTCAGTACTTCAGGCACCTGCTGCGAGGAGCCGAGTCCCTGACCAGGAGCTCCAGGATCAACAGGTCGGTGATTCATGAATCATTCAGTTCTACAAATCATTTTACCCACTTCAGTGAACATCAGGAGCAAATGAATGATACACAGGAAGTATCAAGTTTCATATATATATGAAACTTGATACTTCCTGTAACATGTAAAATAGTTTTACTGAAATAAACAAGCTGAACTAGCGATGTTTTACTCTGAAGTTCGTTTTAAAGAAAGTTTCTGCGTCTCAGCAGAAACTTCAAGTTGTTATAGAATCAATGAAGTTGATCGAGGTTCAGAGCAGAAGATCCACTGGAGACAGGAAGTGAGAACCTGGGAGGTTTCTTCTTCTGTCCAGTTCTTTCTTCACTGATTCAGCAGATGAATGTTCTTCTCCAGCTTCAGAGACCTGATGGACCACCCTCTCTCTCTGTGTCTCTGCAGGAACCCGTTGAAACGAGGGGAGACGTTCGGCATCAGCAGAATCGGCAGCAAGATCAAAGGAGTGTTCAGGAGCACGACCATGGAGGGCGCCATCCTGCCGCCCAGCGCCATGAGCGACATGGACGACGACCTGGTGGAGGAGGCGACCGTGGTGATGGAGGACGACTCCCCCGCCGAGCCGGCCAGCGCGGCGGGCGCCCTGAGGAACCTGTCGGCCTGGAGCATCACCATCCCCTACATCGACATCTACGACGACGAGGCCAAGAGGGAGCGAGTCCCCGTGTTCTGCATCGACGTGGAGCGCCACGACAGGAAGTCAGGTAGAGAGCACCTCCTCCTCCTCAGCCTCGACTCCTCCTGCTCCTCCTCCTGTGACCTCCTGTTTCTTCTCTTGCAGTCGGTCATGAGACGGAGAAGTGGTCGGTCTTCAGGAGGTATCTGGAGTTCTACGTCCTGGAATCCAAACTGACTGAATTCCACGGTGAACTCTTCTCTTCAGTTTCACTCTGTCACTTCAGTGTCGTCGTGGAAACTCTTCTCATCGTTGAGTCTTTTTCTTTCAGGAACTTTTTCAGACGCACAACTTCCGTCCAAAACGAATCATCGGACCAAAGAATTATGAATTCCTCTCATCGAAGAAGGAAGAGTTTGAAGAATATTTGCAGGTATTTTAATAACAGGAGAATAACAGGAAGTATTCACACCCAAAACTAAGTCATATCATTTAGTTTACAGGTGAAAGTCACTTTAAATAGTGAAGGATGTATTTTTGTTGTGATGTTTGAGCGACTGTAGATTTTGTATTGATTGTTTTCTGGTGTGTGTGTGTGTGTGTGTGTGTGTGTGTGTGTGTCTCTCTCTCAGAGACTCCTGCAGCACCTGGAGCTCAGTAACAGTCAGCTGCTGGCCGACTTCCTGTCTCCTCACAGCATGGAGTCTCAGTTCCTCGACAGGATGCTGCCGGACGTCAACCTCGGTAAAAACTCCTTCAGCGAAATAAACAACTTTTTAAAAGCTGCATTTTATTCATCTTTAAAATCTTAAACAAAAGAAAAAATGATTCAAACTCAACTGTTTGTTCGTCTCATCTTTGTTTCACAGGGAAGATTTTCAAGTCCGTCCCAGGGAAGCTGATTAAAGAGGTGAGTCTCCTCCTTCATGAGAAGATCCACCTTTAATTCTCAAAGTGTCGAACACGACTTCCTGTGAGATCCAGAATCCTGAAGGAGGAACATCTCCGCACCAAGGTGACCACCAGATCACGGATATTAAAACTGTGTGAAACATCTGTTTTTCCAGAGAGGACAGAACCTGGAGCCGTTCATCCAGAGCTTCTTCAACTCCTGCGAGTCGCCCAAACCCAAACCCAACCGACCGGAGCTGACCATCCTCAGCCCGAGCACAGAGAACAACAAGAAGGTACCACCACCACAACACTGTCAAACATCTCAGTGAGGAAACATCTCAGTGAGGAAACATCTCAGTGAGGAAACATCTCAGTGAGGAAACATCTCAGTGAGGAAGCATCTCAGTGAGGAAACATCTCAGTGAGGAAACATCTCAGTGAGGAAACATCTCAGTGAGGAAACATCTCAGTGAGGAAGCATCTCAGTGAGGAAGCATCTCAGTGAGGAAACATCTCAGTGAGGAAACATCTCAGTGAGGAAACATCTCAGTGAGGAAACATCTGAGAGTTCCTGCTTCCTGCTCCAGTCTCCTTCTGTCTCCTCTGATCTCGTCTCCACTCTTCTTCTCTCCCGTCTGATTCTTCTCCTGCAGCTTTTCAACCACGTGTTCCAGAACAATGCGAACGTGTCGGAGCCTTCAGAGAAGACACACAACCACAACTGCTTCCTGGAGCTGGTCAGCGTCCAGGGCATGTACGACTGCATGATGCACGTGGGTGAGTAACGAGCTCCACTGCTCCATCACATCCCACCACCTGGAGGGTTCTGAACCCCTCCCCCGCTGTGCTCCTCAGGTCGGGTGGTGTTCCACGTGCCCGACTGGCTGCACCACTTCCTGTCGGCCGGGAGGATCCTGCTGAAGAACACGTTTCGAGGCCTACATGGACCAGTATATGCAGCTGAAGCTGGAGCAGGTCCTGCAGGAGCATCGCATGGTGTCGCTCATCACGCAGCTCCGAGGTGGGACTAATGTCCGGGGGGGGGCGATGCCTTCAGGGTCCCTCAGACGGGTCAGAACTCTGGTGTATTAAAGCTCGGGTCTTGTTTCCTGCTGCAGACGCTGTTTTCTGTGAGAGCAGCGAGGAGCGAACCCCTGAGGACAAACATCTCAGAGCCAAGAGGACGTTCGACGAGATGATGAGATATTTACCAGGTCGGTTCATCGATACTTCAAACTCCAGTTTAACAGATTCAACCTCCAGGGGTTCGTCAGTCTGACGCCTCGTCCTCTGAGATCATGTTCTGACCTCAAACTCCTGTTTGTCCACAGACTTCGTGGGAAAGTGCATCGGAGAGGAGGCGAAGTACGAAGGAGTCCGTCTCCTGTTCGACAGCTTCCAGCAGCCGCTGCTCAACAAACAGGTAGTTCAAGAACCCACAGACAGGGGGCGCCAAAACAAGAGTCTTCAAAAAGTACCAGGTTCAGAGTGAAGGAGCAACTGGAACCCAAGAACTCGTCTTTACACTTTGTCTCTGCTGTGTCCTCAGATGACGTACGTCCTGCTGGACATCGCCGTGCAGGAGCTGTTCCCTGAACTCAGCCAGGTAAACAAGAGACAGGGACAAGAGACAAGAGACATAAACAAGAGACAGGGACAAGAGACAAGAGACAAAGACATAAACAAGAAAAGAACTTATACTCGTCTCTCTGAAAGACTTTAAATGTGAAGCAGAATAAAGGTGAAGTTTCTTAATCTTCTTATAAACAGGTGATTTCCTTCAGATCAGTGGAGACCTGGTTTCAGATCAGTGGAGACCTGGTTTCAGATCAGTGGAGACCTGGTTTCAGATCAGTGGAGACCTGGTTTCAGATCAGTGGAGACCTGGTTTCAGATCAGTGGAGAACTGGTTTCAGATCAGTGGAGACCTGGTTTCAGATCAGTGGAGACCTGGTTTCAGATCAGTGGAGACCTGGTTTCAGATCAGTGGAGACCTGGTTTCAGATCAGTGGAGACCTGGTTTCAGATCAGTGGAGACCTGGTTTCAGATCAGTGGAGACCTGGTTTCAGATCAGTGGAGACCTGGTTTCAGATCAGTGGAGACCTGGTTTCAGATCAGTGGAGACCTGGTTTCAGATCAGTGGAGACCTGGTTTCAGATCAGTGGAGACCTGGTTTCAGATCAGTGGAGACCTGGTTTCTGATCAGTGGAGACCTGGTTTCAGATCAGTGGAGACCTGGTTTCAGATCAGTGGAGACCTGGTTTCAGATCAGTGGAGACCTGGTTTCAGATCAGTGGAGACCTGGTTTCAGATCAGTGGAGACCTGGTTTTCCACTTGGTTCAGTTTGTTCTCACGGTTTCATCTGAACGTGCGATGACCTGCTGCTTTCAGGTGCAGCCACAGAATCTGCACTTTGCACTTTCTGCATCTGCAAACCACAAAGCTCGAGAAGTGAAGAGGAAGTTTCTATGTTTGTCTCATGTGTGTGTCGTGTGGTTTCCTCCTGCAGGGTGCGAGGGAAGCGAGCAGCGAGTGAAAGAGGACGCAAAGTGCAATACTCCACATTCCACTGTACACTATGTTCATGCTCTAATAAAAACATCTATTTATTCACTGCAGCTGCAGATTCTTCATTTCACTGAATTTTACTCAGTTCTATTTCTCCCCCCCCCGACTCGGAGCTGTGGTGCGTTCACTGACCTCCTCACTGAAGTTCCTGTGGTGCGTTCACTTCACCTGGAAAAACACAGTCAGTGACGAGGACTTTTCAAAATGTTAACATGAGGTTAGTTATTAACTTTCCTGAGGATGTGATGGTCGTGCTTGAATGAACACGTATTAAGTGGACACAACAGGAAGCAGACAGGTTATTTCCTGTTCGAGCAGTGAGGCATGAACTGAACCTTCAAAGTCACTGAAAACAAAGATGTTGATGGAGAAACGAGATAAAAGTCTGGAGCAGAAAAGTAGAACTGTTGTTTCCCTCTGAGGAGTTTCCAGCAGCTTCTCTCTAACTGGGATGTTTGGCAGCTGGCGACACAGATGAAACATTAACAGGCAGCGAGCGTCGGTTT
Organism: Pseudopleuronectes americanus; assembly: GCA_038501795.1. Lineage (NCBI taxonomy): Eukaryota > Metazoa > Chordata > Actinopteri > Pleuronectiformes > Pleuronectidae > Pseudopleuronectes > Pseudopleuronectes americanus. Next base: position 18,690,750 of record CM076734.1, on the reverse strand, counting down.
AATCCTCACACAGAGGAGCCTTGTTCCACTGAGGCTGCTGAGCTGAATGAGGAGGAATCCTCAATGTTCAGTCACATGTTGGAGAAACTGTCCTCGCTGCTCCGGAGGTCAAACTTTCACTTATATTAAGTTGAAAGGATTTGTTTTCAGTGAGATTTGAGTGGACGTGAGATTTATCTTCTAAAATCATCTTCAACGCTCCAGAGGTAACAGAACAGTTCTCATGATGCAGATCTTTGACTTGTTTGAGTGTAAAAGCAAAGTTGAAATTTAAACTTTTTTTAAATCACACAACACGCCCTCTCTGGGTTGGAGGCGGGGCTTCCTGCTCTCTGAGGGACTACATCTCCCATCAGGCCGGTGAACGACTCCGGATCCACCAGGAGGCGCTGCAGGACGAAGCTGGAGAGACAGACGAGGAAGGAGTGGGACTGTTGTACCAGGAAGTAAAATGTTAAAAGTTTATTAATACTGCCACAGTACAAGTGCACAAAGTACATGATAAAACTTCTTGGAACAAACAGCTTTGTCCTTTTCATTTCTTCTTTTTATCACTTTTTCTCAGAAAAGTTCTTCATTAGCTAAAAGTTTCAACTTTTCTAGAATCCAACTTAAAAACGTAGAAAACAGATTTCTGTCGTCAGATCATTTTCTACAAAGATCTTTTGTCTCCGAACAAGTTTCTGATCAGAACAACAAACTGAAGCTCTTTGATCTGAATGTGTCGTCATGGAAACAGGAAGTGTTCAGATGCAGCTCAGCTCCTAGTGTCCATCGGAGGTACTGCCGTCGAGGTGAGATATGGTTTCTTCTTCCTGTTCGTTCTCACATGGCCCAACACACACTCCAGAGCAGCGACAGGGAAACCACCAGAGCAGCTTGCCCCCGCCCCCCCCGACGCCGAGTTGTGGAGCCTGATTCGTCCTTCAACCGGAGGATAAACCTTCTTCCTCTGCGAGATGAACCTGGAAACGACTGAAATGTCCAGATCTCCTGGAAGGAGACAGACAAAGAGACGGTGAGATGCAGTATATAATAAATTTGGGAATCAAACCGACGCCTCGGATGTCTCACCGCTGTTGTGCTTGACCATCTCGTTGGGGATCATGGAGTATCCGTCCCCCCCGCTCACCATGTAGGAGGGCAGCACCACCGTGTAGAGCGTCCCGTCCTGCACCGGCTCGTAGAGAGGGACCCGGCACTCCGTGCAGAGGATGAGGAGGCTGGTCACCCGGTGTCCTGGAGGTCGGGAGAGGTCGAACTCCACATGGAATCCTGACAGAAGAAACACAAACGCTGTCAGTTCCTCTGATGCCTGACCGGATGGAGGAGGAGTTGAGGTGGAGCGTGTGGATCTCAGTACCGGACACTTGGAGGAACTCCCCGGTTCCCTCCCCGTGTCGTCTCACTGAGAACTCGAAAGCCTTCCTCAGCGTGGAGCCCCTCAGCTGCACCAGGTCGAAGGTTCCTCCGAACGGCAGGACGGAGATCAGGTCCTCCATGGTGATGGAACCTGTGGAACACATTTTAAAGATCTGCTTCTCGAATCTGGAATCTGTTTGTCAACGTGTTGTCCCAGTGAGACACGTCCAGGGACACAGGGACCCACCGTCCCGGGTTCGTTCGTCCACAGACGCCCGGACGCCTCCTCCGTTGAAGATGCTGGAGCTGACGTGGTTCCACTGGACCTCGTCTGGGAGCTGGATGTTGTTGTCCACCTGCAGATCATCATCAGTCTTATGTCAGTTTATGGATTCTACCTGCTGCTCACCGAGGGTTTGTCCTTAACACACCACTGGTTGTTTTCAGATGGTTTAATGTTGAACACTTGAATCTTTCTACTTCACTGAGGATGAATATAACGTCCTGCTCCGTTGAACACTCACCATGGCGTCGCAGATCAGGTTTCCCAGGTTACACTCCCGGAAACGACACTCCTCAGCTTCTCCATTCAGGAAGACCAGAGTCTCTCCCACCACCTGAGCTGAGTAGTTCGCCAGATTCTTCTTCCATCGCTCCACATCGGCCAGAACGGCTGCGTCTGTGAAACCAGGTTCAGATCATAACTCACGTGTTCTCTTGTGAACACAGGAGAAGGTTTGGGTTGTTTAGAAGGAGAAGTGGGAGGAGAAGGAGAAGAAGAAGAAGAACCGTTCACACCTGATATTTGAGTTCAGACCAGAATAAGACGGTCTGAACCAAACAAGGTGTGAACGGTTCCCTGATGAACACGTGATGAACACGTGATGCAGCAGCTTCTCATGTTTCATGTCTGACCAGAGGAAACGTTTCTCCTGAACAACACAGATAGAGACTCATGGAGATGGTGAAGGAACCAGATGAGGCAGATTGCTGTAGGTTCTTACCCTGTGGGACGCTGCTGTCCAGCAGGACGGGGTTTCCTGTGGACCTCACCACGTCTCCAGCCTCGTCAAAGGTCACTTTCAGATAACCCAAGTATTTCCCGAAGGCGTAGGCCTGCACGACCGGAACCTGGCGCCCGTCGTCTGACTTCACCAGGAAGGGATACGGACCTGCAGGGACCTCGGTGGAGGGAGGAGTCCCTGAGGAACAGAGAGAGCTTAAATGAGAAGGTTTATCTGCTGGAATCTAACAGAAGCAGCTGAAGAACCTTTATTACACACAAACCGTTTCATCTGTTTGTTAAGAAACTGTCAAACATGATGTTTGGAAAGATTCATGAGAAACGCAGCAGAGCTTCAACACATCAGGAAATGTAAATTACTCCAGGAGTTAACATCTATGATTCCAATCTGCATGAGTGGAAATTATAAACAGATGTTGGCCTTCAGCCTGCTTCTCCTGCTGGAGCAGATCAGATCAGGTTTTGTTTCCTTCAAATGACTCAGACTTTCTACATCTCTGTCCTCTGCAGAAACAAGGATCTCCAGCCCGGCTGTTTACATGACTCCAGTGTTTACTCTGGGTCCAGACACGAGGACAGAGACGTCTCCTCAGGACCAGGGACAAGAGACGAGTCACAAGACAGACGTTTAAAATAAGAAGACCATGTCCAGCAGGTTTTTAAGTTACCTACAAAAAGTCAAAGTCTCTGGCAACACCAGCGCCCCCTGCAGGCTGGAATGCTCATTGTAAAAAACATACAAATCTGAGTATTAACACATGAAATCCAATCCAGAGTCACGATGAGTGAGATGAGTTCAGATTCCCCTCGCGTCAAAACGCACGCACGTTTATTAGCACGTTAGCACGTTAGCTTGTTAGCGTGCATGAGGAAAACCCTCACTGTTCTCAAACATCATGTGACTTCATATAATTAGACAGAGAGGGAAACATCAAACAGGAAATGATGTCACGCCCGCTCACCCGTGTAGAGGAAGGTGTTGGTGTGTCCTCCGATGACCACGTCCACTCCGCGGACTCTCCTGGCGATGTCCTGGTCCTTGGTGAATCCAGAGTGACCCAGAGCGATGACCTTGTTGACCCCCAGCGTGAGGAGCTTGTCCACGTGCGGCTGCAGAGCTTCCACTTCCTCCTCGAACACCAGGTGAGGCCCTGGACCAATCAGACGCCAGCATGGCTTCAAATGAGAACTCAACACAAGATCAGTTCTTTACATCAGTTTTTAAACTTAAGCTGAGAAGTTAAACACGTAAACTACAGACAGGAACAGACCAACACGTAAACTACAGACAGAAACAGACAAACGTGTAAACCACAGACAGAAACAGACCAACATGTTAACTACAGACAGGAACAGACCAACACGTTAACTACAGACAGGAACAGACCAACACGTTAACCACAGACAGGAACAGACCAACATGTTAACCACAGACAGGAACAGACCAACATGTTAACTACAGACAGGAACAGACCAACACGTAAACTACAGACAGAAACAGACAAACGTGTAAACCACAGACAGAAACAGACCAACATGTTAACTACAGACAGGAACAGACCAACACGTTAACTACAGACAGGAACAGACCAACACGTTAACCACAGACAGGAACAGACCAACATGTTAACCACAGACAGGAACAGACCAACATGTTAACTACAGACAGGAACAGACCAACACGTTAACTACAGACAGGAACAGACCAACACGTTAACCACAGACAGGAACAGACCAACATGTTAACTACAGACAGGAACAGACCAACATGTTAACTACAGACAGAAACAGACCAACATGTTAACTACAGACAGAAACAGACCTACGTGTTAACCACAGACAGGAACAGACCAACATGTTAACCACAGACAGAAACAGACCAACGTGTTAACCACAGACAGGAACAGACCTACGTGTTAACTACAGACAGAAACAGACCAACATGTTAACCACAGACAGAAACAGACCAACACTTTAACCACAGACAGAAACAGACCAACGTGTAAACCACAGACAGGAACAGACCAACATGTTAACTACAGACAGAAACAGACAAACATGTTAACCACAGACAGAAACAGACCAACACGTTAACTACAGACAGAAACAGACCAACACGTTAACTACAGACAGGAACAGACCAACATGTTAACTACAGACAGGAACAGACAAACACGTAAACTACAGACAGAAACAGACCAACACGTTAACTACAGACAGGAACAGACCAACACGTTAACTACAGACAGGAACAGACCAACACGTTAACTACAGACAGGAACAGACCAACATGTTAACTACAGACAGGAACAGACCAACATGTTAACCACAGACAGAAACAGACCAACACGTTAACCACAGACAGGAACAGACCAACACGTTAACTACAGACAGGAACAGACCAACATGTTAACTACAGACAGGAACAGACCAACATGTTAACCACAGACAGAAACAGACCAACACTTTAACCACAGACAGAAACAGACCAACACTTTAACCACAGACAGAAACAGACCAACACTTTAACCACAGACAGGAACAGACAAACACTTTAACCACAGACAGAAACAGACCAACGTGTTAACCACAGACAGGAACAGACCTACGTGTTAACCACAGACAGGAACAGACAAACACGTTAACCACAGACAGAAACAGACCAACACTTTAACCACAGACAGAAACAGACCAACACTTTAACCACAGACAGAAACAGACCAACACTTTAACCACAGACAGGAACAGACAAACATGTTAACCACAGACAGGAACAGACCAACATGTTAACCACAGACAGAAACAGACCAACGTGTTAACCACAGACAGAAACAGACCAACGTGTTAACCACAGACAGGAACAGACCTACGTGTTAACCACAGACAGGAACAGACCAACACTTTAACCACAGACAGGAACAGACAAACACGTTAACCACAGACAGGAACAGACCAACACGTTAACCACAGACAGGAACAGACCAACACGTTAACCACAGACAGAAACAGATCTACGTGTTAACCACAGACAGGAACAGACCAACGTGTTAACTACAGACAGAAACAGACCAACGTGTTAACTACAGACAGAAACAGACCAATACGTTAACTACAGACAGAAACAGACCAACATGTTAACCACAGACAGGAACAGACAAACACGTTAACCACAGACAGGAACAGACCAACACGTTAACCACAGACAGGAACAGACCAACATGTTAACTACAGACAGGAACAGACCAACACGTTAACTACAGACAGAAACAGACCAACATGTTAACTACAGACAGAAACAGACCAACATGTTAACTACAGACAGGAACAGACCAACACGTTAACTACAGACAGAAACAGACCAACATGTTAACTACAGACAGAAACAGACCAACGTGTTAACCACAGACAGGAACAGACAAACACGTTAACCACAGACAGAAACAGACCAACACTTTAACCACAGACAGGAACAGACCAACACGTTAACTACAGACAGAAACAGACCAACGTGTTAACTACAGACAGAAACAGACCAACGTGTTAACTACAGACAGAAACAGATCTACGTGTTAACCACAGACAGGAACAGACCAACATGTTAACTACAGACAGAAACAGACCAACACGTAAACCACAGACAGAAACAGATCTACGTGTTAACTACAGACAGGAACAGACCAACATGTTAACTACAGACAGGAACAGACCAACATGTTAACCACAGACAGAAACAGACCAACGTGTTAACCACAGACAGGAACAGACAAACACGTTAACCACAGACAGGAACAGACAAACACGTAAACAACAGACAGAAACAGACCAACGTGTTAACCACAGACAGGAACAGACCACTGTTAACCACAGACAGGAACAGACAAACACGTTAACCACAGACAGGAACAGACAAACACGTAAACAACAGACAGAAACAGACCACGTGTTAACCACAGACAGGAACAGACCAACGTGTTAACCACAGAGAGGAACAGACCTACGTGTAAACACAGACAGGAACAGACCAACACGTTAACCACAGACAGGAACAGACCTACTGTTAACCACAGACAGGAACAGACCAACACTTTAACCACAGACAGGAACAGACCAACACGTTAACCACAGACAGAACAGACCAACACTTTAACCACAGACAGGAACAGACCAACATGTTAACCACAGACAGGAACAGACCAACACGTTAACCACAGACAGGAACAGATCACGTGTTAACCACAGACAGGAACAGACAAACATGTTAACTACAGACAGGAACAGACCAACACGTTAACCACAGACAGGAACAGACCAACACGTTAACCACAGACAGGGACAGACCAACACGTTAACCACAGACAGGAACAGACCAACGTGTTAACCACAGACAGGAACAGACCAACGTGTAAACACAGACAGAAACAGACCAACACGTAAACCACAGCCAGAAACAGATCTACGTTAACCACAGACAGGAACAGACCAACATGTTAACCACAGACAGGAACAGACCAACATGTTAACCACAGACAGGGAACCCTCCACCCACCAGGCTTGGACAGGGCTGACGTCTCCTGTGACGTGTACCCCACCACGCCGACCCGCTGCCCCCCCCACCTCCAGGATCTTATAGGGCAGGTAGGACTTCCCAAAGGTCGCGTCCAGGGTCGCGTCCGGCCTGATGTTGGCACTGACCACAGGACACCGGATCTCCTCCATGAACGGTTTCATCAGTCCTTCCACTCCGTTGTCAAACTCGTGGTTCCCCAACGTCTGAGGGACGGAGACAAAGAGACAGACGGTCCAACTCAACAGCTGTTCCTGAGGATTCATCCACCCCACCTCCACACACACACAGGAACGTGTGAAGAGAACATCTCAAACATCTGAAACATAAACACAGGATGAACCAAGTGTCTGATAAAGACCAGCTGAGGATCCTCAGCTGTCAGTGGAGCTGTGTCCTTACAGCTAGTATTATTATTATTATTATTATTGTTATTATTATTATTATTGTTATTATTGTTAGTATTATCAACCTCGCCAGGGGTTTTGTTCATTTTAGTGATATTACATTATTATAATCAGAGATTTTTCTTTATCCATTTTCGTCTACTTTAATATTTTTCTGAAACCTGCAGATTCTTTACAAATCAACTTTATAAGTTTTTAAAATAGGAAACATTTCTACAGGTTCAACTTTACAGTGTCCCCTCCATTTTAAAGTTCTCTCTGTTGGAAAGTTAAAGATAAAGTGTCCCTGTCCCTCCCTGTCTCTCCCTGTCCCTCCCTGTCTCTCCCTGTCTCTCCCTGTCTCTCCCTGTCCCTCCGGTCCTCTGGTCCCCGGAGCCGGACCCTGGTTCTGGACCCGTCTCACCATGGCATCATATCTCAGGCTGTTCATGAAGTGCGCCGCCTCGGCCCCCTTGTAGTAGTTGAACCAGACGGTTCCCTGGAACTGGTCCCCGGCGTCCAGCAGCAGCACGTTGCTCTCGGCGGCTCGGACCCTCCGGACCTCCGTGGCTCTCCGGGCCACGCCGGCGGAGCACCGGCCGCTGCGGTCGCACTTCTCCTCCACGCGGGCGTGCACGTCGTTGGTGTGGAGGAGAACCAGGTCCCAGGCCGCCGAGCAGGAGGCGCTGCAGCCGAGAAGGAGCAGCAGGAGGCGGCCGAGGCGGAGCCGCGGAGGAGCGCGGGGCTCCGGGCGCAGCGCTGCCATCGCTCCGCTGCGCGTAAAGCCCGAGGAGGAGGAGGAGGAGGAGGAGGAGGAGGAGGAGGAGGAGGAGGAGGCTCAGGGGTCCTGATCGGGTTCTGTGTGGAGGATGAAGGCGGCTCGGGGACACTTGGTCCCGGGCAGACTGAGAGAGACTCCGCGACAGGAGGCGTCTTCAGAGGGCGGAGGATGAGTTCTTATGATCCGCCTCCTGCCTCCTCTCTCCCCGTCACACTCCTTCTAACCGCGGGACGACACATCCACCATCTTCATCTTCATCTTCTCCATCATTATGATCATCATCTTCATCTTCATCTTCATCCTCTCTCCCACTTTCCCCAGCAGACCTTCTCTCTGCAGCAGTGACCTTTGACCTCAGCCCATCCCTCCTCCTGACCCTGATGTGTTCACCACTCAACCTCAACTTGAGCTGC
>CM076734.1:18522220-18677220 GCA_038501795.1 Pseudopleuronectes americanus | reverse complement strand
AGCAGACGCAGCCTCTGGGTTCAGCCTCAGATCTGAAGATTTACTGCTTCTCCTGGTTTATTGTATTTTAATCAGAATCTTTGGGTTTTGAACAGTTTCATAAAATCACCAGTTTGTATCTGAAACATGAAACAAATACCCTGCACCCATTGGACGGTACTAGCTGTCAATCACACGGTGGTATCCTCCCCCCCCCGCTTCATGGTCTGTCTGAATGATCATAATTCACTAAATGATGAACAGCAGCTGTTTGAAGAAGAAACTTACTGACGTTATAAAGAGAGAAGTCACTTTCTATAGAAACTAGCAGTGGAGTCGCCCCCTGGTGGTCACCACACAGAAGACAGGTTTCACACACTTTCTACAAACATTCTATCTGTGGCTAAACAGAACAGTTCATGGTGAAAACTCGTCAGTGCCCCCTGGTGGTTAATCAGAGTCACAGATCCTCCAAACAGTCTTCATGATGAATCCAGTTAACTCCAGTGTGTGGTCCCTGGAGGATGAGCCCTGGGGTCAGACGTCCTGATGAAGGTCAACCTGGACACAGAGCCACAGCTCTTTCCTTCCACAGCTCTGCCACATGAAAACCACATGCTAATGACTCTCCACTTCTCAAAGCCCAGTGTGAGCTTCAGAAGTCTTTCTCTTCCCTCTCCCTCCGAGCATCGGGCCGGGGGTCGACCTGAGGAGGAGGAGGCCAGGGACTCAGCTCAGAAGAGCCGGACGCTAACAGAATACTGAGCGGCTTCCTCCTGAGCGCCATGTGACACACCGACTCACCACCATCAGATTCCTCCAGGGGGAGTCTGCACGTTTAAAGAGAATCACCAGGGTTTCAATGTGGTTCGAATCAATAAAAACGATTTACTGGTCCATCACAGTGTAACATAAACACAGGATATAAACTTTTATATCCATTCGATATCAGGAAGAACAACTTGTAATGAAACAGGAGGAGTTTCCTCCTCCTCACTCGTCCTCTGAGACTTCCTGTCTCGTTGGCTGCTGACAGAGCTGGAGATCCTCCAGGAGAGGAACCGTGACGGTCTGCTGCTCGTGAGGATCCACAGTGAAGCCTCACGCTCTGATGGACGGCCTTCTCCTCAGCAGATGACTGGGTGTTTGTGAGCTCAGCAACCCACAGACAGGTCACTGTGACCTCCACTGTGACCTCCACTGTGACCTCTACTGTGACCTCCAGGTGAAGGTTTGTCCCTCGAGACTTTCCTCCCAGTTAGTCCCTGAAGCACCAGGTTACATTACTGGTGAATCTCAATTTGAATCATGTTTCAACTTCCAGTGATAAACCTGCTTCAGGAAGCTTCTTGTCCGAACCTCGAGATGAAGGATTTACTCCAACAGGAGAGAAATACTACAACAGACGTGTTTCACACAAACTCAGCAGACCCAGTGGAGCTGCCTGTTGCCTTGGAGACGGAGCGACTCCTCTTCTGTCTCTCACAGTTTGCATTGAAAAGGACTCACAACATGAAGTCATCACAGCCTCTCCAACTCGTCAGGCTGCAGCAGAGCTCCTCGGGGGACATGTTAGATTATGGCCGAGAGGTGCGTGACTTATAAACACTTTAACCTTCAGGGCCTGGAACCTCATTTCATAACTGGACCCTGGATTTAATACATTTAATTGGAAGAGCTCATTTGTCTGTTGCAGCGTCGTGTCCACATCAGGACTCAGAGTTTCTCAGGTTGGCTCCAGAAATCAACTTTAAATTAAACAGGTCATTTGTATTTATATATGCACGAACCACCAGTTAGTCATGAAATCCTGGATGATGAGAAAAAGTCTAATCACACAAACGTAATGGAGCATAAACCTGGAACCAGTACATTAAGTCTGGTCAAGCTGGTTGGACTCTTCTGTTTACTCTCACTTTATCTGAGTCGTGTTTCTACCAGAATGTCCCAGGAACTCTTTCCAGTGAACTCTCAGTTCTCAGCTCTCGTGGAGCTCGTGTCCCATGTGAAGACCAGACGAGTTCCTGTGGTGGAGCTGCAGCTCTCGATAGAAACATCACGACTGGAGGACGCCAGAGGCCTGCTGACCCCTGGGCTCTTCACACCTGTTAAAGGTCGAGGTTCTGACCCCATCATCCACGTCTGAGAGGAAATAAACATTCTGCTGTTCTCATACACATGTTCTCCTTCTCTCCAGTTTCCCTCCTCCTCTCCTCTCGTGCTGGGGAAGCTCTGCTCACTATCACATCCCTCATTAGTTATGCTCCTCACATGAAGCCGCTCTGCCGTGAGGAGGTGCAACAGGCACGAGGACCACCGAGCAGCAGGATTCATGTTCCACACAGAACAGAGAGCGGGTCCCGAGCTGGAGCTGACATGGAACTAATGCAAAGCATCCGTCATGGTTCTTCTGGAGCTCTGGAGTGAGGAGATACGTGCTGTCAAAGACAATCTGCAGCTCAGGGGGATTGTTTCTTCTGGTGGGTGACGGACACGTAGGAAGCTCTTACTGAGGGATTCATGTCCAAGTGCAATAAATCAGATTAGCACCACCGTGAAACTAAAGATGAACCATAAATGTGTGAGATTAATCCATCAACTGGTCCATGACGGGTTAATTACTGAGTCGGGGGACATTTACACATTTTAACCAGTTGTTCATTTTTAAAAGAAACTGGAAGAACACAAACATCTCAGGATGAAGAAGAGGAGCTGAACACGTAGAAGACGAAGACGTCAACTTGGAAACACGAGGAGATTCTTCTTCCAGAGTTTGCTGACAAAATAATGAAGACTATACTTGTAGAAACTGTAAAGCAATCGACACATGAAGCTTTTAACCTCCACTGTTTTCTGTTTAATGGCACCAGCCGCACGGAGCTCACTACAGAGGAAACCTCAGACTGGGACCACAGGCCGGGCTTTGAACTCACAGATATTCACACTTCATGATTCCAGATTCAACCGCGGCACCGCTGCAACCATCTCTGTCCCCAACGCTCTTTGACCAACTCCTGCTGGAGCTCTTCTGCCTGTGAAGCTACAATAAAAGAAAGAAAACCTTTAAAGATCTAGAATGTCACTCAGTCCAGTTCAAACCTCCACCGAGGCCCCAGAGTCCCTTTAACTTCAAGCTGCACCACATGAAACACACACTGGTACTTATCAGCTGGATCCGCCCCAACAGGTCATCGTCTCTTTCTGACCCACGTTCCTGCTGAGAACAAACCAGCGAGCCTACAGAAAGGTGCGAGAACCTCCACGGTGAAGATGGATGAATTCTCCTTTTTCAAAAGCTGTTAATCACAAATGTCCCTTGTTGGACGGTTTCCCCTGCACGGTTTAGAAAACAGACCTGAGACGATTGTGTGGTTCAGACAAACACTGACAGACAACATTTGTGTGTTAATGAAGTTACACTGCCGGACACAGCGGCCGACTCTCAGAGAAACGACTCAATTAGCCGACAGCTTGTAGGAGAGAGATGTCAGAGTCTGATGGATTCTGTAACGAGCTTGAAAAAAAGCTCAGACACATTCATCATAATCCAGGAGTGGATTCCAGAGGGTTCCATACGGAGACAGAGCGTTTGTCCAGGACACGTTGGTTCAGTGTCGGAGCTTTGACAGCTACTGGGTGTAGCTTCCTCCAGCAGGTGGAGGTGAGAACCTGCTGCTGGAGGAAACAACTCGACGGAGCAGAACATCACAAAGAAGACGACTGGAGAAGAAGAGCCGGCCTCAGAGAAACTTCTCTTATTTCTGATGCTCATCAGCAAACAGCCTCAAAAGAACCAGGGACACAGATTTGATAGAGAAACACACAACTACATCATCTGAAACTACACAAGTGCAACAGATAAGAACACAACAACCTTCTTCTAGTGGGATTCACTGAGGCTGGAGGACGAGGTTTATGTAATTATCAGAAGAGTTTCTGGTGGAACCACAACAGATGAAGTGATGAGTCCAGCTCGTCCTGAACCCTTCCCAGGTGAGAGAGACAGAAACACAGCAGAGCAGCTCTGAACGTTTCTCTTATTTAAACATTTACAACAAACTAATCTGCTCCGATTATAAAATGATTCAGAGACTTTCTGTAAATCTCTTTTCTCCGAGTCTGACAAACTAAACCAACGTTCATGACAGAAAACAACCGAGTAAACATATGGTGTTGTCAGCGCTTCATTATTTCTAAACTAAACAAATGAGCTTTGGTGCTTTTACAAACCTCATCTAGTAATTTCATGCCCACACACACACACACACACACACTTAACACGTCGGCTCCTCAGCGTCTCGCACAAGCAGCTGCTTTTATTCTCCATGTTTAATTTATGTGTCTGCAAACATTGCTGTTGCTCCGCGAGCCTCCAGGGTCACTGCAGACAATGTCAGGGAATACTAATGCCATGCAAATCAGTTTGATTCCACATTATTCATTCCTCTGCCCCTCAAGCCACAGTTTGATTGCAGAGTCCAGGTCCTGAGTCCTGAGCTGAGCTGCAGGAGCTTTCAACAGGGCTCCACTCGGGCTCAGTGACTTTTATAAGAAAGATGCATGAAGGGAAAACCCCAGACGTTCAAACTGCTCCACAGTCATCATGGTACCGGTTCCAGAGAGTCGGATGTTTAGTGAGTGGAAATCTTTACCTGATAAGTGGAGAAAAGAGGAGTGAATCTGAGACAGGTTGAGAATAAAGAGCTGAAGGTAACTCGCAGACTTCATCAGGTTCTAAAGGAAACAAGTCTCCTGAGCAGAACATCACTATTAATATGTTCCACTCACAGATCTGCTCTTTAATCTTCACCTGCTTCAAGCGGAGCAGAGCAACACACAAGCAACACACAAGCAACACACAAGCAACACGGAGCCTCACAATGTTTACAGGGAAATATGAAACTTTAAATAACTGATTCTGTGTGGCAGCGGTTTCCTGGTGGAGCGATTATAAAATGATTAACTGGGCTTTAGTCCCCGTTTCACATTCATTCTCTTTTCAATTTTCTCAGACGTGTGGGAGACCAAGGATCGAGTGAGAGAGGAAATTGAGTTGGATGAGATTCAGCACTTAGTGCCACTCAAACAGAATCTATAGAGCTGTTGATTTTACATCTGCAGAAACAAAAACAAATGTTGGTTGATGATCGAAACTTCTGATTAACTTCTGTAACTTACTGTAAGTTCAGTCTAGTGCCAGCACACAGAGCGACCTGGATGTTAATTATTACTACAACTCATTCGATTCATTCCAGGGAACCTAAAGATCTCAGATGGTCACGAGACACAATCTGCATTTCTCCTGGATTAGACTTTGTTTACCGATGAAGTAAATGAGACGAGGGAAATAAAGAGTTTGATCTGAAACATCTTAGAGTTTGAACTCAAAACGAGCATCAGATAAAGAGTTTGGATCAATGACTGAGGGTCGTGAGATCAATCCCTCGAGCTTCTTTCAGGACTTTGACAGTTTGACACGTGATCTCTCTGAACGTCACCATGACGACCATGTTCACATTCTGCTCTGTATTAATAAGCTGTGTGTGGTCAGCTGTGGAAGGATGGAAGCAGCATCACAGGATGATTACTCCCATGCACCAGTGCAGGACTGGTGGGTTACCAGTGTTTCCCACTAATTATCCAGACATGATTCAGACCAGATGAATCAGCTCCTCATTAAACCTTCTCAGTGAGAATCATAAGGAAGCCAGGCGTCCACCTGGAGAGGATCTCTGACGGATATCGATCGACAGGTGGTCAGTGGTTCCATCCCCTCCAGTGAAACCTGATCGATAACCAATAGAGATGAAGACAGGTGGACTCTCAGATGAGCTGTGGACAGAGTCAATCAGAGGAAGAGACTTCTGTCCCTGCTGGAGTGGGACACACGATGAGCTGATGAGCTGAAGGAGGGAAGTGATCAAACACACCAGTAACACCAGTAATGAGAGGCCTCCCTGTTCACTCTGCTCCCACGGATGATTAAGCAAACCTCGAAGGGCTCGACATGCAAAGTGAAGCCAAACTCACTGATGAGTTCAATCTGAACCTGACGTGTTCTGCTAATGAGGGAAAGAAATCTAATAATGGTCTGAGGGTGTTGAGAAGATCATTGAGATGTGGAGCTGCTGCTGAGCGTCAAGTAGAAAACAGAGCTGCCTCAGAGTTGAGCTTCTGTTGAGCGTATACGTTAATAAGTACAGTGGAATATACTGATCAGCCGTTTATATGGATCAGGAAGTACTCGTCCTTATCTTAAAATCTGTCAGTTAGTGGTGACATCATGGAGCAGTAGAGAGCAGCTGGTAGCGATGGTCCCGATGCTGGGAGGCTCACTGGGAACCACTGCAGGACCGACGCTGGCCAGTTAATCTGAATTAAAGATAAAACCATCGAAAGAGAAAGTGAACTCATCCGTCAGCCTCCACTTTCTAAATCCTTACTAACGTACTTCATGTTCATAAAGGAGTGAGCAGGCTGCCGGACAAGGACCTTCATGGAACACATAAACAGAACCAGCACCACTGATTCTTCTGGTGGAGAAGAGACGTTTTCACATCAATCCAATCTGAAGTTAGGACCTTTGGAGGCTTTTAAAGGACCTGCAGCCGCTCTGGTTCATATTCATGACAATATGATGATGACAAAGATGATGCAGTTCACACAATAATAAAACTGTGTGAGTGACTTTCAGCAGGAATCCTCCCTGCAGCCGGGAGCTGCTCAGCTGAGTGATACTGAGACCAGCTCTGGTTTCCTGCACTGAGATTGATGGACACCATCTTCTCCTCCTCTGTGTGTTTCCACTGATTCGTGGCTGAAGTGAAAACAATGTTGTCGTCTCCCTGTGAAGCAAAAAACAGTCAAATTAAGACAAATGACGGGAAGTGGTTGTTGATTCACAGCTTTCTAAACCAGAGGACATTAATCTGCCGAGCGTGTGCTCACAGTCAAACCAGCAGGAGGAGACAAGGCACCGGGCTGTGAGGTGCTTCAGGAGATAGAGTTCATCTGAAGAGGAAACAGCTACGAGACGGTTTCCATCTCAATGTGTTCGAACCACGAGAGGCCTGGACGAGCGTCTCTCAGACCACTGCCCCAAACTCTGGATCCTCACTACAGGAAGAGGAGCCGAGTAGAAGACGCCAACAAAGACGTCAGCTTGAAGATAAGAGGAGATCCGAGACGTCTTGATAAGGATGACTTGATAACTGGTCCGTCCCATCCTGTCTCCGGCTGCTGGGACGTCCTCACCTGAAGGATCCAGACATTTCTGTATTGTTGTAAATCTCCTTCTGCACGTTTCATTTTCCAGAATAAACGTCTGAAAACGGTTCTGAAGTGACTTTCAGGTTCTGATTTGCTCCACTAATAAAACCACTAGCAGCTGTTTCAGTTTATTTCCAAAGCATCTGTTGAATGAGGCCAGCAATGAAGAGCTCGACTGTGCATCGGGTTCGAATTCCCTTTTCAATCGAGGTCCAAAAACCTCCAGACGTCCACAACATGTCCAGGTCTTTAAAAAGGAAACTCTTCACCGACTCTTTCAGCCTCCTTTAAATCCCACGAACAAAGACACACAGAAGTTTAATCCTCTTCTCCTGCTCGGAGGATTGTGATGCACATAAAGATGCACAAAGCTGCCGATGCTGCCGTCAAATCTCTATTTTTCAGATTGTGAGACAGCTCGGCTCCTTCTTTGCAACTTCTCAAACAAAGAGGGGGATGAGCGTCACGTGGAAGTTATTAGTCGGTGCTTAGATGTTTCCCTAACCCCTGTCTGACCTCAGAATGATGCAAATACACTTTTCTTGACCTCAACAACAAGAGACTTCTTTCAGGAGCGTCCAGTGGAAATCTCTCTGATCTACAACAGCAGCCACCGGACAAATGGAAAATTAATTCTCGTATCAATCACGATTTTGAGGATTTAAGGATCCCAGGGCTCATAAATCATCCCCTTCTGTCGGGAAAGCGTGGATCTGCCTTAGTGAAGCGTTATTTACACAATCTGCTGAGGGGTTCTGCCGGCTCGGCAAACGAAGCCACTTCACAGCCGCGCTGATTTATGTTCTCCTTCCTTATTTCACGCTTTTCATTATGGCTACAGTATTTCATGGTCAAGTGGTCCATGCAATCCTGGACCCTCATCCTATCTCCTCTGAAACTATTTGCAGGAAAATATATTTGCATAGTTAACTTTGAGTTTTGTGTAAGTTTAGCTTTTAGTTGCTGTATGCCAAAATACTCAGAATGAGACGTTGGAACTTTATTCTTTTATATTCTTTATAAAGGGGGGGTTCTCCACCGATGACGCTGTCATTCTCCCGCATGACGAGACAGATTCACTTCTCCATCGAGGCTCATTAACCATCAGCGCACGTACGAGCAGTCCATTTTGAGTTTTTAAAGCACCGCCCATCCTCGCTCTGCTCCCGACAGGATATGAAAGATGAGGAGATCACAGACAGTGGGGGGTGAGGTGGGGGGGAGCGACGGCTATCGGAGCCGGGACTCGTGAGCCGGGCTAATTCATGACGTACCAGGGAACTGGTGTCACCGCCCTCAGGCCTGGGCAGCGGGGGGGAGAACATGGCTGCTGAGGGAGAACCTCTCCTCAGGAACGAGTGAGGAACAGACTCACTTGACGGTGAAGGACCGACGAGCTCAGATCTTCACCAACCAGATGCAGAGTGAATCCATTAAAGAAAGAGAGAATCAGCCCCCCTTCTCTTCCTTAAAACCAGAACCAGAGAAGACTCGATCAAAATTTGTCAAAACTCATCTACAGATATTTTTGAATCTGGTATGAAAGTGAATAAACACTAACAGTTAAATGTTTATTGTTTTGAACACGACACTTTTCTCCTGAAATACGTTTGTGAAACTTTAATACAGAAATAAATCTGAAGAACTTTACATGTCAGCACGAGGTGACGGCTCCGTGGGTTCGAATCCCTTCAGACTCTCAGACTCAACGTGCTCCACTCGTCTTGGTTTGAAGAATTTAAACATGTTACCAGATTGTACGCTGATAACTGTTTTTGAACTGAATAATCTTAGACCTGGATTTCCTGAAGCAACAGATTGGAAATGTTCTTTTTACGTTTTTCCATCGTCAACAAAGACTCAAACCAACGAGCTGTCAGTTCATCTCTGGAACTCTTCACTTCCTGTTCCGTCTCTGAATCTCCAAACGTCCTTGAGTCATTTTGTCGGGGGCGTTCTTCAGCGGTGGATTAATTCACATTTGACCAAATAAGAAATTCCAGGCATTGATAAAACATCGACTAGGAGGATAAGTTATTTTTATTGGATTTATCTAATCACATTTATCCTTTGATAAGACTTGAAGGTGACGGTTCCTTGTCGATATTCCTCCCTAGTCCCCCTCACCACATTGCAGGGCTCCGATTGGAGGATCAGTCTGGGTTCAAACCACCTGCTTCATGTAGGTGAGTGGGAACCCAGCCTTTGACTGTGGCTGGCCTGGGGTGTTATCTGGCTGAGGACGTGAGCAGACTTCCTATCCTCCACATGTAGATGGAGAATAAGGGAAACTCGTCTGACAACAGAAGGAGATGCTGCTCCAGGTGACGGAGGAAGCCCGTCTGCTCCGACCCCATCTCCACCCTGAACGGCACCTCGGAGTTCTGCAGGAGCTGCTCCAGGATCCAGAACAGGTGGCAGGAGTTGTGGTACCGGTCCACAGGAAACTGGTCCAGCCTGGAGCTGTCCTCGCCCTGCGGAGAGCAAAGTCAACATCAGGGGGACATGAACACAGAAACCTGAGGGGGACTGGAAGGAGGCTGGAGACAAGCCCCCCCACCGCCGAGGCTGCCGCGTCACCATGTTGCCTAACTGCACTGAGATCAGATTCATCTGACGCACTTTTTCATAAAAACTCTCCCACAAACAGAACCTGGTTCAGTCCAGACCCAGAACTCCTCTTCTGCTCTGAGGAGGGAGAAGCGTGCAGCGGGTGGAGCTGCTCTTCATCACCATGACGATCCTCCTGCTCCATCACGGAGGATCAGCAGTCGGGAGGATTTCTTGGCATCGTCTGACTTTCACATATTGTTCGGTGAATCCATTTAAAACATGAAACGAGGGCGCAGGAGTGGAAATTAAAATGATTTAATGAAGGATTTGGTTTGCCAAGAATGTTGTGATTTATTTCAAACATGATTTCATCCGCACTGAAAAAACATTGCATCCTATTTTCAGGCGTGGGTTTTAATTAATTTGCTGATTGTGTTGTTTTTACACCAGAAAAACAACTGAAGCAGGAAACAAACATTCTCTGGTCTTCAGCTGGTGAGGTTCCACTGTAATGAGATTTGAACCGATGAAAAAACACATCTCCTTCTGTCTTTGCTGCTAACACCAATGACCTGAGTGGTGTGAAGCTTATGACTGTTGATTCTTAACATCTTCATTAAATGTTAGGGTTAGGGTTAAGTAGTTGCAATTCAACTATGTTTACTTCATAAATGAAAAGAAATATAAAAAATGCCCATCACAGCATCTCACATCTTCATACAAGTCGCAGTCAACAACTCAAAGATGCTCAACAAACTAAAATACTCTTTACAAATCATTATAAAGGTCAGAAGAGTAAAGAATTGTTCATTCGTTCATTAGGCTTCTTCTATAGAAGACGTGCTGCACTGAGGTCTCTACAGATCCATCTGCCTCCAGTGCTCACCTCCCTCATCACAGTGTAACAGCACTGGGGGGGGGGCTTCATGTCAGGCCGGCTGGATAGAGGAAGCCCCAGATGTTCTACTTCAATCTCCAACCTGCCAGGTGCTAACACGGCCAAAGGATTTATGAAGCCATGAGCCGTGAATCAATGGGCAAGAAAAATCGATAGAGGGAATGAAAATGTGACGGAGCGTCCGTGAAGAACATGGAGGAGACAGAAAGGAAATGTAACACAAACTGCTGCTTCACATCAAGCACCAAGACATGTCCAACAACAGAGACGCCTGAGGACAGTTCTACCAACAAGGCCTCAACAGTCAACCTATATTACCCATGATCCTCTGCTTCCTGAACCTGAAGAGCTGCAGCCGTAACAAATCCACAAAACTGTTCAGAATTCTTCATGTTTCACAGTTTCCTGCTGAATATTGGAGATAAACTCTGGTTGTTAATAACTTCAGAGTGTTTTGAACTGATCTCAGTTCAGCTTCACTCTTCAGCTGCAGCTGGTTGTGTCTGTGACTCTCAGTCAGTTGTTCTCTCAGGAGATGGAACCCACTCAGCAGAGAGAACAGACGCTCAGGGAGAGAAGGAGGAAACTTTCTCATGTTCACACTCACACATCAGACTCACTTCATCCAGCTGCTGCTTTCAGGTAAAGACGTTTCATAGTGTTGCTTTAAAAAATGGGCTCCGATGAGGCAGAGGTCGAGCAGAAGGTCATTTCATAATCGACTTTCCAGGAAAACGTGATGAGTTGTGGCTTTGAAGCTCGGCACCAGGAGACTGTGAAGGGTCTTTGAATATCTGCAGGAGGTTGAACTGGAGCTCAACTGGAGCTGTGCCCACCCTGATGATTAACCACCACCAGAATCCCTTCAGAAATACACTGGGATATTTCTTTGCTTTCTTCCAAACATTGTTTTGTAATAGAAAATGTGTTTCACATTCTGCCAAATGGAGCATCAACAAATTTACAGAATTAATCTGTAAAACACTGACGTATTTCACTTTCCACCATCTTGTGGATTTGAAGACGAAACAAACCAATGACGAATAATTATTAGTCCCAATCCAACAACAGTTTACTTTCACTACAGTTTGTGAAGCCTTGATGTCACGTGCATTTACTTATTTAAATGGAGATTAGTGGAAATAGAGAGCTTGAATAACAATTATTTTGTAAAATAAGCATAAAAAATAAGTAAATAACAAGTCAGAAAAAAAGGACCTAAAACACTTATCAATCAATCAATCAAATTTTATTTGTATAGCCCATATTCACAAATTACATTCATCTCATAGGGCTTTAACAGGGTGTGGCATCCTCTGTCCTTAACCCTCAGCAAGAGTGAGGACAAACTACTAAAAACCCTTTTAACAGGTAAAAATAAGTAGAAACCTCAGAGAGAGCCACATGTGAGGGATCCCTCTCCCAGGACGGACACAAGTGCAATAGAACTGAGTTCGGAGGATCCTTCAAAAATAAACCCTGTTAATTAGCACTGATGGGATTTGGAAATGTAAAAGGCATTTTTCACCAAGTTGGGCGAGAAACTCAATTGTGAAGAAATGAGAACTCCTGGATCTGTATTCAGCGAGGAGCCGGAAGCACCGTGACCCAGATAACATCAGCCGCCCTCAGATTATAGAGCTGCGCTCTCAATGGGATTTAATTGTCCACTTGATTCGACCTGCAGCTCGTTACCGACGGCAGCAGAACGTTCACACTCACATCAGATTGAGAGTTTCTCACGTGGAAGAGAAGACGAGGAGGAAGACAAATCACAGAGACACAACGGACTGACAGAAACACTGAATATGAAGAAACTATGGGTAATTATATATTATTGAAATGGGTTATTAGTTATTATCCAGATTCATTTCTAATTGATATATTAATCTATAGAAAAATTATAGAATATAATTATAAGTTATAATGACAAAGTCAATCAGTATTTCCCAGAGCACGAGGTGATGTCTTATTTTAGGACCAACACAGAGTGATGGAAAAGAGAGGAACAACACAGAGTGATAGAAAAGAGAGGAACAACACAGAGTGATGGAAAAGAGAGGAGCAACACAGAGTGATGGAAAAGAGAGGAGCAACACAGAGTGATAGAAAAGAGAGGAACAACACAGAGTGATAGAAAAGAGAGGAACAACACAGAGTGATGGAAAAGAGAGGAGCAACACAGAGTGATAGAAAAGAGAGGAACAACACAGAGTGATAGAAAAGAGAGGAGCAACACAGAGTGATAGAAAAGAGAGGAGCAACACAGAGTGATAGAAAAGAGAGGAGCAACACAGAGTGATAGAAAAGAGAGGAGCAACACAGAGTGATAAAGCTAACCCTAACCCTTTGCTTTCTTTTGATTTAGTCTGGACCCGAGTCTGACCTCTGGTTCCATCGCTAAAGAAAACAGGGATTTCTTTTAATAAAAAGATCTGTGCTTCACAGATGTTGTCTTACAATGACTGGTGGTCCAGACCTTTTAGGTTAAATATCCTACAGAAGAGGTCAGAGATATAAATGTCACAATGCAAAACGTCTACAGCTTAGAGTTCACCACACAGGTGGATCGATTCATTTTCTGGGAACAGGTTGTTTTGAGGCTTGTTGTATTTGGGGTCGAATATGAAACTTGAATATCAGCCCAGTAAAGATGAGGAGCAGGTTTCAGCTCCCTCACACAGGCCTGATGCAGCCAGCAGCCTCATGACAGTGATGGTGAGTCGTATCTGTAACGACTCCTTCATCATGCGACCACACACCTTCCTCACATCAACCCCACGGCGCACAACAACTCCCAGGGATTGATTTTTTTGTCTAGTAGACGTGTCCTGTTGCAGTGTTTTTTTTTGTTTTTTTTCAAGGCTGTTCACTGACAACTGACAGAAAATCGATCCCGACTCATCTGCGCTGTCTGAGTTCATATCTCCATATCTCGACGGCCGGGAGACGTAGGAACTGGTCGGTCTGTTCCACGCACACCAAGGAGGAAAGTCCCGTATCCACCTTGTTTCCTGTGGTTTATCTCTCAATCAGTAACACAGGAGAAGTCCACCAGGTTGGACGAGTGTTATTTTGTTAAATGGTCTCCTGAGGCAGTGACAGCTGCAGAAAGGACTTGGTTCTGTCACGTCGGTCGGCTGGAGACGGCTGATATGACAGTAGAGATTCCCTGAAGACAAACAAGCCAATATTCCCTGTTTTCAGTTCACCTACCATGAGCTGAAGGTGCCTGGACTTTACATTATTTAATTTTTAATTACATTGTACGCATTTGTTGATATAACAAAATGTGCATGTTATCATGTGTCCATATGTAGAAAGTTTTGGATAAATATGTTTTATGTCAGATTGTTGAATTTATACATTTCTAACAATGTGAGGACTGTTACCGTTTGTTATGGTTTATTTAGGTACAGAACCTTTTAGCTGAGGCTTCACAGATTTTATAATGATATGAAGCATTTGAAGATTTTCCCATATGAAGTCAAGGTAATAAAAAAATACCATCACTAGAGGAACATTTCTACAGCAGAGTTCAAAGGGTTATTACATGTACAAAACACTTTGTTCCACCTTTTTGCTAGATATTAAATAAAATATAAAAATATTTAATATCACAACACGCTATAGATAAGAACATGAAGTCAGATCAAAAGGCCCCATTAACTCTGCACCTACAGCTCTGAAGTCCTTGATGAACAGAACCAAAGCCTGTTCACGGGGAAATTCAGATTTTTTCCGATATTAAATTATAGAGGATGTTGAACACCTACAGTAGGTTGTGTGTCTGTGGCGTGTTTGTGCTTTAATAGAGGACTTGAGAGGTGTTGAGGTTTCTCTTTATCAAGTCACTTTGATCGGCCGGGCCTCGTTCTCCTTCCTGGTGAGGACGCTAATGAGATTCCTGCGATTCGAGGCTGGAGGACGACTTTGATCCTCGGCTAATTGTCCGTCTTTTTTCTTCTTCTCCGCTTAATCTGATCTTTCTTCAAATGTGTGTCACATGCAGCATCAGACGGAGTAAATCCCGGTCAAATCTTGTGGATTTCTCATTTCTGCCACTTTAATTTAGAAAATTCAAGAAAGTAATCAGGCTAATTCCAGCACTTTGTTGTTCTGGATTATTAATCTAAAGCAGAGGTCTTCAACAGGGGGTCCGCGACCCCTAGGGGGTCCGTGGAGGTACTGCAGGGGGGTTGCGAAAATGTTTGCTTGAGACATTTTTTTTTATTATTATTTTTCCAACCAATTTTTTTTCAAAAATGTAAATGTCTTTAAATACACATTAACATGCATCTGACATAATGTAAGGCTGATATGACCCTCTGCCTGACAAACTCCATCCGTCCAAGGTTAGATAAGTTGTGTGCTTCCCATCAGGGTCCGACATCTCACTAATGTAGGAGTATGTGTGCTATCCACAGATGGCTTGAGGATTTACTGTCTCTTCTACATGTATGTTTAAAATAAAAACATGAATCTGTGAATTATTGTAATAGCTCAGTGTTGTATGCAAGATGTAGGAAAGTCAGACACATCCGTGGACTTGGGGAATAAACTGGCAGACGCTTCCCATCTCTGCAGCTCAGTCGAAGTTTGGATGGGAGGGTTTTGGCAGTTCTGCCTAAATTAATTTTCATCTGAGCCAAATTCCTGCTCTTCAAAACGCACTTGGCGATGATGCAGATTGGTCTTAATATTGGCTTAATTAAATCTTAGCCACTCTGCTCATACATCTGAGAACCCACAGTGTACACGAGTGTCGACGCAGCGCTCGGGATGATTTAGCTTCGTTCTTAACAGATTTGTAGGTCGATCAGATTGTTACTCAGCCATAATGGCTTTGGCATTTTAGGTTATGTCTGGTAGCTGCTGGTAGCCATTACTCAAGCTGCCTGAGAATGTTACAGCTTGCATTTCTGTGGTGCACGATTACAGTGATAGTAGGTGACATTAAATAATGCTTCTGTCCAGTGAAAATGCTGAGTGAAGAGCAGGAGGAACAACAAGTTTGTTTCCACAGCTTGAAGAAACAAACCACATGATGATCATGAAACATACATGTCTGCCACTTCTGCTCTGTAACTCAGGGTTGTTCAATTCATCTATTCACCACAGGAAGCATGTGAGGCCAATGTTAAGAGGAGCAGTGGATTGTTTCAGTGTGGGAGGACGATGACAGATAGAGATGGAGACAAAAGGCGACTAGAGCCAAGGAACGAAGGAATGCTAATTAATGAAGCCATCAGCACAGATGCCACCAGAGCTGCTACACAAAAGATGTGGGAAAAAAACAACATGCCTGAAAAATACAAAGTGCAGAGATAATAACAGAGGACATAGATCTACAGTCATAACTTTAAAGTGCATCTGGATCAGCGAGTATGAGACAGTTCATCTTCCATATAACAGAGCACAGGCCGTCATATCAAGGGAAATGCCAGCACTACAATGAAAGATATAAACTAACGTTAGATATGGTTCCACTCAATCAACTATATTAAGGCACAGTTAATAAAACATCACTCTAGAACAAGTGTCAAACAAAAGGTTTAGACTGTAAATGAAGATGAACATCATGACGGCTCCTGAGACCGAAGCACCTTGATCGCCCCCTAGTGGCTGGATGCAGGGCAGCTCATAAGTGCTGTGATCATCACCTTCTAGAACTACATGCTACATGCTCCTCCCAGATGGTGTCTGGTGTTTTAGGCCGATCTTATGACTCTAACTCTTGTTCAAGTGTTGATGATGATATAAAAACATGGTGAAACGTCATGATTGACAGCTGATAAGCCATCATGACGCAAAACACAACAATACGCAACCCTAGTGTGACGCTGATAAGAAAGGGCTCTTGTGTGTTGCACAGAGAGATCCAGAGAGATGATAGCCAGAGACTATGCACCTTGGATTTATTGTACCCGTTATAGATAGAACTTGATTTACAAGCTTTAGTCCTTGGGCACGTTCCCCAGGTGATATTAAATTTGCCAAAATAAAAGAGAAAAGCAAACTGTGGTGAATTAAAACGTCACAACAACACAACAGCCTCCAGAACGAGTTGACAACAACAGATTCAGGAAACATTCATGAAGTCTGCAGCTTTAGTTTGTACTGAGTTTTGTGTTGCTCCCTGACCGGTTGTGATCCGACGTCATCAGAACCATCGGGATGTTTTGAATGTGATAAACTTTGGAGCCAGACGAGAATACAATCTGTGTAAAATAGGGCAGAACCCTGTAAGATAAATATTTGATGCTCCTACATAAGCAGAACTGTGCTGTTTCCAGCTGTGATTTGTAACTGGTGTCGGGACAGAAGTGCACGACAACGTTCACACAGACGATCTTTGTGAATCTCAGCTTTGTCAGCTTCGTTCTGTCCTCAGCACCTCGGCTGTGTCCCTCAGGGGGAAAGGAAAACCAATAACAGGCCTTCACAGGGAAACAATTGATGAGGACAGTCTTATAGGTTTGTTCCTGCTGCAGAGCTTCCCATGAAGCGCCGGGGGCGGCGAGCACGTGGAGCTGACTCAGCTGTTAACGGAGACGTGGAGATTGTGGGTCGTGATACAGGAGGAGCAGAGAGAACAAAACCATTGTCCCTGAAACATCCAGGTGCTGATAATGAGTCTCAGGGTAAAATCAGACCAGCTACACTGACAGAATTTAAACATGTTATCACTAGCTGCAGGAAACAGTCCGAGTCACACGGTTTATAAACAGACGTTCACTTCTCAACGTGAAGCCGGTGTGGAAATAGGTTGTTTCTATAGAAGTCTGAGAAAATCGTTCTTCTTCTCTCAGTAGAACGTCCCGACTGTGGATAACATCACCTGGTATTTCACTGCAGCATCCATCACACCTTATTCCCCTCAACTGGGAGAGATGATGCTCTTTCAGAACACAGTCCCATTGTTCAGTGACTGATGGATTTAGAATTCTCTCCCCGCGACTCGGCTCCTTGGAAACAGCCGTTTACGAGCCGACAGACGCTGAACCCTTGACGCTGTCATGGTGACACATGTGAGAACACCAACCATTAAACTCACTGCTTCCAGGACAAATTCTCAGAGACATCTAGGGACAGGGGCGTTTGAAGCTCGGGGAAACAGCGTCCTCCTGGTATGAAAAGATGACGTGGGGCGGACTGAGGAGCCCGAGCGTTCACTGAGGGCTGCGGAGCCTAAGAATGCAAATAGAGCTGGCACTGGCCTCAAGAGGCATCGGCTGTGATGCTCATTTCCTCCGGCTCTGCCACCACCGCTGAACCCTGCATCCCTGAAAACTAACTCATCGCCCCCACAGCCAAATTTAATATCCCCAAGCCAAACTTAATATCATTAAGGGCAATCATCCCAGACCCTGGCTGGCTGGGAAACTCATCAGAGCTTCCTAATGAGACAATAACACCAGAGCTTCATGGGATTCTCAGACCAGCTCAAGCTGAAGACGAGCGTTAACCAGGACGACCACCCCCCCCCCTCCCCAGAACACAATGTAGAATTCTCATTGGTTCAATTAGGCAAATATTTCCTTTATGACATGTTGTAGGATCCTGTTAAAACTGATCTAAAATGATAAACCATACTAGTTTAAACATTTATTCTTTGTTTACCCGGAAGCTAACGCCTCATGATGACGTCATCATTTTACATCTGGTGCAAAATGTGTTAACATCAGGAGACGGCGTCGGGGAATTTCTCTGAGCTGCTCGCAGGAGATTGTTGTTTGCATGATTCTGTTTAAATGAATTCAGGAGAAGATGTTAAAATATGAATTATTTGTGTTCAAGGAAGTTAAAGTAACATAGTAGCAGGAAAGAAGCAGAGAGAAATGTTCACAGTTCAGGATCGATTCGTTTTGTTCATTTAGAAAAACATGTCCGGTTCTTGTATTTAATTAATTTATAACACGCTTTCAGAAGTGGTTTATTGACAGAACTTTTAGCCGAGGTCGTCCAGATTTAGAGATATCAAGCATTTTGAAGATTCTCCAGGAAATAGCATGTGAGGACCATTTATATTGAAGAAGTTAAAAGGTTCACTCCTGATCGATAGAAATAAAACTGAGTGAATTAAATTGAATATTTATAGAGAAAACAATACTTGAACTGATCTAACAGCAGTAAAATGGTCTTTGAAACATATTTTTATTGAACCACAATTCTTCAAAGTTCTCCCGCTGCAGAATAAAAAATAGACTCTGCAAGTTAGACAGATAAGAGGATGAAAGCCTGAAGACGGACGAGTTCAGTAAGAGTAAACCTGTGAATTAGCTCTAACTGCTCAGGAAGGTTTCTTTCAATTTGATGCATCGTAAAAAACACAAACACTAAGAATCTGTAGCTTTGAGCCGAGTTTACATCAAATTAGGTTGTAAAAGGCAAATTGATGAAGCGATTCCTGTGTTGTCTCTCACCTTCAGTAAATAGGTTAAAGAAAGACACAGCCAGACACACACCTCCCACAGTTTGCATAAAACACAGACGCTGGGACAGTGACAGCCGAGGCTGCATAGTAATCACGTCCATGGTGGCTTTGTCCTGAGGGTCTGTGGTTGTTTGGGTTGTGCCACTGCCTGTCACGCCCTCTGACACAGCAACACAACAACACAGTGCTCAGATGGAACAGCTTATCTGTATGCTGCGCTGCTCCAAGGACAGCGGCTGCAGCATCGCTCAGGATGTACACTACCCTTGAAAACAGCGAGGCCAGCTCCTCTGAGAAATACACAGAGTTTCAGCTTTTATTTCCTGTTAGAGGCTGTAAATAAACATGGACCACGTCAAGGCGCCAAACCACAACATCACAACATGAAGCCACAACATCACAACATGAAGCCACATCACAACATCGCGCCTGTTGGAGGCGGCAGGAAACATTAGCCACTGCTGGCATAACACACCAGAGTCTTCAAGTGAGTCGTGACTGGTCGAGTGGTATCATGGGTAATTCACCACACACACACACACACACACACACCCCTTCTTTTGAGTGGAGATCCAGCATGGGGATCTGTACATGTGTATTTACTCCTGCCTGACTCCGTGTCCTACATCATGAAGTGAGGGGGCTCCTGCTCACGGTCATTTCTCTGTCAGCTGCTCGTCTTGCTTCCTGTTTCCAGTCTAACACCCAGAGGAGCTGCTGAGGTCTCCGCTGCCACTATGATGTGAATGATAACGAGGATATTAAGACGATGCTGTGCGAGCACGAGGCTGAGCCCTTCAGCCATCACCGCTCGTCCTTTCAACCTCTGGAACACAAAGGCCTGAGTCAGCGAAGCGTCATCAGACAGATGGGAACGATCTGCTCTCCTAACCACCAGCTGCAGACCGGTGGAGGCCTGTCAGCTGTTCTCTCCAGTGACGGATGACCCGACACCTTTAAATGCTGTTGCTACGACTCAGGAACAGAATACTTACCAAACAGACATGTTCCTGAAATGTTCCGACGCAAAAACACTGATCTGTCCACAGCAGAATATATATAAAATAACCTTGAGAAGAGGAGGAAAAAGGGGAAGAAAGGACTTTTCAGTGAATCTGAACAAAGGGATCGAGGGTTTTATTTCTGTGTCTCTTTCCTAATCAGAAGTAACCAGTGAACAGGGGTTTCAATCAGCTCTGGCTCTGATGGACAGGGACGGAAACAACACACCCGTGTGAACGCTGCTATCGGGGTCCAGCAGGATGAGAGAGCCTCAGTTTCCAGTCAGTTCATGATGTCAAACACGACAGAGACAGAAAGGAAAGATCCTCTACTGTCTACTGGGAAGAGGTCGACGTTACTGGAATTAAAAACGTGAAAGAAACCTGCTAATTCAGTCGTAAAGCTTTGAGACATTTTCACAGATTTCTCAGAGGATACCTCGTGATGAAAATCAGAGATATGAAGAGGACTGATATCTATGAGTCTCTGTGATGTGGTGCAGCTGGATGAATGGAAGGAGACTGGGGCTTTGCGGAGGAGGGATATTCTAGTTTCAGTTTGCGATTGCAGGTTTCCCGAATGCCCAGAGGAAGACGACAGAGCTCCACTTGTAGGTGACAGATTCAGGAGGACCGGCACTTCAAATACCCATTACTGCAGGTTTACTGGAGACAGCGGCTCCGCGGCAGCACAGCGCTGTGGAGCACCGTCGATACGTCTCCAGTGAAAAGTGGGTTCAGCTATTTCTTTCTCTAACTTTGCTCTCAGAAAGTGCTGTGTTGATAAAATTCTCTTTCTGGCTTCGCCTGGGTGGAGAGGCTCCCTCACTCGAGGAGTAAAACAGGAACGAGTGACCATGAGCGACCCTGCCGGGTGGGAGGGGGGGGGGATCATCTGTATCCTTTCCCTTATTTCACATTTCCATTTCCAAGGGCCCCCAGAGGCTCGACACTCAGCTCTGCCTTTCAGGGGAAGCAGGCCGGCCGCCTGCAGCTCTCTTCTGGCCGGTGACTCAGGCGGCGAGGGGGGTCCACAGAGACACGTTTCAATAGATGGCCGACAGGAAGCTGGTGGGACGCGGTATTGATCGTGGTGGTTCAGAAGTGACTGTGGCAACGAGTCGATAGCACCAACCGTCTGCAGCTGAAGCCTGGCACAAAGGCTGAGGCTCCGAGAGCAAGGGTGTGAAATAAATGAGTGTACGAGGCAGAGTGAGAGTCTGTGGGGGGGGGGTTCGATGTTTATATGATGTGTACACGGTGATGTCATTTAATTAAACTGAGGCTCATCAGGAGGCGGCCAAGGGAAAGAGAGACAGAGACGGATCAATGTTGACAGAGGCTAAATAGAGGAAGAAGGATGGGGGGGGGGTGATTACCTGGAGGAGGTGCCAGAGCTGATCGGCCACAGCGCTGATCTGAGAGAGGAGGTGACGAATGATGAAGGACTTTGACATGTTGCTGCTCCCCAGAGCGACCAGGTACTCCATCAGCTGCTCTGTCGTCTGGAGCTGAGGTTAGAAAAACAAGATCCAAGCACTTTACGATTCTACAACATGAAACCTCACCACCTCTCTCCTGATTGGTCGAGGGACACGGATAAAAGGAACACACACACGATTATTTGTTGAAAACTCACATGTCTACTCTGATGTCAACAACATACACATCAAGTCTGTCTGCAAGTTGCATTAAAGACATTTGAACTCAACATATAAAGAAAGTTATTACGTGTTCATTATTGGGGAATGAATATTGTATTTGTCAGACTTCCCAGAAATATATCCAATAACCATGTATCATATTTATCAGAGATTAATCAACCAATTCAAATAAATGACTCATGGGGGTGCTTAGCGTGCACGCTCTCATGCAGCCACAGCCTAATTCACATTCACTTCTCATATGTTTAACTGGGAGCAGCCCAACACATCCAGTCCTCTGCGGCTGTGCCAGTGGGCAGCTCCACAGCAGCAGCTGGGGATGGATAAATGTTTGGCTCAAGGGCATCATAATACCCACTGTCTCCTTTCAGCTCGGTGTGGGGGAGTTGAACCAGTCACCCTGCACGTCCTGTGGCAAGCGGAGTTTAAACGCTCTCATCTCGCTGATGATCAAACAGACGTGTTTTGGCTTCTTTCTTCAGACGGAGTGAGAAGAGAGAAAAAATGAAAATATAAAACCCGCCTGAAATTCAATTTGCTCTGTGTCGCCTCCACTGCTGATTACCCCCGAGAGCTGGATGACACGGGGACACGCTGGGAAATTGTCTGAAACGATTATCCCATCAAGATATTAGTTCATAATTTGAAACAATTGAAGAGAGGAGATTGTTATTGAGTTTCATGGAGCGGATTCCGTTTGAGTGATGATGATTTCTCTCTCACTCCATTTAACCTGTTTCACCTGTTTGCTGGGAAACAGAAACAGAGGAATAAGAAATGATGACGTCTCTGAACTGAGCTTTGTGACTCAGCTGTTTTCAGACCTGCAGTTAACTTTAAAATAGATGTAACTTAACTATATAGAAGAAAGAGTTAGATGTTTAATGATTCGTCACTTCACACTTAACACTTTGGCTGCTTTGTGTTTCAAGGGCTTCATCTCCCACACAGTTGTTTTTCATGTAAACTACTCAAAGCAAAGCAGAGACTGTATTTTATAGATTTTTAAGAATCCAATGTGCTCAGAGTCTCAATAAACAAAACAATGTCCAACTACCGGCCTTGACTGTTGTCCCTGGTACTTTATTTCTTAACTTCTTCAGTGTCTGATGAGATGAGGTTTATCCGCTCCTCACTGAAGGTTCATGTCCAGATGGTCTCTACAAAACAAAGGTGTATTCTTGAAAAGAATGTGATGCCATTCTTCGAGTCTACAGGCAGAAGCTGTAAACCTCCAGCCGACGCTGTCTGATGGAGCGATAGAGGCAGTGATTGAGCGCTCTGTTTGCTGATGAGATGAACTGGATCCAATACAGGAGAAGGTAATAACAGTTCCTCCGCTGGACGACAGGGTGACAGGGTGAGACGAGGAAGGGGTGAGGCTTTATGAGGCCACTCAGAGTTCTCCCCTCCGAGAGGATATTACACAGAATACGTCTTGAAGCTGAACACTGTGGGAAAGTGACATTTGAATGACGCCTCTTGGGATTCAAGATCCGCAATTTCAGTGTCTGAGCTGCTCGTCCTTTCTGCCTCGTCCTGTGACATCTCCAGGTGTGAGAGAAAACGAGGCAGGAATAAGAGCAGCTCTGAAGGCTGAGCCTGCCGCTGGTAAATTGCAGCTGCTCGCCATATTACTCAAGATGGAACTCACTCAGAGCGAACGCACTTTGCTGACATTTCCATAAGGTTTCATTGTTTATCTGAAGGGATGCGTCTCTGAAACAGGTCATGAACAGCTGGAGAAACATCCGAACACCTGACCAGGGGGTTTCCCATCATGCTCTGCCAGACTGTCTGTGATGTTCAGGTCATCAGCACATTGAAATGTGGTAAACAAGCTTAATGACCAGAAAGGAATCAGACTTCGTCTCAAACAACTGAATGATTAAACATTTAAAAACTGTTCCTTGTATTATCAATGGTCACTCTGATCAATCGCTGGAGACAATTACATAATTAGTCCTTGTTATGGGAGTTCCATGTTTTGGGCAAATATTTTTTCCACTGACCTGAAAGAAGAAATTCTACACATCTAATTTCAGCGACTCATGAAGACACTAAATCCTTGACAATCCATTCCCACTACAAATATAAAATTGTTTTCCAGCAGCGTGTTGAATAGATCAGTCTGGTGTCAGGGTGGTTGAGTGGAGTCCCTGTGGTGCGGTTCCTTCATAGCTGGCTCTTCATCTTGTCACGAGTCTTTTCAGTATTCTAATTACCCCCGCCCGTCCTCTCTGACCTCCCCGTCAATGCCTGCCTGGTCTCAAACAATCAGCTTGACGGGCAGTGATGGAGTGTTCACCGGGCGTCACACACATAAAGAGTTCACTAACGCCATCCTCAAAGTCCTCTGCAGCGTCCTCACAGAGGAAGTGACACAGCAGGCTGATTTACATATCATGAGGAGGTTGATAACTGCACGTAGGAAAGGCTTAGTGTGGTGGAAAGCTCAAAGCTCAGAGGTCAGAGTCCCAGCTTCCATATGTGTGGCCGAGTGTGTAGAGGTCACTCACTGACGTCCATGGATGCTACTGACAGTTTAGTGGTTTGATCAGAGGCTCAAACATCGAATCAGGTGCAGATCTCTGAAAACATACGTTTGCCTCTGAGAATTGTTAAGTAATGTCCAACAGAAAAGTGATATCATCAGGTTTTCACTGCCAGCTCCACAGAACCAATGTGATAAAGCGTTTTTCCGAAGCTGCCTTAAAGAATTGCAGGTCACCCGCCATACGACGGTTCATCCATAACACAAGAGGCACAGAAACCAATTTCTCCCGGCAGGGTGACCTCTATCCACCGGGGAGCGATGTGGCCACGAGCTGCTGCATGTTGAGCTTGGTGTTTGGCGACCCGTGCATCACCCACAGCCGAATGATCACATTTTAAAAGCTTTCTCCGGCTGCATGCGCCCACATTTGACTCAGAGGAACAAGTCCACACCCCCTTCACTGAGGCCCTGTCAATGCTCACTCTGGGAGAAAATTAAATAAAACCAGAGGATGAGGCGAGCTTGAGGAGAGAACATCAAAAGAGCACATCAGAACATTAATTACACATGCAATGAGCGTCGCAGATTGGTGATATCAAACAGTAATACTATCAAAGATGATATAATCTCTCCACAAACACAAACTCCTCTAGAAGAGCGTCTGCATTAATTCAGTTGAAAGTCTCAAGGGAGTCTCGGTTTGTTCCAGAGCCGTCATCCATGAACCCGGTGAAAAACACCGGCCGACCCTGACCCTAGGAATGGGATCCTTAATGTTGTGGGCTTGAGTCTGATTTCTGAGCACCCCCCCCTTTTCCCACTAGAAACTCTGTCCTATCAATAAAAAGCTAAAAGCACAAAAAGTCCTAAAACATTGTTTATTACCTGTCGGACATGAGGTGAACAAATGTCAATGCTTTTTATTTCCATATCAATTTGGTTAGTTTAGTTTTCAAGCAAATATTATGAGAATTGGCCAAGAGTGTTAGACTGTTAGTGTGGGTTATGTGAAAAATACACACCAACACACAGCAGTATGTGTTTTATTCATCACTTCTCAATCTATGGATACACAACATGCTTCCTTTAATCATGATGAATCACAGACTCTATCCTCAGTGTGAGGCTCAGGCAGCTAATGGGTCCCTGTGTTTCTAATTCAATCCACATTCCAGTGATTGGTTGTCTGGCTCTTAAGTAACCTGTCCTCCGGCTCTGAGGCAACTTGCCCCTGAGGGCATTAAAGTTTCTCAGAGACAAATGTAGTGTGGTTCTAATCGAAGACGTCATTAATTTTAAATTACACCCTCCTCACTGCCATCATCCTTTTCTCTGACAAGCGCTCGACATCCTCAACAATGCTGCCGTAGAGAAACTCCAATTTCTTCTCCATTAGTCGACAGGAACAGGAAGGGAATGTTTTCCTGCAGCCGTCTCAGCTGGTAAGCCATCCTCCCAGTGTCGAGCGATGATGGGAGAAGTTCATCCTCTTCAGCTCAGACTCACTTTCATCTCCGTCTCCCAGCTGCCAGCCGCTGTCATGACAGGAACATGTGTGGGCCGCGAGGGACTTCATGATGGACGGCCGAGGCAACACTACGGTTTATGGAGCTTTGGTGAAGGTTAAAGCCAATAATCGAGGATACTTTACTTTATCGTGATAACAACCTTGACAGAGTCATTAGAGGGTGAGGAAGGATTCAGATGATCCACTACAGAGGCTGAAAGCTTCTGTCTCAACTAGAGCATCACTCAGTGGAGCTCATTCCTCCATCAGGGCCCGACAGACCCTTCAATCAAATCAATCCTCCAAATCTCTCACATCGCTTTGTACCAAGCTCCATGAATTATTCTCTGAGAAATAACCAAATGTCAAAAAGTGTCACAATGTTAAAGAGCTGCTGCTGCATGTGCACTGAACTGTACAGCTACTGGGCAGAGGACAGGAATAATACATGTCTCATAATCACAAGTTATTGTATTGAGAAAAATGAAAATTACGTCATATATGTCAAAACAAAAACAAACTTTCTTTGCCATCACTGCTAATAAAATATAAAATCATACAACACTTCATCGTCTTGTCATGGGAACAACTGAGTCAGGGTTATTACCACTAATTTCATAATCTACACTTGTTTAATGAGGTGCACATGTTCTAGGTTACTTCATTATCCCATTGACACATTCACTGGACCACTTTAACTGTGGTTAATTCCCCAGCTCATTGTGTGCGGCCACCGTGGTCTAATTAATTAGGAATTATTGTGCACAGGCAAACATGGCGTCTTTATGGATCCTGTGACTCACCCTGCAGGGCAGATTGTGCAGCAGCATGGCCGTCATGTCCGTCAGAGAACCTTCCACACGACCCATGAACTCTGCAGACGGCAGCCTCTGGGAGCAGAAGAGGTCCATGGCCCGGGCCGCCACCTGGCAGGCCCGCAGGACCAGGTCGCAGGGACCCAGGGGGGGGGGATCCCTGCACGCCACCACCACCGAGTGCAGGAGCTGGCACACAGAGTCCGCCAACACGGAACCTGCACCTCCATCAGGGCTGAACCACAGAGCCTCCAGGCCTCGTTGGTCTCCTGCTACTCGGTGCAGGGCGCACAGCGACTGGAGGAAGTGCACGTGGGGGTGCATGGCTCTCTCATGGAGACTGGAGGTCGGCGGCGGCTGCGGGGGGGAAGCGGCGGGCTGGAGGTCTTCCTGAAAGAGTTCAGGAGTCTCTGAGTCACAGTCAGGCTGCGGCTGTGAGGGACCAAACAGATCCTGTGAAGTAGCTTCGTCTGCAGCATCGTGACCTGGAGGAGACAAACACAACTTCATGATTATCACACTTTCACTTCTGGATTCAGAAGAACTGAGGAACAGCCGGCTCCACCTCCACTGCAACTACAGCAATGTAAAGTAATACTAATTAATATACAATTCAAAATCCAGCTATTTTTATTTCGTCGTATAATTTGTACATCCACCTTCATTTTGATTGACTGGATCTTCCTGGGCACAGATGATACAAGTGTTCAATCTGTGTCTGATCCAAGGCTTCATCCATCTCTATATTGTTTATATGTTTTTATGTCACAAAAGATCAAATACCCGACACTTTTTTAAAGATGATACAGGTATGATATAGATTTAACATTTGACTGACAATGCACAGGCAGAATATAACGAGTGTTAGGGCCATTTAATCACTTCTGCATTGGCTTCCAGTCTACTTCCCTTTCTAATCTATGAGAAGACAAAGCTCATTAAGAAATGACAGGAAGACTGAAAATACAACAGAAGAGATGCAATTAGAATCCTGTAAATTAAAAGTCATAATTATATCAGAACTATTAAAGCACATAATTACAGTCATTTTCAGAATCATCCCTGTGATCAGAGAGGAGCTGCTTTTAACCTGGCAACTGACAGACGAGCGTCTCAGGGTTTGAAACTCAAATAGACTTTTCTTTTCACACAGAACCATACACATCCAAACATGAGGACCAACACTTCATCTAAAAGTTATACACAGACATTTTGTCTGTTGCTGCTGAGGAAGAGAAGAAGTACATCAGTGCTGCTGTTTCTCAGAAATCGCTGCAGGAAGTTAACGGTGTATTTATAAAAGAGGAACATTTTCTTAGTTCTATTTCAACTTTGTAGCTTCACGTCAGTAAAATTATTGTTTTTTCACCACATAAATCTGAGAGCGGTTGGACCTTGATTATCATCCTCACAAGTTGAGCTGAGCCGTCTCCCGTCAGCCTTGAGCTTTGAGATTTAGAACGACAAGTGTTGTACTTGGAACAACTGCAAACATAAAGAAAACAATATTTACACCAGTGTGAGTGTTATTATACGGAGCGTGGATTCTAAATGACTCATCCTCTGCTGAGAGCGTAATGAACGATGAACCGGGTTCCTGCAGAGTTCACCAAGTTGCATTCAAGTCTTTATAGGACATTTAACACAAACTGAACTCGAGTTAAATTCTGATGGAACTGAAAGCTATCACTGACTTTATTAACTGTTGAATCACCAGGACATCACAGTCATTTGCTTTGTTCACTCATGCTGCCAAAACATTCAAGACCCAAATAAACTTGTTTTATATCAAAGACTTATTTTATATATTTTAACATTATTAGGAAATTCAGATGATTACATTTTTTAATCACCGCTGGAACACTTTACTCTAGTCCTCATCAATCTGGTGAGAAGAAACAGGGACTTCATCCTTGTCAGAGGAGCACGTTCAGCTTGAAACCTGACAAATCAACATTCATGAGCATTATGTGCGTGATCATTAGCAGCGTTCAGGACAGACTGTCCCCTGAGGACTCGTGTCAGACGGCGTCTGTCCTTGAGATGTCTTCTCCTCTCACTGAAGGCTTCAGCAAAGAGCTGCTTTCAGACCTGCTCTGACCTCTAGAGAACACATGAGCCAGTTGCTCCGGACATTTGATGGAACTTTCCCCACATGTTCCTGTTGTTGTGACAAGTCAGACCCGACAGTCTCCTGTTGCTTCACATGTGAAACACAAACTATAGAAAATGTCCAGGTCATGTCTGAGAACAGCTTCTGACTTAATAAAGGTAAAGTTCTGACATGATCACTTCTCTCTGGCTGCTCCTGTGTCTTCAGGACACTTAGTGGATTCATCTGAATCCTCAACTTTCCAAGGATAGAAAAACCCGAACCAGAAAAGAAATGTAACATTTATCTCAAGTCCCTCAGACGCAGTGTATTCATGGTAAATGTCTGATATTCTTGTTTCCAGTGACCAGCTGTGTACGTGCAGAAGCTCCTACCTGCCGTGTCCGTGGCGTTCCGTGCTACCGACGTCACCTTGGTGATCAGCAGCTCCTGTCGCAGCCTCAGCACCTCCTGCTGCAGCTCCTGGGCTTTCTCCCTCCAGCTGTCGTCCTGGCTCCTCAGCCTGCAGCCCAGAGCCTCGGCGTGCTCGCGGCCGCTCATGCCCGCAGGCCTGCTCTTTATTATGGCCACCGCCACAGCCACTTGGGTCTTGGTGCAGAACTGCAGCTCTGGACTCACTCCTGTCAGGAGGACCGGTGGTGAAGAAGGAGATCAATAGAGAAATGTGACAGGTAACGATTTCCAGTTCAGAACGTTCAGGTTCACTGCAGCAGAGGGAGGTTCAGTCATGACATCACTTAACCTCGACCCCCCCCAAACACACACACACACACACAAACACAAACACACACACACACACACACACACAAGGCTCTGCTTTGGTTTCCTGAGAGATTGCAAACGATATCTAGTTTGACATTTTAGGAGTTTATGCAGTTTTTCTTTGCCACTATACAAAATTCTAACTGAATTTGGGACTTTTTATGATTAAAAAACTTCTGAAGACACAAACTGGGCTGCGACAGTTACTAGACAAAATAATAATTTAATCAAGTGAACTTTATCTGCAGAAAACTGCATTTGGAGTTTGTGTGAGATTAATAGATAATACTTTCTAGTTGTTATCATCAGCTTGTTGCATCTGGACCTTTTCTTACCAGAACGACTGTACTTTATATAAAGTTCACTCTCATAACAACTTTAAAGCCTGTGACAAGGTTATTTCATTATTAATATGAATCTGTTTCTTATCTATTTGTCTGTAAACACTCATTCAGGTCACTTTAACAAACACATTCAACCATTACAAGTTGCTTTGACTTCAGGTTATTCAGGAATTTATCTGTTAGTAATTTATTTTACTAATTTAGTTTAAAGTTTGGTTAATGAATCATCTGAAGAAAACATGAAAATGTACTGAGCGAGTTCTTTAAGCTACATTTGTTAATTAGATGAATTTCATGTTGTTAAATTGTAGAAGCTAAAACAAATTAATCTGCTGTTGTGTTTGATTATTAATGAACTTAATTAATGAGTATAATCTGCCAGTCTGAGGTCCATTAGCACAGCTAGCGGCTAGTCTAGCACAGCTAGCGGCTAACTAAGCACAGCTAGCGGCTAGTTTAGCACAGCTAGCGGCTAACTAAGCACAGCTAGCGGCTGGCTTAGCACAGCTAGCGGCTAACTAAGCACAGCTAGCGGCTGGTTTAGCAAAGCTAGCGGCTAGCTTAGCACAGCTAGCGGCTAGCTTAGCACAGCTAGCGGCTAGCTTAGCACAGCTAGCGGCTAACTTAGAACACCTAGCTAACAACGTTGCGACAGAAGTAGAAATAAAGCTTCATATAATCTAATGTTCGCTGTGAACTTTGTTATTTACCTTTGAAACAACCGGCTCGACTCGTCATCCCCCGGCCTCTGTCCTCCTGCTGACCTCCATCCACACGTTAGCTTCAAGCTAGCCTGCACCTATGCTAACTCAGTTCCAGCAGGACCCAGGACTCAGGTGTGACACCGGAAACCAAAACTTGTTGTATTCAAATGTACTCTTAACAGGTTCATTCATATTATTGCTATTGTTGCTAAATTATGATTCTATAATTATTTCTAGCCAATAATCACCTGTTCTGATGATGATTTTTATTTTATTATTCGACATAAATAGAATAAAAATCTAACAACAGACTCAAGTTTTAAATGTTTACTTTAAATTTCGATTTTCATTAGTTCATAGACGAGTGAATATTGATTCAATTTTGTTATGCCATATGGATTTATTTTAAAAACTAACTTTCAGTCGCTGGTGAGGAATAATTCTCTATTTTATTGACAACATATTAAATACAAGACACAAAGCTTTGTATCACAATAAAACGATTTTAATTACGTTAAAACAATATCGGCAAACATAGCACTTTAAAAAGATAAATACACATCATATTCAGCCCAAATGAAATAAATGTGGAGCCTAATTTGTTTTCAAAGTTATTACACTCATAATAGTCTTCATCTTTTTAAATATATACTTATTCTATATACCCTAAAACACACATATGTACATAGACTACAGGAGAAGAAGATTTTAACACTTTCTGAACATTTTTTTCTTTCTGAAACATTCATGTATATATTTTAACACATAAATACACAGAGGCTGAAAACCTTGTTCATCAAACAGCGAGAGCAGCTGGGAGCAGAGTGGACCGAGGCCGGCCTCCTTCCCAGGGATCCTGGTTCTCCAGCGGTCAGGACGGAGCAGCTGAAGGTCAGCGCAGAGCGAGGAGCTTTGCTTTGTGACTCAGCTCTCTGCTCGACCAATGAGATCAATACAACCTCCACTGGAGCCGTGTGTGACCTTCACACCTCAGTCATCGTCTCGCTTCTGCTCACAGCGGTGACCTCTTGACCCTGAATCCGTTCTGACTCGGGCTTCATTGATGTGAAGGTGATTCTGGACCCTGGGGCTGATCTGCAGGAGGATCTCAGGTTAAGAAGCAATCGTACGGCGAGAAGAGGAAAGTTTATTATAACACAAACGCATCGAGACAAAAGAAAAACACAACAACGATTTGAATGCTGAACAATAGAAACAGGTAAAGACTAAATAATAAAGATCAATAATAAACAATTACACAGTTTGTCCACCAGAGAGCAGTGACAACTTCAGGTTTAAACTTAGCTATAAAATGACGCGGACCCTGATGTCTCGATCTGTTTATGAAAGATACAATTTATAACTTTAAAACTAGAGACTAAAAACACGTGACTCTACACGAAATACTTCCTTTGTTTGTTTACTTAAAATATAATAAAAACAATAATAATGAATTACTGTTTGTCCACCAGAGAGCAGTGAAGAGCTCATTCACGCTGAACGATTCTGTTCTACAAGCAAACTGAATAAATTATATAGAATAAACAGTTACATAGAATGTTGACAACACTCGATAATCAGTCTGTCTTCAATAAATTAGATAATTATAAATGTTGTAATGATAAAGTAATAAAAATTGAGAGTTCCTTCAGTGTTCGAAAATTAGAAGGGGAGGAGGGAGGGAGGATGCAGGAAGGGAGAGAGCAAGAGAGAGAGAGATTGGGGGAGAGGGAGAGACAGAGAGAGAGAGAGAGAGAGAGAGAGAGAGAGAGAGGGGGGGGGGAGAAAGTGAGAGAACAAGAGAGTGTGGGAGACAGAGAGTGAGGGATAGAGTGAGTTAGAGAGAGAGTGAGGGAGGGAGAGAGAACGAGATAGTGTGGGAGAGAGTGAGGGAGAGAGAGAGAGAGGGAGACAGAGAGAGAGGGGCAGAGGGAGACAGAGAGAGAGGGAGAGAGAGAGAGAGAGAGAGAGAGAGAGAGGGAGAAAGTGAGAGAACAAGAGAGTGTGGGAGACAGAGAGTGAGGGATAGAGTGAGTTAGAGAGAGAGTGAGGGAGGGAGAGAGAACGAGATAGTGTGGGAGAGAGAGAAAGAGAGAGAGAGAGAGGGAGACAGAGAGAGAGAGAGAGAGAGAGAGAGAGGGAGAGACAGAGAGAGGGGGGGCAGAGGGAGAGAGAGGGAGACAGAGAGGGGGGGCAGAGGGAGAGTGTGGGAGACAGAGAGTGAGGGATGAGTTAGAGAGAGAGTGAGGGAGAGAGAGAGAACGAGATAGTGTGGGAGAGAGTGAGGGAGAGAGAGAGAGAGAGAGAGAGAGAGAGAGAGAGGGAGACAGAGAGGGGGGGGCAGAGGGAGAGAGAGGGAGACAGAGAGGGGGGGCAGAGGGAGAGTGTGGGAGACAGAGAGTGAGGGATGAGTTAGAGAGAGAGTGAGGGAGAGAGAGAGAACGAGATAGTGTGGGAGAGAGTGAGGGAGAGAGAGAGAGAGAGAGAGAGAGAGAGAGAGAGGGAGACAGAGAGGGGGGGGCAGAGGGAGAGAGCAGTATAAAAGCTGGAGTCACTCTTCAGCAGCTCTGAACTTGTGTGGAGAGACTGAGGATTAAAAACCTGCTGAAACATTTTATCATAATAATTATTATGATGAACTATTATTAATATACATTATCTTGATGGTCTCATTTTGAGGGGACTCGGACGCTCCGTCTCTCGGACTGTGGATGAAGATGACGGTGATGGAGAAGCGGCTCTGCGCTTCATCAGCTCCTCTTCCTCCCCTGGATGTTTAAGTTGATGACAGAGTGAGGAAGATGCTGCGGGTGGATGAGTGAGGAAGATGAAGAAGAGGAGGCTGAAAGGCGTCAGTAGGGAAACACCTGTGGTCTGAGCGTCGGGGGATGGGGGGTGTGCACGGAGCGGGGGACGGACGCGTGATGCCGGGTTTCAGAGCCGTGTCCTCCCGGCTCCAGGACGCACGGCTGTGAGCGCAGAGCCGGAGGGATGGAGGACCCCGGTCCGCTCAGCGAGCTGCTCAACGTCTCCACCAACCACACCCAGGGGAACCTCACGGCCGGGGCGGAGGACGGGGACTCGAACCTGGCGTTCCGGGCGGGTGTGGCGGTCACCTTAGCGCTCATCACTTTCGCCACGACGCTTTCCAACGCGTTCGTCAT
Organism: Pseudopleuronectes americanus; assembly: GCA_038501795.1. Lineage (NCBI taxonomy): Eukaryota > Metazoa > Chordata > Actinopteri > Pleuronectiformes > Pleuronectidae > Pseudopleuronectes > Pseudopleuronectes americanus. The sequence continues at coordinate 18,643,513 of CM076734.1, read as the reverse complement.
CGCCACCATCTACCAGTCCCGGAAGCTGCACACCCCGGCGAACTTTCTGATCGCCTCCCTGGCGCTCACGGACCTGCTGGTGTCCATCCTGGTGATGCCCATCAGCGCGCTGTACACCGTGAGCCAGACCTGGACCCTGGGCCAGGTGATGTGCGACATCTGGCTCTCCTCGGACATTACGTGCTGCACCGCCTCCATCCTCCACCTGTGCGTAATTGCGCTGGACCGCTACTGGGCCATCACGGACGCGGTGGAGTACTCCAAGAAGCGCACGCCGGGGCGCGCGGCCGGGATGATCGCCACCGCCTGGGTCATCGCCATCTCCATCTCCCTGCCGCCCTTCTTCTGGCGCCAGGTGAAGGCGGAGGAGGTGACGAGCTGCAACGTGAACTCGGACCACATCTTCTACACCATCTACTCCACCTTCGGCGCCTTCTACATCCCCACGCTGCTGCTCATCGCGCTGTACGGGAGGATCTACGTGGAAGCCCGCAAGCGCATCCTGAAGCAGTCGCACAAGAAGCCGGGGAAGAGGCTCACCTCCGCGCACCTCATCACCAACTCGCCCGGGTCGGTGGCGTCCACCACGTCCCTGAACTACGGCACCAACGACGCCTCCTCCGGCGACACTACCTCCTCCTGCGCCAACGTGAGCCAAGTCAAAGTCACTGTGTCCGACGCGCTGCTGGAGAAGAAGCGCATCTCCGCCGCCAGGGAGAGGAAGGCCACCAAGACTCTGGGCATCATCCTCGGAGCCTACATCATCTGCTGGCTGCCCTTCTTCATCTACACGCTCCTAGTGCCTGTGTGCGAGGCCTGCTTCCACCCGGAGCTGTTCGACATCTTCACCTGGCTGGGCTACCTCAACTCCCTCATCAACCCCATCATCTACACCATGTCCAACGAGGACTTCAAGCAGGCCTTCCACAAACTCATACGGTTCAGATGCTGCAGGGCCTGAAGGGCAGCATCACGCACACAGACACACACACAGACACACACACACACACACACACCCTCCTCCAATCATGTGTAAAATGTCAGAACCTTCTGCATCAGCTGGTTTTCACAGAGGACAACATCAGCAACATCTGGTCTGTTGATGACCAGGCTCAACGCTTTGTGGGATTAGTTGAAAGACAGAAACCATCAGTGGATATAAAGATGTGGAAGCTCTGACATGGTGTCACTGACTTGGAGAAAGCTCATAGCCCCAGACTCAGGGGCCTCCTCCTCCCCTCACTTTGCCATATGAGTTTCGACGGTCAACATCTGTTGACTTTTAAGCACAAACAGCTTAGAACTAAGCTACACACGAGCCCCACGGGCAAAAAATACGATCTGTGTTTCATTTTCCTGACTCAATACGGGGAAATACTGGTGCCTACAAGTTCTAGTTGAGTTCCTCAGACGTGCCTGGCCCAGACGCAGAGGAAAGCATGATTCAGTCTGAGAGGAACAAAAAGACGACGTCTTGGTTCACGCCTGTGGCCAGTGTGTGTCTGTGTGTGTCTGTGGGTGTGTGTCTGTGTGCGTGTGTCTGTGTGCGTGTGTGTTCTTTTTCTCTTCTTGCTGTGACTGATGCTCAAACAAGGCTCCATACTGAGTGTACATGTACGAAGCTGCACTGTTTGCATTAGTGTGATTTGTACCTTCATCAGCTGAACCAGTCTGGGTCTCGCTCGGTGGAACAGGTGCTGTCAGATCAATGATACATGATGTGAAGGAAGAAAGAGCTAAAGATCATTTCATGATTCTTGATATTAGCTGTGAGTTATTAGATCACGTCCGGCTGAACAAATCAGATGTGAGGAGACAGGGTTTCCACTCTGGTCTTTAGGAACAGTCGATGAAATGTCACAGTGTTCAGATCAACGTCCTCCTTCCACAGAACCATCACATGTGAGCTGTCGAGCTGGAGCTGCAGCGACGGAGCTGAAGAGTCAAAGTGCTGAGATAAGAGAAGTGGGAGAACGAAGCTGTGGATTCAAACGAGCTTCTGTCCACGACACTTGTTGTTTCTGGGAATCTTCAGGGATCTCAAATCTAAAGGAGGAGTTCAGGTCCTACATCTGCTCCCAGATTACACACTTTGTTAAATTAAAGGTGATTTAAAGCAGCATCACTTTGAGTCAGCAAATATAGAAATTCATCTGGCATTATTATTTTTATTCTAAATAAATCAGAGTTTGGGGCCTAATGTTTCCAAAAGCTTTTCAAACTTGGCACTGTGTTGAAAATCATTGTATGGGCGTGGCTAAATGACACAGCCACTCCCCTAAAACATTAGGCAAAGCAGCACGTTTGCATGAAAATTGGTAGAAACGCACAAAAACGCCTCTAAATCCAACAGGAAGTCAGCCATTTAGGAAATCTGTGTTAACCATCACGATAGTTCTGAGATTAAAACTGTATTTGAGTTTTTATGGCAGAGCGTCGTGTTGTTGGAAGTTTTGAGTGAACGAGGTCAGAGCCAAACGAATTGAAGACGATATTCATTCAGATCCCGGGCTTCTCCAGTCTGTATTTTGAAGTGTCCTTAGGTACTGAAGCCCCTGACGGCTCTGTCAACAGGATGGGAACAGAGTGTGAACTGGTGTGAATGGGTGTGAACTGGTGTGAATGGGTGTGAACTGGTGTGAATGGGTGGTCGATAGCACAGGAAAAGCTCTATATAAAGATACAGAGCATTTATCATTCAGTGTTCAGTGACGAGCATTTCTTTGTGGTTCTTTTCTTTTTTTGGGACATTTTGCCTGAATTCATCACAAGAGTCCGAGGAGCTGAGGATGGAACGAGGAACTCTGCTTTCATAGCCCTCCCCAACTGAAAGTGACTTCCATAATGTGAAATGTAAAAATAATGAAAACTTTCTTTGCTGAATTACATAAAGGAAAACTCTGCTGCAGTGTGTAAAGAAGATGGCTGCCAGGCATCTGGCTCCCACATGTCACGTCTTTATTTATATTCCTGCAGCCATGTTGGGTGTTGGAGGTGGACGCTCTGCAGCCGCTCTGTGACCCATACCGCTCTGTACAGTATTGATCAGCTCAGTGTGAAACTCATCCGGTGGCTCTGTAAATCCAATGGAAGTTGCATTTCATCCAGGTTGGCTTCTGCTGTACAATGCTTCTGCACACACACGACGACGCACTGTAACCCTCCGCTCTGGAGGAGGAAGCCCCGCCCACCTGCGAGCACAAGAATGCACTGCTGCTGTTGTGAAACCTGAAAAAATGATCAATAAAAAGGTCTCTGGCATCACGAGGTGATGATAGTTTGACCACATGTTCTCGTTCTTCAGATTCTCTGCTTGAGTCCGAGGCTCAAACGCCGTAAAACACTGTGACAGGAAACCTGTAGATGCTGGTGATGATAGAAGGTTTACAGACGGGATGGATTTCATGTGACAACGTTTACCACTTGTACCCGAATGATTTAAAAAACTGATACAAGATGAAACGTGATCGAGGTTTGGTTTAAATATAACTATTGATAAAAAGGAAATATATAAAAACTTGAATGAAGTTACATGAAATCTAAATTCCATCTTTCACCATGGTTTATTCTGTAAAGTAAAGTAGTATTGCCACAGCAGATGAAAATGTTACCTCCTGACAGAACTCAGGTCAAAGAACCTTCAACATTAGACCTGATTGGAGGTTTGCAGGTTGTGAGGGTGAATCCTGATGTAGTTCAGCTCCTTTATCTGCTGTCTGACACCAGAACATTCTGCTCTTCATGTCACTTTATAACAAAAGCAAGATGTTTTATCCTCTTCCTGTCAAAATGCCGACAGCTCTGCACCGTCCTCGTCAGCTTCATTGTGTCACGTCGGCACATTTGGCTAATTAGAATCCAGCCTGCTCTCAGCCGCTATTCACAAACCCTGAGCCAATGTCATTCTGTCCTTTTGTCAGAAATTAATATTGTTGGCTCCCTTTGAAATGGACGGGGCCGCTGTGGCCCCCTGATTAGCGTCTCCATGGTTCGATGCTTGGCTGTAAACCATGGCAACGCAGGCCCGGCTGGACACGTGTGACGCAGCAGAAGCCAAATAAGCAAATGGAACGGAATATGTGTGAAAGCAGCGAGATGACGCTCCTCATTCATCCTGAAACAAGATGCTGCAGGTTTATCATCGTCGTCCAGAAGAGAAGACGAGTCGTCTCCCTCTCGATAGAATCACACACTTCCTGCTCTCCGGTGCTTTGCCCTCGAACGCAGTCGAGACTACAAACACATTCATCCAGTCATTTTCTGTCACTTACTCGACTCTGAACGTTGTTTATGACTAACTCAGCTCCAGCTTCACTCGGTGTTTGTGTTCACCAGCTTCACCGGGAGGTTCCAGCTCTGCAGCTCAAAAAGAACAAAAAGGGGAAGTATGGAAATTTGCAAACAAAAGCAGAAGGATTCAGCAGGAATGTGTTTAATGAGCAGGAATTGATCTCCTGTCGGGAATTTACTGGGACAGCGTCTTAAATCCTTTTGCCTCCTGGACGTCAGCGGTTCTCAGGGAAGAAGCTGTTAATCAGATTGACGTGTCTGGACCTCGTCTGCACGAAGCTCGCGGACGTGAGGGGGACACGAGGTTCGTGTGATAAAACCCCTCATGGCAGATAAAGCAATAGTCATGAGTAGAAATCTGTTTTATGATCGTACACAGCTTCGATTACGTTTTGATTAGTCTCAGAACAACGTTTAATCTGCGACTGGATTCTGTTCATCGGGATTCTCTGCAGTGGAAGAACCAGGAAGTCGATGCTGACGTCCAGAGACGAGGACACTAGAGCCCCGTGGACACGTCCACAGTTAGTTTGTATTTATACAAAATAATCACAGTATCATTTTAACTCTGCACCAGTGACACCTAGTGGATGTATGTCCCATTATTGTGAACAATATATCTCAAGACCGCTTCAAGGGAATTTCTTCAAATTTGTAACAAACATTCAGTTGAACTCACAGATGAACTGATTAGATTATGGTGATCAAAGGTCAAAGGTCAAGGCCACAGTGGCCTAACGTGTTTTCGTCCTCTTGAACCTGATATGTCTAGGCTATCGCTTCACCAGTTGTCACTTGCGACTCATTTCAGAGGTCAAAGGTCGAAGTGACCTGATATGAGTGTGCGCTGATTGGTGAAGCTGAACGACCTCAGGACGAAGGGGTCGTTCAGGAAGCTGTGGAGGAAACAGATTCTCTACGTTATCCTGATATTTGACCAGATATCAGGACATGAACATGATGAGGCAGTGCTGAGTGAAGCCCAGTGTGGGGGAGCTGCACACACACAACCGCCCACACACACACACACACACTCACACACCTGTCCTCAGCGACTGTGTGTTAATTCTGTTAGTTTGTGTGTTTTTGTTTGGTTGGCAGTGGGATGTGCCTCAGAGCTTTAACTCGCCCACACACATCATCTTGTTCTCATCTCCTCTTCTTCTTCTTGTCATTTCACTTTCATCCATCAATCAACAAACTTCTTCCACACGAAGTTCGTTCAGCCTGAAGAACCCAGAGGAACCAGAGGAACCAAAGTCACATGACGCACGCTGGAACACAGGAAGTGGAGTCAGGAGAACCAGCGCCTGAAACCACGTCTACGGATAGAAAGAGACAGAGACTATAAGAATGTCTTTCACCTGTCCTTCATCTGTCCTTCACCTGTCCTTCACCTGTCCTTCACCTGTCCTTCATCTGTCCTTCACCTGTCCTTCACCTGTCCTTCACCTGTCCTTCACCTGTCCTTCACCTGTCCCTCACCTGTCTCTCACCTGTCCCTCAGTAGAACTTGAACAGTTAGGTTCCTCCTGGTGAGTCAGACGTTGTCCTCCATTACTCGATCAGTGGAGAAGAGTGTGAACAGAGTTTGACAGTTTCTCAAAGAGCAGGAACATCTCGGAGCTCTTTGTAAATAACCTGAAGGTCACAGAGGTCGTCAGAAAACTTCCGGATCACCTGGGAGACGGCCCATGGATGAGGCTGGTTTTATGAGCGATACTCCATCCAGCCACCAGGGGGACGCTAGGGGTTTTCACTTAAATAGAGACGTCAATCATGACCAGAATCTTTTCAAATCCTTCACCAACTTTCACTAAGGCTGCGTTCCAGTTAAACGCAAAGCAAATTTTCACGTAATATTACTTGAGTGAGTTTTGGCTAGGGGTTAGCCCGACCATGTGTTGGAAGACCACCAGGGGGCGCACACTGCTCAGGGAATTGTCTGAGGTTTGATGACCTGTTGGCTCGGGGGCGGAACCAGGACCTGAGTTTTATTCTCAAAGCTGATTGGCTTCAGCAACACTGTGTCCCTCTAATCTTTATTTCTTTATTTCCACTTGAATAGTTGATTTTGATCAGTTTTACCCGATGAGGCAAAGAAAAGACAAACCTCATCAATCCTCTGAGAACCTGCTCTGAGTTCCATCGACTCCTGCTTCACCTCTTCATGACCCTTCCTAACGGCTCCGTGGAGGATCTGGAGAGAAGCTGCTGAGTGTGAGAGCGCCGTCGCCTCCTGGTGGAAATCCTCGCCGTCTACCGTCTGACAGCTGATCTCCAGACTCCCCCCCCCCATCCTCCCCTCGCTGCCGCCATCGCCCTCCCACGCTGATCCGCCCTTCACTCGTCTCAATTACACGGCTGGTTTGGAAGCGTGGTATCGAGCGGGAGGTCGGAGCAGCCGAGACGTCAAACACACTTTCCACAGTTTAGAGTCTCTATCAAGTCGGTTGAGTCCGACAGGAAGGAGATAAAAACAGAATCAAACTGAGACGACGATTTGAACTGTTTCCTTTTCTGTCCCTTTGTTTTTATTCACAGTATAAAATACATTTCAAGATAATTCAAAAATCACTTATTTTGGATAAAACCACTTCAGAGACGACCAGTGAATCTGTTTCTCTCCTGATGAATGATCCAGTTTGTCTAAATCCTTCCTGACGGATGTTCCAGCTTTTCTTCCATCTTCAGTTCCTCTGGATCCAGATCTTTGACCTCAGCTCCGTCTCCTCAGAGTCGTTTTGTCTTCTCGTCCGACTTCTGCTCAAGAATCTGACATTTGGAACCTTTCAAAGAAGAACCGGTTGAAATATTACAGAGGTTTTAATTATAAACTATATTTTCTCCCATTAATGAAACACATTTTCCCAGACTAAAATATCTTGAGGCCAAATAAAAAGTAACATTATACCAAGTAACGTTAAAATAAAACAGGAACTCAGACACATTTTAATTTCCTCTTATAACAGAACAAGATGTTTGTGGTTTGAAGCTGATGAGAGAATTCTCGCTCTGTCGACTTATTGACTTCCTGTCTCATCTGTTCATACCGAGCCTCCTCGTTATCGATCCTATTCCAGTGTTTTCTTTCTCAGCACTGGGCTGTGGACACGATGTGCACTCACTGGTCTCCCACTGAATCCTGGGAAGGACTGAACTTTCCAGGTTATTGGGTTCATGACCTATACTGCATCCAGCCACTAGGGGGCCATCCAGACGATTAGGCTTCCCTTTTCGGGCCTGTTCTAACGTTAGCTACTTTGAGCAGCTGCACTCGGTGCTAGCTCGTAGCTCGTAGCTCGTAGCTCGTAGCTCGACGGGTTGGACACATCTATCATCGACGTTGGAAGGATCCTTGAAAAAGAGACGTCTAATCATTGTTCTTAAGACTCTGGACCTCTGGACCCGTTTCTGATCCGAGACACGGATCTGATCTAAACTGATCTGTAGCTGTTGCACAGTTTTGCAGAACACGAAGAGTTAAAGCTCCGAGCTGCAGCAGAGAAACTCTGATGATGATTCAGATGAGAATCACACCGGAGGTCAGGTCCCTGCACCACCTTCATTTCATCTCATCTTCAGGAATCATTATCGTCAGTGTGATGAGATATGTTCTCGTGTTCGAGCCGTTTGATTTGCTGCAGTTGGAGACAATGAGAGAGTTTTAATAATCTTTGGTACATTAACCTTTAGCTCTTCTGTCGAGTTGAAGCTTGAGGAATCGAGACGATAAAAACATGAGCAACAGTTTTAAACTATTTAAAATGTGTTTTAATTGTGAGGTGAAGAAACAGGATCAAACACTAAGATTCATGATGATGAATGTGACGTTTTAAATCCTTTTGAAATCCTTCACACTGAAAAGCCAGAGAACCGTGAGAACGTGTGTTGATATATGAAGAATCACTTTCCTCGTCTTCATTAAAATGCTCTTGAACATCATCACAGTTTCAAGCTCCTGGAGCGTCTGATCGGGGATGTTCCCTGTTTACTCGTTGCTGCTCGTGTGATGAGAAAACATTTGCTGAGGATCAGCAGCAGAACAGGAAGTGTCAGATGAGTCTGAGCTGCAGATCCTCTCCGGTGTGTGAGCGTCATCACAGACGAGCAGGAGGCAGGATCAATGCATATCGGCTTTTTATCCTGAATTCATTTGAAAAAGCAGTTTCACAGAGAACCTTCCTCTGGAGGTTCAGATCTGTCACGGCTGACTCAACGTGTCCCCGCCCGACTTATCTGTCCACTCATCAGGAGCGTGAGTGCAGCTCTCTGGAGATAGTGGACGGTAAATGTCAAGTTCCTGCAGGAGCCTCTGTGTGATGCTCAAAGGGTCGTCGGGTCGAGGCCCAAAGAGATAAAGAGAAGAAGAAAGAAAACACGTTAGAGCGTAAACAAACCAGCTTCTCAAGGTGACTCATGAAGTCCTCCATTTATTCCTGTTTCTATCACAAGCTGTAAATAAAGACGGACGCCATAAGGTGGATCATCTGGATCGCCCCCTGGTGGCTGGCTGCAGTGCAGGTCAGATCTTCTCCATGTTATCAAATGGGACATGGAATGTTTCTGTCATTTTAGGTAGTTTTTATCACACTGACGTTTGTTCAAGTGTTTCTGATGAGTTTGATTTTTAAAGTTTGATGATGTAAAAACAGGCTCAGACGTCAATGATTGACAGATGAGACTGAATCATGATTGGCAGAGAGCGTGTGAATGGGCGGGGCATCTACACTCCTTCCTTTCCACGATCCCTTCAGCATCTAGTCTTCATGTCCTGATCGAGGGAGGAAGTGGAGACCACAACAGCTTCAGATCACAGAGACCCTCCTGATCTGTTCCACCTGACTCCATGAATCAGTTCTTATCAAACTGATTTAGTCCTGAACTGGTCCAAGGAGGAAACACAGTTTAACTGAGAAGTTCAAATCCAGTGTTTCACCGGTGTGATAACAGACGTCCCCACGGCAGCGTTGTGTCTCCAGACGGACGCTGGTCACACAACCCTGCTGCTCTCACACTCGTCTGCAAATCACCAGTTAATTGGTCCTGTTTCTGCTCGTTGCCGGTTTGGCAGCTCATTACGTTTCCTGTGTGTGTGTGTGTGTGTGTGTGTGTGTGTGTGGTGTGTGTGTGTGTGTGTGTGTGTGTGTGTGTGTGTGTGTGTGTGTGTGTGTGTGTGTGTGTGTGTGTGTGTGTTGCGTGGCTCTGGAGGGATTTACTGTACCGAGCAGTTTCCTGCAAATAACACCGGAGAGCTTTGCTATTAATAAAGAGCGTCCAGTCGTGTGTGTGTGTGTGTGTGTGTGTGTGTGTGTGTGTATGTGTGTGTGGGAGATCCTCATGGTTCACTTTAAGTTGTGTGTCTGTCTTCATTGATTCATGTAAATTGTATCTCTGTCGAGTGTTCTCAGTGTGTGTCTGTGTGTGTGTGTGTGCCCCATCGTCCCCAGGTGGTGGAGCTGAGGAGGTGTGACAGGTGAGGTGAGGTCGAGTCCCGTCTGAGCTGCAGGTTCGAGTCCTGAGAGAGAAATGAAACTGATTTGATCCACGTGATGATTCATGTCTGATGCATTTGGATCAGAAACATGTGGAGTTCTGGTTCGGTGACGTGCACGTGCACGTGAATCAGTCTGGAACCGACTCCTCCGGCTCATTAGCAGCCGCTCCAGTGATTTCACATCAGAGCTTAATGTTCTGTCTGTGAGAAGATGGACTGTGGAACGTCAGCACGAATAACTGATGTGTCAGTCGATAATGTGCGTGTGCTAATTGTTTAGCTCCTGACTGGGGAGAGCCTTCAGTCCCCCGGGGAGGCTTCAGGCCCCCGGGGGCCCGACCAGGAGTAATCATGACCTGCAGCTCTAATTTGATCTGAAGCAACATTTTCTCTTGACCTCAGAAACATTGAAAGGGACCTGAGGGGCCACATGTTGTTTAGGCTGTAACTTGAGTAATATTATAAACTATTCTTTGTTTATTATGATATTTACTATGTGTTTATATTTGCTGATGACTTGTTTGGGTCGTTCACCCTGCAGCTGATAAATGAAGGAGAAAGTGTGTATATTTATACATATATTGTATATATGTATAAATATATATATATATTATTAACGTGGACGTTTCTCTGCTGCAGAATCAGGGAGAATAATCCAAACAAGTGATGAAAGAGAAAACTCTGAAATCAATTCTGACATTTGCTCAGTGACACAACATGAGTTGTTTGAAGTGAGCCGAGCTCCTGCTGATCAGCGGAGATGAAACTAAATGTTGGAGCTAAGCAGCGATTCGTCTCCTTGAATTCACAAAGCGTCATTGTCATGCAACACGTTGCTCCCCTGTCCGCCCGTTGCCAAGGGGATATACTGTCGTGGCTTTCATCTCCATCTCTGCACATCAGAATCAGAATGGACTTGATAAAAGGTTTTCATCTTTTCATACGAACCGTTTCCCAGCCGGCGCCTCACAGCCTGACCACAAACTGCTGAGGCTCTTTAAATGCACAAGTGCAGCCGAGCGGCGTCTGATCGAGTCGCAGCCGGTTTCAGACGCTGCAGATACACAAAAGTCTGAAACTGTTGTTGTGCGACATCGGTGCCTCGGCCCAGAATCATCTGCTCTACGATTACTGAACCACCTGGGATCCTCACTGCAGATACCGATAGTTCTATCAGACTGTAAATAAAAGTGGACGATGACATGCAGTTGTCTGCGATTATGAGTCACTGGCTGCAGCTGTGTGTTACTATTTGTGTGTGTGTGTGTGTGTGTGTGTGTGTGTGTGTGTGACTGAAGCTACAAGGCTCCTCAGTTATCTCATAATAGGATTGATTCAAATTCTACTTAACAGGAACTGCTCGGGGGGGGATTTTCCAGCATGCATTTTTGAAATTTTTAACAATATTTAATTTGATAATTCAATTAAAAAACAGACTGGAGGGCATAGAGAGAGAAGTAGTGAGATAGTGATGGTCTGAGGTAGAGAGACAGGAACATACAGATGAGTGTAACGTCGGGTTTGATCCCCCATTGGAGTCCTGCAGCACAAAAGAGCCATTAAGTCTAATTTGTTGACAGGAGGAGAATGTCCCTCTCACTTTCTCAGACGACTGGGGAAAAAGCTAAATCAGCCACTTTGGGAGAGAAGCTCCTCGATAAGGATCCGGTGAGAGCTGCTAAATTATGCGTTGTTCTTTTGCAAGTTTAAACAGCTGCTCAGCCACTGGAGACGCTCGGGGAATCCAATAAAACCTGAGCTGAGCCAGCGGGCGAGGCTCGGCCCTGTGGCTCCGCTGAGGCAGCATCCACAGCATCTGCACTCCAGCAGGGAGCGTTTCATATCAAATCACTGGACCTGAGAAAGTCTTTATATCCACCTTGTTCCCACACAGCTCCTCCTGGTGGAGGGAACACGTCACCTGTCAGAGGGGGAACGAGCAGAGGGCGATCATGGGGAACTGGTCCGGTGTGAAATGAAAGGAAATCCAGCTGAATGGAGGAGGAGCTTTATATAATCATATATTTCTTTGACCTGAACTGGGAGAGAAGTTCTGCAGCAGCTTTGTTTTATGTTGAGATAAATGAAAACCATTAGTTTGAAGCTGCTGTGCTGGTTTTTCTTTTGTTGATGCAGAGCTGCTCATTAATCATGAAGCTAATTATCGTTGTGTTGCTTAATGTAAAGTTCTTAATGTGCTGTGTACATTTGTATCTGTACAGCAAACACAAACATCAGGTCTAAAGCTGACTCAGCAGATTCTGAAACAGAACCTGGAGTTCTTCATTCAAATGATCAGTGCTCGATTAGAGATGGAAGAGGAGAAGTGAGGCCGCTTCTCTCGTTCCCTGATCTCAGATCTGCATGAATCTAATTAAGTTCAGTCCCTGGAGGTGACGAGGCTCCAACACACGTCCACGCACCAACATCCTTATTAGATTTCTGTAAATTTCTATTTCAATTAAGCCGTTGTTGCAGTGCATCGACCTCACAGCAGCAGACACACACATCACATTCATCTGGTGTAATTAACCACACGTGCACCGTGTGTGCTGCAGAACGAGAAGTGGAACAATCTGATCTGAAGCCTGCTGTTGTATTAACATCATGACACTGTCTGATGGAGGCACCTGAAAGGGTTGCTGGTTAAAATCCTAACATGCAGATGGTGGAGGTAAGGTGCTTATTAAAAAAAGGATCTTTTTAGGAAAAGATGTACAGGAGGTTTATTCCAGATGTTTCCATGTGACTCCTGGTGTGTGTGTGTGTGTGTGTGTGTGTGTGTCTGTGAACATCTGCAGGACAACCTCACGTTCTCTCAAATATAAAAGAACAAATCTGAACAAATAGAATAAACATGTTTTTGTTTTTTCAGTAATTTCATTTTTAACTCATGTGACACTGCATAAATTAATGTGAAACTTCTCTGAATATTAATGTGGCCGACGCAGCAGCTTTGACAAATTTCTGTTTGACTCCTGATGGCGGAAAGAAAATGAATTTCACCATCTCATCCCTAAATCCTGAAATATTCATTTTCACCTAAAACCTTATTTTTTATCTAAAACATCAGAAAATAAAATCTGTTTTCAGACATGACCTTTGGAAAAGGTCCTCATAATAGAGTCTGGACGTTCTTCCAGCTTCACGTCCGTCACGTGTTAGAAACCTCGTCAACACGTCAAGTTGCTTCTGAAATGTTTCAGAATGAAATCCGACCAGTTACTCACGAATGAGCAGAAACTTAGATGAACATCATACTTTCATCTGCTGCTTTTAACAATGAGTGAAGGTTGTTAATTGAGTCTTAATCAGTCACATCCGTCGTATCTCTTATAAAATGTGGAGCTGCTGGAACGTCAGTCGGGAGAAACTGAGAGAGAAACCGAGACGTTTGCGTTTGTGGCCTCGAACGTTTCTTCTGTTTCTGCCTCGTTATTAAAAGACTCTTTGAATTTCTTTCACGTCTCTAAGTTCAGCTCTTTGCAAACATTCAGAGCAGCTGAGGACAGAGGAGGTTTAACTCATCATCAGGAAACACAAGGATTCAATGTTAAATCAGTTTGATTTTAAATGTCACGGCCTGTTTTAATTTATATTTTCATAATCTTATAAGAAAACCTTGATTAAATGGTGACAGTTTATGACGTGAGCATCTCCTCAGCTGAGAGAACAACACGAGTTATGAAGCAGTTTTTCCATTTCTCTAAACAACAGAAATCAATCATCAGAAGTTGATTTCTAACTCTTTACACTTTATCAACCAGTAGTTTACAGCATTAACTTGACATTGCAGATATGTGTAAATATCAGGAAACCCAGATACAAACTGTAGATGAGCCGGACGTGTGCTGTGGAGGATCAGTGGCTGAGACCAGATCTAAAACTGTACAGGAAATGTAATAATCAAGAATTAACATGTCTTTTGATTCCTTTTGTCACATTTGATTTCAAATGAAAACAGGTTATGACGCAGCGTCTTCCTCTGGACGGTTTTCCACTCATCACTCATGAGGACGTAGTGATGAGTTCTTCTGATCCATGTCCTCGTCCTTCGTGTGATATCTTCTCACAGGCTCAGCACGTCCATTACCTCATTACACCAGTAATCACTAATGCTCTGTGTCCATTCATCATACTTACCAAACCACTGAAATGAACCTAATATGGTGATAATGGGAACTGGAGTCATTAGCAGGTCTGTTGGCTGATTTCCTTTTTCTTTTTTTGGTTTAATTGTGCTCGTTGAAAAAGTGTCGGAGGCAAACGGGACCAAGTTTGAATATTAATAACCAACGATGAAAGATGAGCTGGACTCAGCAGCTTCCCAGTGGAGCAGGAACAATAAACATCTCAGAGAGGATCTCAAGTTTAAAGTCAACAGGTCACAAACCAAATGTTCTCCAGGAGCTTGTTCAACTCTAGCTCCGGAGGAAAGTCTCCAAAACGTTTGAGATAATGATAAATAATAAATAAGGGTTTCTAGACTCATGTAGGAGATAACTGCTGTTAGACACTGTTAAATAACACAGGACAGATGATTGGCTGCTCAGTGAGAGACTCGTCTCACCTGCTGGGAATTTACCAGTAGAGTCCACGTGTGTAAATGGATTCATCACGAGGCAGAACCTCTGGATCTGATCAGGGTTTCCTGAGGCTCACCTCTGGTCCTCCTATCAGCTTCACACTGGTCACATGCTCAGGTCCAGTGAAGGACCGTGTTGAAGTTCATGTCCTTTGGACACGTGACATGTTCTGAAGCAGAGACTTGATGTTGATAAGGACAAATGATTCTCCAGTTGTGGTTCTGGTCCAGCAGCTGCTCCCAGTTTACTGCAGCTCACGTTTCCAGCTTCACACAGAGCAAACCAGTAGAAGCTCCGACGCTGGCTGAACTGGTTATTAACTCCCATCACAGATCCTCTGATAGTTGATGAATAACAACGAGCTCTGGGATGAGATGCAGCAGCAGAGGAGAAGATACCATGTGACTCCTCCTACGTGAGGGTCTCCTGTCCACCTCCTGCACCTCCTGCAGACTCCTGCAGACTCCTGCACCTCCTGACTCCTCCTACCTGATGGTCTCCTCTTCACCTCCTGCACCTCCTGCAGACTCCTGCAGACTCCTGCACCTCCTGACTCCTCCTACCTGATGGTCTCCTCTTCACCTCCTGCACCTCCTGCAGACTCCTGCAGACTCCTGCACCTCCTGACTCCTCCTACCTGATGGTCTCCTGTCCACCTCCTGCACCTCCTGCAGACTCCTCCTACCTGATGGTCTCCTCTTCACCTCCTGCACCTCCTACAGACTCCTCCTACCTGATGGTCTCCTCTTCACCTCCTGCACCTCCTGCAGACTCCTCCTACCTGATGGTCTCCTCTTCACCTCCTGCACCTCCTGCAGACTCCTCCTACCTGATGGTCTCCTCTTCACCTCCTGCACCTCCTGCAGACTCCTGCAGACTCCTGCACCTCCTGACTCCTCCTACCTGATGGTCTCCTGTCCACCTCCTGCACCTCCTGCAGACTCCTCCTACCTGATGGTCTCCTCTTCACCTCCTGCACCTCCTACAGACTCCTCCTACCTGATGGTCTCCTCTTCACCTCCTGCACCTCCTGCAGACTCCTCCTACCTGATGGTCTCCTCTTCACCTCCTGCACCTCCTCCTGACTCCTCCTACCTGATGGTCTCCTCTTCACCTCCTGCACCTCCTGACTCCTCCTACCTGATGGTCTCCTCTTCACCTCCTGCACCTCCTGCAGACTCCTCCTACCTGATGGTCTCCTCTTCACCTCCTGCACCTCCTGCACCTCCTGCACCTCCTCCTGACTCCTCCTCCTCTCACGGCTTCTCTCCGTGCACACGAGACCTGAGGCCAATTCTCAGCTCAAGTTAATTATGTTAAGTTTTAAATATGCTGTGCAGAAATTGCAAATGATGAGGTAATGAGGCAGAGCTCGGTCTCAATTAGTCCTAATTGGGTCCATGTGCCAGCCCCCCCACTCTACCCAGAATCATTATGAACCCAGTGAACGCACACATTGGTTTGTTCCTTTATATAAAGCTGATTAAAGCACCGGGCTTTATTCTACCTGTGGGATTCTGCTGATGTTCTACATATAGTCTCACTCAGGAGCCCTTCAGGGACCGGACCAGGGGCTTTTAGGGTGATGACAGAGCTGCAATGCATCATGGGAGAACGCTCATGTCCGCAGTGAACGCAGGAAGCTGCTGGAACGACCTCAGTTCAGACTATACAATCAAATTTAAGAATTCATATCACTGTGTGGAGACTGCTGGACGTTCAGGTGTTGTTAGGAAACGTGTTGTCGTGTGTGTGTCTCAGATTAGCTCCCCACTGTGTGTGTGTGTGTGTGTGTGTGTGTTGTCTCAGCGTGTCGCAGCTCAGTGTTGATCCAGGACTGAACGTTACACATCAGGCGTCCTCGTGTCCTCAGACATTCGTCCAGAACGAAGACGTTTAGAGAATAAAAGCATGTTGTGATTCTTCGACCTTGATGTGTGTGTGCAGCTACACAACGAGACGAGGACAAGAGCTACACAACGAGCAGCTACACAACGAGACGAGGACAAGAGAGTCTGAAGTGAGAGCTCGATGTGAGGACGTCACAGACACATGGACAATACATTTTAATTTACCAGGGACACTTTGTTCCATTTAAAACGTTCACTTCCACCTTTTGTCTTTTATTCTCCAGAACAGGCGACGTAGTGAAGATCAGAAACCACAAAGTGTCTCATGAAGAAGAAGCTTCAGGGAGGAACCTGGTGAGAAGTGGATTTCAGGACCTTGACCTTTAACCTCTTTGAAACAGCAGGTGTAAAGTCACCTACCTATATTTCTTTATAATGATAATAAGAGTTTAAATTCACAATTCAACAGTTTTGGCCTCATCACTCAGAGTCGCTCCTCTTGTTGTGTAGAGCAGCTTTGTCCTGTAGCAGCAGGATTTGATATTATTCTCAGTTTTCTGAGAGACGCTGAGAAACCGTGACGTCAAATCTCTGAAGTCACACAAACATCAAACCTTTTGTTCTGCTCTTTGTCCTCAGCAGCTTCTCATCTGCTTTTATTTCTCTTATAGTTGAAGTGAGATTTTCACAGAAAGATAAAAATCATTTCTAACGAACTGTTTGTGTTGAGATCTCAGTGACTGACAGTTGGTTGATCCTGAGGAGACGCAGCAGATCAACTACAGATATGAACTTGAAGGCCTCGATACAGATTCATTCTGTAGACGATAAAGAGACGGTCAGAAGGTCAGAAGCAGGACCCTGGTCCTGTGACGTGGTGCTGCCGGCGTCAGAAGGATTATTTCCGGTGGTGGGAGGTTAAACGGAGCTCGACAGACGAAATTAACTGGATTACGTGTGATTGTCGTCTGGATTTCATCAGAGGATAATTCACTGTGTGTGCGTGTGTTTGTGTGTGTGTGTGTGTGTGTGTGTAAGCCCTGGGAGTCATTTCACCAGTAAACAGCTTCAGCTCAGTCAAACCAGTGAATTCCTTCTTTCCATTGGAGCAGCTTGAGGACTGAAGTGTGAGCAGCTGAGGAGACGAGTGGATCCTGAAGCTTTTCACCCGTTTCATTAACTCCACCTCAGAGAGATTCCCTCTTATCACCGAGCTTTCATTTCCCCTCCCCAGATTCCTCCGTGACGGCCGAGTTGAATATCTGTGAATAATTTAATCAAATGTCAGAGTCGCAGCTTCTTTAGAGACTGAACGTATCAGGACAATAAGTGAAGCTGCTTTCAGATCCTGAAGTGAAACTAAACGTCTGGTTTGCTGAGATAAAACCGCTGAAGGAGAATAAAATAAAGATGGAGGAAATGTCTCAATCGCCTCCTGGTGGCTGGCTGTAGTATAGCTCAAATACCTCACCTCCTCCACGTTAGCAGATGGGACATGGACAAAACGATAAAGTTAGAATCCACTAAAGATCATTTTACTAATAACCACTATCATATCTGCTGTCAGGGCTCAGGGCTCATTTTCATACAGGTGCTCATTTTCATACAGGTGCTCATTTTCTAAATATAACTAGAAGTAGTAGTAGTAATAGTAATAGTACAACCATAACAAGAAATACTACTGATGATTCAGGTCTCAGTCCTCTATGGCTACTACCAATCCTACTAGTACTACTACGACTGCTAGGAGTACTACTACCACTTTCACGAGTACTACTGATCCTGTAGTACTGCTGCTGTGTGTCTGTGCCGCTCGGAGTAAAACAAACAGAGCTGGACACTTTCCCCGGATTAGAGATTAAAAGACATTTCTAATCTCCTTTTCCTCGGCTCTGCAGTTATGTGCAAACTCGGTGAAGTCTGAGCTTCAGTTGACCTACAATAAGTTAACACCTTCGACTTTCCTCCACTTGTTGGCATCGAAAACAGCTCAACGTGTTCGTGGTCCCTGAGAGAAAGTGAAGAGCGCAGGACATCAGATGTTCCTGTGTTTGTCACTTGCCCCTGTGACACACTGGCCTCTCGACCCTCCATCATCAAACTGAACTGTGGGTTAAACCAAACTCCATCTGACTCCATGTTTTCATCATCAGGAAACTAGAGCGACCCTCCAGAGCAGCAGTGGAACCACTGAGCTCAAACTGTCGCTCTGTTACAGTCAATGAGCTTAATGATAATAAATCTCTTTAAAACTTAAATGCCTGAAATTCACTATTTCCCTCTAAGTTGATGATAATCAGTTGTTTTGGTGATTTGGAACAAAACCCAACATTTTTTAAATGTTTCTGAGGCTTTAAGGGATTTTAATGTTTTCTTCATTTCATAGAACTTAGACATTTTATAAATCATGTGACAGTTTGTGTTATTTGTTGAGAACGTCGCTGCAAGAAAAAGACAAAACAACATGAATAATTCTGTGATGTCATCAGCTTGTGAAATCATGTGATGTAACAGAAGCTCTGAGGTGGTTTGGTCAACACAGGATTTAACTTTTCATTTAGTCCTCTGTCTGTGTGTGTCTGTGTGTGTGTGTGTCTGTGTGTGTCTCTGTGTGTGTGTGTGTGTGTGTGTGTGTGTGTGTGCGTGTGTGTTGACCTCTGCAACAAAACAAAATGAAAAACAGAAAACTTGACAACAAACAAAAAAATGTGGTGGTGAACCAATCGCCTGCTGCTGTTGACAGATGCCCAGAAAGCCACTAACAGGATGAGGCCAGCGCTGCGAGGGCCGGGGGTAAAGACGGATTATGTCTGAGCAGTAGATAAACAGATTATTACGTTTTTCAGCTCGTCACTCGCTCCACACTCCCCCCCCGCTCCTCAGTTCTCAGGGAGGCGGCTGCGGCGTCGGACGCTCGTGGTTCTCAGGAGCGTTTCAGCAGCAGCAGCAGCTCAGGGCCTTGAAGGATCCATCGTCCCCCATGACCCCCTGCAACCGATCCCACCGCACCATGAAGTCCAGCTGAGCTAGAGGACGCCCAGCTGCACCCCCCCCCCACCCCCCCCACCCTCATCCTGCTGGATTTACTTTGACGGTCAGATTTTAGAAACCTTCCCCCACGATGCTCTGGGACTTCAGACTCCTGCTGCTGTTCGCCCTCGCTCTGCCGGCTGCTGGAATTAAAGGTAAGCGTTGGTTGAGCCCTGACTCCTCAGGTCCACTCACAGGACGAGGACTTTACACTTTATTCTTTACAGAAGCAGTAAAGTGGACAGTGCACAGATCAGAGCGAGGATATGAGGATTTAAGAGTAAGACTTTGCAAACACGGACTAAACTTGGTTAGAACAGGAAGCAAAGCCTATTAGGATTGCATAAGCACCTGGCTCTGGAATCCTGAAGGAGCTGGACGCTGGTTAAAGGTCCAGTGAGCAGGACTTCACGTGCTCATGTCAGATAACAGTTCTCTCCATGGAGGCTGCTGTGTTCCTGCAGAGCACCTGTCACGCTCTATGTTCCCTGAAGGCCACCGTAGATTCTTCTGCCTCCTCACAGGGGAAGTGGTGGCAATCTGCTTCCTCACCACTAGACGCCATTAGATCCTCCACACCGGTCCTTTAAAAGTCAGATAACAGAACGAGTGTCTGGATGCAGTGAAGTCAGTGGTTCTGATGGAACCTCCACAGTTTGAGCTGCAGCTTCCTGCCGAGGAGCCGAGGAGCCGAGGAGCCGAGGAGCCGAGGAGCCGAGGAGCCGAGGAGCCGAGGAGCCGAGGAGCGTCTGCCTTATTTCAGACGAACCTCACAAATAAAAACAACGAATCTCTGGCCTGTGACGTTTGATATGAAACACTTGAGCTCCAGCGTCACTTCAGAACATCTCATGTGATGTATATTTACTCTAAAAGCAGTGAGGGGGCCGCCGCCCACTCGCCCTCACGCCGTCTGGAGAAGATGAAAAGCGAGTCGAGAACAGAGCAGCGTGTTGGTCGGATGCTTTTAGTCCAGAAACACTTCAGGTCCCGCGAGTGCTTTTATTTTTAGTCGGAGTGGGCACGAGGAGGGAGAGCGCCCCGCGACCCCCCGCAGATGTAACGTTACACACGTCTCTGAACGACAAACCTGCTGCATCACAACAGACTCACACAGACTCACACAGGAAAACAGGGCTCAGCCAGATGGAAGCAATTTGGTCTTAATAATCTTCAGCTTTTATTTTGCTATAAAATGAGTTTAAATTAAGGTTAAAGCAGTTTCCATGGCAACCGATGCTCCATACACAGTTTTTTTAGTTATTATCTTGATGGTGCAAATAAAGGTTTGTGAGGTTCTGACGACAATTTCACCTTCACCAGTTTTCTTGAGTTTAAAACCGAACCCAAATTATTTCCTATTTTTAAAGCACATGAATCTGTGCTTTAATCTTTTTGGATTAAACAGTTGATTTTGATTTTCTGTCGATCGACGACTGACCGATCATCTCATGTATAAACGTCCGTTGTGTCCAGAACACGTAGAGTTCAACTTTTTTAAATAATTGTTAAATATATATTTGATCAATGCAACATTAACAGAAAACTGTTTGTTTTGAGTCACTTGTGGATCCAGAGCGGTCGATAGAGTCGGTTTCTGTGTAGTAAACACACGCGTGCTGCTCTGTGTAGTAAACACACGCGTGCTGCTCTGTGTAGTAAACACACGCGTGCTGCTCTGTGTAGTAAACACACGCGTGCTGCTCTGTGTAGTAAACACACGCGTGCTGCTCTGTGTAGTAAACACACGCGTGCTGCTCTGTGTAGTAAACACACGCGTGCTGCTCTGTGTAGTAAACACACGCGTGCTGCTCTGTGTAGTAAACACACGCGTGCTGCTCTGTGTAGTAAACACACGCGTGCTGCTCTGTGTAGTAAACACACGCGTGCTGCTCTGTGTAGTAAACACACGCGTGCTGCTCTGTGTAGTAAACACACGCGTGCTGCTCTGTGCACACGCCAGGGAGCTGAGCTGCAGTCACACTGATGCTGTTGTGGTTTCAGAGAGCGGCGTCCGGCTGCACCCGGGGCCGAGGACGGAGGCCAGCAGCTCTGGACGCCTGGTAGAGCTGCTGAAGACGTCGACGAGCAGCAAAGGTTCTGAGGTCGGCCGGCGTCGACCCAAGAGGTCGGTGTTTCTCCACTCGGGCGTGAGGATCTGTCCACAGGAGACCATCAGTGAGGTGCTGGCCAGCCACCAGGCCTACTACCAGCTCCGAGGTACCTCCTTCATTTCTAATGTCACTGACGTTTACCAGGAGGCTGCAGGAGGAGATAGAGTCCAGAGACACTTACTCACATGATTGTTCTCACATACAGAGCCTGCAGAGCATGTCAGGAACATGTCAGGAACATGTCAGGAACATGTCAGGGATATGTTAGGATCATGTCCTCAAAAATACACATTCACACTTGTTCTTTCAGTTTAAGAACAGGTGTGATGCATTCACTCAGAAGCCTCAACTTGCATTTTGTCCGTGAAGAGTCTGCTCTCGGATTTTGTTTTGCAAGAACGTCAGGTGTAGAGTTGATTAGTGGACGAGTAGGAGGACGAGGAGGGAGAGGATGAGGAGGAGGAGGAAGAGGAGAGACAGAGGTATTGCTCCAGGACTCGTGTCAGAACGTTCATGCAGGATCAACTTCAGGCGACTGACCGGTCGCTCTGACCAATCAGGAGTGAGTGAGTCATGGAGGTGACTCATTCACCTCCTCCTCCTCATCATGACTCTGTAGCAGAGAACATGACAAACTGTGCAGAGTAGATTTCACTTTTCACTGGATACGTTTCAAACAGCGTCTTCCAGCTCTGTAGGGAAATGAGCCGCATTTCATCATGTTCACTAAACGCTTCTGGGAAATCGTTTAAACTGAACTTGGTGCTTTTTAAAATCCTCAGGAAGATTCAGCTCTTTGAAATATAACTTGAGTCTTATCTTGTTTCCAAGACTTTCAGCTGTTCTGCTCATATTCAACTCGTTTGATATCTTGCACAGTTTTTGAATAATGTCAGTTTAAGTTTCATGATATTTTTATTTGTAGAGTTTTCCGATGGGCTCAGGAAACGTCTTCACTATTTAAAAAGCATAGAATCTTCACAGATTTGACAGAAACCTGGTGAAAGTTTGTAAATCGTGCTCCTAACAGTTTTGGGAGAATTGGTAAATCTCTAAAAAGAAAATGGATTGCCCCTTTAACCTGAAAGTTTGACGAGGCTTTGTTTGTGTGTGTGTGTGTGTGTTTGTGCTGCTCAGTGTGTCAGGAGGCCGTGTGGGAGGCCTTCAGGATCTTCTTCGACAGGATCCCCGGCACGTCAGAGTATCAGCGATGGGTTCACACGTGTCAGCAGGAGTCGCTCTGCATCTCCGACCTCGCCAAGAACTTCAGCAGCACCGAGGAGCACATCGGCATGGTCCGCATGGTGAGTCCCAATAGGTGTGTGTGTGTGTGCCCTCTCAGCTCGGGGGCCCGAAGCTGAAAATGAACAGTTTGGGTGAACTGACCCTTTAATGATGATTAACATTCACCAGCAGCTGAAGAAGAAAACACTGAAGGTGATTTACAAACAATTAGATCAAAACAACAACAACAACAACAACAGATGTGAACAAACCAGAGAATCAATGGTTCAGTTCAATCTGAAACAAACGACCTCCATCGAGATCAGAGGCTTCATCATCACAAACAAGATACTCTCAGGCTAATTACTGCCTGAGAGTGGAGTGACACACACACACACTCACACACACACACACACACACACACACACACACACACACACACACACACACCACACACACACACACACACACACAGTAACAGTTGTTTTGTTGTGTGCTTGTTTGCAGAGGATGAGTCGGCTGAGAGACAGGAGGCCGCCCTCACGGTAAGAAGTGACATGTGACAATCTGTGATGACGACCACATGAAGTGAGTCTGTACACTGTCAATCAACCAATCAATCAATCAACCAATCAATCAATCAATCAATCAACCAATCAATCAATCAATCAATCAATCAATCAATCAATCAACCAATCAATCAACCAATCAACCAATCAACCAATCGATCAACCAATCGATCAACCAATCAATCAACCAATCAATAAATCAATCAATCAATCAACCAATCAATCAACCAATCAACCAATCAACCAATCGATCAACCAATCGATCAACCAATCAATCAACCAATCAATCAATCAACCAATCAACCAATCAATCAACCAATCAATAAATCAATCAATCAATCAACCAATCAATAAATCAACCAATCAATCAAACCAATCAACCAATCAATCAACCAATCGATCAACCAATCGATCAATCAATCAATCAATCAATCAATCAATCAATCAATCAAGTAAAAACTATAACATATTTTGATATAAACATAATGGTCACATTGGATAAAAGGTAAATAAAAACAAGGGTTACATATATAAACAGTATATTTATCTATAGCTATCGATATCTTATATTTATTTTTACTTTATTATGAATAACTATAAATAAAAAAAAACACAAATAGAAAGAAAACATACTGAGCTTGAATTAAATAAGTACATTAAAGAAAATGAATGAATTGTTTAGTGTTTAATTGTATTTAAAATATGAAACTTTAGTTTGTCTTTAAATGACTGAAGCTGCTGATCCATGGTTTTGGTTTTCTTCTTGTTCAGCAGAGGATCAGCGACTCCTGCACCGAAGCTCCCTGAGATCCAAGGTTCAACATCATGATTCTTAATAAGCATCTATTGGTTATAGAATATAAAGAAATAACCGTGATGTCTCACGTGGCTTCAGGTGCAGAGGATGAGAAGCTCGTCTCCTCGGCTCCGCTGGTCGTCACCAGCACCATCACCTCCCACAGCGCCTCCCTCAGCCCAGTGAGCACCTCCCCCAGCCCCGGCCTGGATCACACCCCCCCGGAGGAGGAGGTGGAGAAGATGCAGGAGGTTGAAGAGAAGCAGGAGGTCGAGGACGAGGTCCAGGAGGAGGTGAAGGAGGTGGAGGAGGTTGAAGAGGTGCAGGAAGTCGAGGAGGTGCAGGAGGAGGTGGAGGTAGGAGACTTTCCAGGCAGCACTCCCCTTTACATGTTGAGGTGTTCAGTGGACTGGTATCAGCAGGAGGTCCAGGACACGTCTCCTGTGAGGACAGTGTCCCCGTCTGGTTCCTGTTTCCTGGAATCACAGCTTGTTGGAGAGAAAGTTAAACTAGTGATTCAGTGTTTTAACGTCAGCCTGGATCACAAGGGATTTGAACCCATGAACCTCTGTGATCTACAGCTGCTCCTCCACAGTAAAGCAGTTAAGTGGATTAAGTGTAGAGACACTTCCAGTAAAAGGTCCATGGTGAGGAGACACATTTTCATTGACACTTTCTCACAATGAGATTTTGTCCTGTTGCTTTTAGATAAATAGATACTAGAGTCAAATCTTTGCTTTTATCTAAAAACATGTTTTTCTTTTGAAAGCAAAAGTCAGTAGAGATCTGAGGTTCTGTAAAAACAAACATTAACTAAAATCAAAGAATTTGAAATATAGAATTGAGGGAAAAATAAGTAGATTCATGTAATGAAAACCCTTAGGATGAAGTTTGTGTATTAAATACATTTCTGGTGGTAAGAATTCTCTTGATTTATTTGTGTTTTTGAGTTAATGTTTTAAGTTTTAGAGTGAAATGCACTGTGGTGTGGAGAGGTAGCTCAGATATAGTTTTAATAAAGGTTTTGTTCTGCTCCAGTATATAAAGAATACCTGCTCTATTATCTCTATGTTTGGTCTCCACCTCCTGATGGAAACTCTGTAGCTGCTGCTCTGTGATTACCAGCCGCTCTCTGACTGTGATCATGTGACACAGCTTGAGGACAGTTTACCTGCAGCAGGTATTTACTGTGTGTGTGTGTGTCTGTGTGTCTGTGTGTGTCTGTTTATGTGTTGCAGCGCTGCTTCTTCCCACAGATAATAACGTCTTTTCCTGCCTCTGAATCGAGTTGTTTTTTTCGTTCAGGAAATAGAAAGAGAAGGTTTGAATCTGAGGGAGTCCCACGTAGAGCTTTGGTTAAACGCTGTCATTTTCTCAAACACGACACAAATTGTCCTCGGAAATTACTGCAGTGATTTGAATCTTTGCTTTCATTTCACAAGAGCAGGTTATTACTCTTTTCATCCCGTTTGAATATGTGTTGATTTTGCAGAGGACGGGTCAGGATCCACTGTCTGACTGACACCTCTGTTGTTTGTTCACTGTGGGATGGACTCAGACACATCTTCATACTTTCAGATCCTGTTGTCAAAAGTACATCTGCAGAAATTATTGTTTACTGTTTCTCTCAGGAGGTGGTGGAGAACAAACTCAGAGCTAAAAGGGCTAAATGGAAAGAGGCAGCTTTTTGGATCAGAAACAGAAAGTGTTGCTTCAGGTTTTGTTGTTCTTCTTGTTTTGTTGTTCTTCTTGTTGTTGTTTCTCGATCCTGACTCGTGTTTGTCGTCCTGAAGGAGCCAGAGCTTCCTAACGTGGTCCCAGAGAGTCCGGTGGAGCAGATGGTGGAGTTCAGCATCGACCTGGTGGATCCGGGCTACAGAGAACTGCTGGACGACCCCGACTCCCCTCAGTACATCGACCTGGCTCATCACCTGCAGGACCAGGTGGGACACGTTCAATCTGTGGAGATGTTAACTCTGATGATTCTGACGGGTTTAGTTTGTGTCGGTTTGAAACATGTGATTCCTGCATTGACAGCTGGCTAACGCTTGAGCCGGCTCCTCGTCAAACAAACACTGGGCTTCAGTGTCGTTTCAGTTGTAGACCTGATTTATTTCCACCAGAGGAACCGACACCTGCAGTGGTTCGGTTATAAAAACAATATAAAGACAGATAAACGAAACCAGACAGCATCTGGAATTAACTGAAGTTTTTAACAGCTCCTCCTGCTCCCTGTTCTCCTCCTGCTCCTCCTCCTGCTCCCCCCCGCTGAGATGCTCCCCCCCCCCGGTGACTCTGGCTCGTGCCGAACATAAATCAGTTCACCGCACGAGGCCGTGAGGTCTGCGCCACGGGGAAGAGGAATAAAGGGATTAGCTGCCCTCCTCCTGGCTGCCAGCACATGTGTGGCTCCAGAGCCGTGAGGAGGAACTCCACATGTTCTCTGCTCGTTGTGCGACTCGGGGAAGAGCTTCAGAATCATTTAGTGGCTGCACGCGAATCCCTGCAGGACCTGAAGCCGCCTTTAAAGACGATTATGTCATCAGAGCGAGCAGGTGCTTCACAGAGTCACTGGGTTCACCTCCATGCAATCGGTGTTTGATGCTGATGCTCTGGCCTCCTGCTCAGTGACCAGCTCACGTGTTCCTCTCAGTGAACGTTGTGTTTCTCTTCCAGATGCAGCACGTGTTCGACAAACTTCCAGGATTCAAAGGAATCCACGTTCTGAGAATCAGGTGAGAAACGATGATCTGAAATACAGACAAGAGGTCGTATCCAGTGTTGCCACAGTTACTTTGAAAAAGTAACTTAGTTAGATTACAAGTTACTTGATTATAAAAGTAACTTAGTTAGATTACAAGTTACTTTATTTTAAAAGTAACTAAGTTAGATTACAAGTTACTTTTTTAGTTACAATCAGCAGCTGCCGACAACACCCCCGCCGCCTCAACATAAAAATGAGAACCGGTTTTGCCAACACTCACTTTATTAGAAACCGCCGGTTAAATACAGGCAGACGTGATATGGAGGGAGGAGACGCTGCCGTCAGCTTGAAATCTGCTGAATTTAAAACCGTTGTTTGACTTGACTGGTGAAACTCTAAGGGTCCTGATTATCTCCAGATCGTCAACGAGCTGCTGAACGAACCTGGTTCAGTGAATCTCTGCACATGAGTCACACACACACACACACACACACACACACACAAACACACACACACAGTTGTCGTGTGCTCACTGTTTCCCTGGTTACAGAATCTGCTGGAGACATTATCTTCCACTGCTCAAAAAAACAGTGAAAAATCAAATAAGTGACATAAATAAATCCTAAATTGACGTTTCTCTATTGAAAAGGACAAAATATGAAGAAGTGAACTGCTCCAGGAACAGGAGTGATGTGGACGGGACTGAGGATCAGTTTGGAACAAAGTGGATTATCATGAGAACTTGATTTAGACTCGTTTCCTTCTGCCGTCAGGTTGATGCTCTGTGAAAAATCTGATGAACAGCAGAACATAAACATACTAATAACTCTTCATTTTCCAGAACATCACTTGTGTTGTTGTATGTAGAATTCAAAGTGCCACAGGATTTCATCTCTCTCTTCTTCTCTGTTTCCTTCTGCTCTTCGGCAGCGAGATGCAGGACACCGACGGGTAAGTCACAGAGAAACATTCTCCTGTAGATTCACCTCGTGTGTTTGTGCATTTCACTCAGAGCTGGAAACAGAAATGTTGAAATGGACACGAGGAAACTGCTGAGAGCAGAACTGTGTGTGACTCCTGGTTTGAGCTGAGCTGATGTTCGTTAGAGTGCAGGTTCCTCTCGTTACCAGAGACTCAGGTGACGAGTGGAACAGGAGGACGTGTGGAGAGCTGCTCGCTCACATGTGGAGAGCTGCTCCGCTCACATGCCCCCCTGCTGTGTCTGGTGCTGTCACGGCCAATAACACGGAGGAGAGGCCTCAGCAGGAGCTCTAATCTGACGAAGGCTTCTCGACTCCTCCTGCGTCTGTCTGCTCGACTCCAGAAACACAAACTGCAAAAAGGAGAAATCAACAACTGACGGATTCAATCAGGAACATTGTGATTTAATATGTTATATATATTGTTCCTGAGTGAGTGAAACGGTTCAGTGGTTATTTTAACAACAATATATTATATCTCTCACGTTTGCTTTGAGGGAATTTATTGAAAAGAGTTGCAAACTGTCACGTAGAATCACAGATTTTTTCAGAATTTGGGGACAAAGGTCAAAGGTCATATTTTCAGAAATATCAGGAGGAAGTAAGATGGTCTCAAAGATGAACTGGTGAAAGTCAAAGTTCAATTTGAGTCTGGAAACAATGGTTTCTAGACTGAAAGTGCAGGGTGGTAGATCCTGACTCAGCTGACAGAATGGTGGGACATGGTGGGCGTTGCTGGGGGCGGGGACTGTATACTTGTGACATCACAACCTCCCAGGAGGCCGCCCGGCTTGTTTCAGAATAAAAGCTGTTTGCATTTCTCTGATACTTTGCTCAAATTTATAAAGTTTATTATTAAAAGAGACTTGGAAATCTCTTTTCTACAACACAGGACCTTTAAGTGGACTGAATCAAGGAGGAGGAGTGTGGAGGGGTTGTGAAACCTGACAAAGAGGAGGGGAACATGTGAAGCTTCTTTAAACATCAGATAAGAGGCAGGAGGTCTTTGTGCTGTTGGCAAAGAGAAGACAACAGCAGAAGAACAAAGCTGTTTGTGTTCATGGCTGATCTCCAGAGAAGGGAAGTGAAGGAGCATTCAACGTGTGGGCTGCAGCCACGTGACTCGCTGACTTCATCAGAGCAGGAATAGAAACAGAGTCAAGCTCAAGCTGGGATTAGACGCCAGGTGAGGACACGGCTGTGAAGACGCTTTGGACCAGTTTACAGCAACACTCTGAGGAGGAAAACCCGACTGTGAAAACCACCTGTAGAGAGAAGGTGTGTTTACATGCACACGACAACATCAGGTTCACGTCAGACAAACGGCTGAGACCTGATGAAGAAGAGCTTTTGTGTTTGTGACGTCAGTAAAAACACTAAAACAAGACATTTCACATCCTCTTCTCTCTTGATGACGTCCTGTTGCATTCGGTTCAAATCCAGCTTCAGATTGTCGTGCCTAGCATTTTGAAAAGTGCGACTTCTCTCTGCAGCAACACATTGATTATCTTTGTCTGTCTGCAGCGAGTCAGTGACCCAGAAATCCAGAGTTACATCAACATCTGAGTTTGAGGAACCAGAGCTTTTTCCTGCAGAAGGTTGATTCACACGAGTCGATCAATAAGAGTTCGAGTGAACCGTCACATCTTGTTTTTCAGGCCTGGAGGGATCTCCGTGCACTACTCCCTCCTCTTTGAGATCAATTCTCCTGAGATCAACTCAGAGAACTCAGAGACAGCGTCCGGGGAACCGGAGTCCCCCCCCCGACTCCGTCCTCAGGGAGCTGGTGACCAGGGCGCTACGGGAGGAGGCCTCGCTGCCCATCGACCTGGACTCACTCAACTTCCAACCAGGTGACCTCCAATGCTTTTATTCTGATGTTCTAACCCAGAGAAATGAATGTGAAATGAGCTTCTCCAGCCTGAAGCAGGGAGAGTTTGAATCAGTTGAAGTATAAACAGACTCTGTGATACTTTGGTTTCTTCACAGAGGTGATTCACCTTCCAGCACTGACCTCCACCTCCTCAGTGGAAGTCGTGGACGAGGTGAGATCATGATTCTTATCGCTGCTGCAGGTGGATTCAGATATGAAGAATATTTGATCCTGAAATTGTCCTAGAAAGAAAAAATGTAATTTAGACTAAATTAAAACTCCAGCAAATATTGATCAGATATGAAATGTTTCAGAGCGTTTTTTTCAAGGAACTCAAAAGAGGTTCCTCTGAATCATTCTGTCTCTCCACAGTCCAGCGAGCCGGACTCACACAACGAGTTTGAGGTCATCACCGAGGAGCCGGAGGTGGAGAAACCTCGTCTGGTGGTTCCCCTCACTCCCATGGAGAAGGAGAATGCCCTCGTGACCCTGCTGGACCCCACGGCTGTTCCAGAGAGCAGCCATCCTCCCCCCCGCTTTAGAGGAAGTTACCCATGAGCCTGAGGAGATCGATGTGAGCGAGGCTGAGCCATCGAGTGAAGACGGGAAGGAAGAAGATCTGCTGATCATCACACACCAGATTGAAACCATCCATCACGATGAGACCGGCGAGCTGGTGAGAGACTTCATCGAGACCCCGACCGACGCTGCATTCGTCCGTCTGTCTCCAAACCGGATCTCAGTGGAAGACCTGAATCCTGTCGACAGTGAAGATCCTCTGTTCACCCCGACTCCTCAGTTTCTACTGACCACAGCTCCTGCTGGAGAAGATCTGCCTGTCACCACACTCTCAGCCCTCACAGGCCAGACGCCCACTGAGACCACAGGGACTCTCCAAGAGGTCGAGGAAGGAAACCATCTTCCAGAAGAGGAGGAGGTTGATCTGACTGTCCATGAAACTGAGGAAGAACCACAGGAGGCATTAGGAGAAGTTTACGAGGTCATGCAGCCGAATCCTGAAGGAGCTGAGGTCTCTGAACCAGAAGAAGAGAATTTAAAAGTTTCTGAGTCAGAGGGAGAGTCTGTGGTAGAAACTCAAGAGGAGCCAGAAGAACCTGAGGTTCCAGGGATGGAGGATGAGGAACTCGAAACAGCAGTTGAAGTTTTACAACCTGATGGGGACGTAGCTGAAGTTGCAGAAGTTAAAGTTGATGTAGATGAAACCATTTCAGAAACGGTAGAGGTTCAAGTTCCAAAGGAAACTGTACCTGAAGTTCTTGAGGAAACTGTACCGGATGTACCAGAAGAAACTGTACCTGAAGTTCTTGACGAAACTTTACCTGAAGTTCCAGAGGAAACTGGACCTGAAGTTCCTGACGAAACTTTACCTGAAGTTCCAGAGGAAACTGGACCTGAGGTTCCAGAGGAAACTGGACCTGAAGTTCCTGACGAAAACTTTACCTGAAGTTCCAGAGGAAACTGGACCTGAGGTTCCTGAGGAAACTGGACCTGAGGTTCCTGAGGAAGCTGTACCTGATGTTCCAGAGGAAACTGGACCTGAAGTTCCAGAGGAAACTTTACCTGATGTTCCAGAGGAAATGGTGCTAGAAGTTCCAGAGGAAACTGTACCTGAGGTTCCTGACGAAATACTACCTGAGGTTCCTGGGGAAACTTTACCTGAAGGTCCAGAGGAAACTGTACCTGAAGTTCCTGATGAAGCTATAGCTGAAGTTCCTGAGGAAATGGTACCTGAGGTTCCTGGGGAAACTTTACCTGAAGTTCCTGAGGAAACTTTACCTGAAGTTCCTGAGGAAATTGTACTAGAAGTTCCTGATGAAGCTGTAACTGAAGTTCCTGAGGAAATGGTACTAGAAGTTCCTGAGGAAACTGTACTTGAAGTTCCTGAGAAAACTTTACCTGAAGTTCCTGAGGAAATTGTACTAGAAGTTCCTGATGAAGCTGTAGCTGAAGTTTCTGAGGAAACTGGTACTAGAAGTTCCTGAGGAAACTGTACTTGAAGTTCCTGAGAAAACTTTACCTGAAGTTCCAGAGGAAACTGTACCTGAAGTTCCTGAGGAAATGGTACTAGAAGTTCCTGAGGAAACTATACTTGAAGTTCCTGAGGAAACAGCTTCAGAGCCACAACTGCCTGAAGAAGTTGTAGAAGAGGCCGAATCAAAGGACAGCACGATCGATATTTTACCGCCCGTTGAAGACCTTCCTGTGGTTTCAGAGTCAGAATCAAAGGACTTGGTAGAAGAAGTCCCAGAAGCAGAAGAGGAGGCTGTTGACGTCCAGGAACCGAATCCAGAGGAGGAAACAGTTGAGATGTTAGAACCACAACTTAAGAAAGCTGTAACTGAGCCTCCAGCAGAATCCATTAAAATCCTTTACCCACTGGACTCTATGGAGGACCTTCACTTTGGAGAGGAGAGTTTCGAAGTTGTGGAAGATAACGAGTTCCTTCAGCCTGTGGGACCCGAGTACCACCACCCGCTAGAAGAAGACAATTTACCCGTCATCATCAATCCTTCGGTGGAAGAGGTCGGAGAACCTGATCATCCCATCGTGGATCCTTTATCTGTTGAGCATGAGGGGGACCTCTCAGACCCGAGGGTGGAGAGCGACCTCGTCACTGAAGATGATGCAGAGTCTGAAGCGACCTCAGTTAACGCAGGTGAGCAGGTTCCTGAGCAGATATGAGATTACAGAATGATGTTCATAGAGATGTGCACTGACAGAAGATAAAGATCCTCTCACACATTAATGTTCTATCTTCAGGACGACTTACTGAAGCTTCCTCGTTTTTATAAACAAAGCTGGATTTGTGGGAAATTTCAGATCCTAACAAACAAATGTTAAATGTAACGTGGTTATTAAAAGTGTAAATTCATCAGGAGGTTGAAGGTTTAGATCTTCCTCTGACTCATTGTTGGACTTTGCAGAACTCATGACTTGATTCTGTCTCTGATGTTTCAAAGAGGTGGCAGCTCCAGAGTCGGAGGAGACACAGGAGACGGATTCCTCCAGTGTGACGGCAGCCCCGGCTCCAGACGCCCTCCCGACCCCCCCGGTGTCTCCAATGGACGAGTCCGAGGTGTTCCCCCCCGGCCCGACGGTGGACTCTGGACTCTTCGAGGAACCGGTGATCCCCCCCGCTCCCGTGTCCTCAGAGGATGACATCACAGCGCCCGAGCAGAAGCAACCAGCCGTCGTCATCATTGGTGAAGACCTGGAGGAGAAGGTGCAGACAGGAAGTGAGCGCCCCACCAGCTCGCCGCCGGCTGCTGAAGACGCCGTGGACGAGGCCGTGCAGGACTTGGCCGTGGAGCTGGACCAAACAGACGTGGCCACCACGGAGGCCAGCGAGCTGCCGGACGAGGGGAGCGGCTTCACATGGGCGGGCGAGGAGGCCGCCACCGTGGGGGCCACGGCACAGACTCCAGTGAGATACCTGACCACGCCCTCCATGACCACGGCCAGCAACGGGCGGGAGCTTGTGGTGTTCTTCAGCCTACGGGTCACCAACATGGACTTCTCCGAGGACCTCTTCAACAAGACGTCGTCTGAGTACAGGTCCCTGGAGAACACCTTCTTACACCAGGTGAGTAGGAGACCAGACGTCTTCACCGGGGACCTGGGGCCTTCAGGGGCCTGGTGGTTAAAGTGTGGATGAGTTCCTCTGAGTGAGGTTTCATTAGGAGAAGATGGGAGGAGCTCTGCTGAGCGTCCTCCAGTCTGTCAGTCAATCTGATCTTCACTGCTTCATGCTTCTAAACGAATTCAACACAAAGCTTCTGACAAAGCAGATGATCATCTGCTGCTAATTCAGGGGATTTAAAAACCACAAGGGGGGGGGGTAATCAGAGCTGCATCCGATAAGAGTAAACAAAGAGCAGAAGAGGAAGAAGAGTTTGAACTTCATTAAACCCAATTCAATCAAGTCAATGGAGGTTAAAGAGATTGTGTTTACACTTCCTCACCAGAGGGAACGTTCCTGCTGGTTTCATGAGGTTCAGATTGTTCCTGACTGAGCTGGAGATGATTCTCCTGCTTCACACGTTCATCAGTTCACATCCCAACGAGCTGCAGCTCTGTCTCTGGACCGCGCTCTCACTCAAACTGCTGCTGCAGCTCATTAATCCAGTCGGCAGGAAATCAAAAGGTCAAAGCTTCATGAACATTAATTGTAAATATGAAACAAGAGGAAGAGACAAATCGAGCACAGTCAGCAAATCTCATGTGAACCAGCCTCCTCTGAGTCCTTCATTAATTATCACATGAATAGAACATGTTATTAAAGATCTTCACGTTTCTGGATGGATCTTAAAATGAATCTGCTCAACACTTCTGTTCACTGCGTCAGAGAAACACAATTGTTGTTTGAGGCCGAGGCTTTTCAGAGAGTGTGTGTTCCTGTGTGTGAGAGTGTGTTTCTGTGCCTGTGTGTCTGTGTGTGTGTGTGTGTGTGAGTGTGTGTGTGTGAGTGTGTGTGTGTGTGTGTTTAAGTGGATTTATAAAGACGTTAATTTGTTCGTGAGGTGTAAACTCTGAGGTGACGACTCTTCGACCTCGATCACAGAACGAATGAGTGAAGAAACGTGACACTGAAATAAACTCAAGTGGTTTAACTGCATCGCCCGACAATAACAACACAATCACATCAGAGGCAGTCGCTTCTGTTTATCATCTCACAACACGCACACACACACACACACACACACACACACACAGCATATAATAATGATTCACTCTTGTTGTTTTCATGCAGATAAAATCAGATCAGATAGAAATTTGAATTCCACTCGAGGCTCGGAGGCAAATTTCTAACATCATTTTCTGAGACAGTAGAATCGTCTCTAACGAGTTCTGAATCATTTAAAATCAGATCGTGATCACGTCTGACGTTTGTGTCTCAGAACATCTTCTGCATCCAAAACTAATTCATATAAAAAAGTATAAGAATTTGAATTATTTTTACTCAGACTCAAATTTCTACTGTGGAAATAAACTTCACGCTGACCTCAGTGAACTTCACAGATTGTTAGAACCTATTCTGGATTTTGAGATTCAGCTCAACTCAAGCAAAAGTTTAGTTTAATGATTTATTAGCTGATTAAGAAAAAGACATGAAATGCACATGTGTCAGTTCACAGAGAAGTGAGACGATCTTCTTCCTCTTTGAGTCTCTCAGTAGTTTTGATTCTCTTGTTAATGTTTTATATAAAAGGTCAGAAGATGAAACTCTGACGTGGTCCTGCTGCTCCTCATGTTGGATGAATCATTAACATGGATGACCTCTCCTCTAACTCAAACTGAAGGTGCTAACCTGTGCTGGTGTTTGCAGCTGATGCCGTTCCTGCAGGCCAACCTGACGGGCTTCAGGAACCTGGAGGTCCTGAACTTCAGGAAAGGCAGCGTGGTCGTCAACAGCAAAATGAAGTTCGCCAAGTCGGTGCCGTACAACATCACCGAGGCCGTCCACTGCGTCCTGGAGGAGTTCTGCTCGGCCGCCGCCAGGAACCTGCACATCCAGATCGACACCCGCTCCCTGGACATCGAACCAGGTACAGCGGAGCGACCACGTGTCCATGTGTTGTAAACGTGTTGGAGTCCGAACTCATTCAATCACCAACACTCGTTTTAAAGGCTTTGGGTTTTCTGTTTCTGAATCAGTGAATACTTCCACAGAACATCGTTGTGTTTTTGTTAAGAAGAATCTTCATGGTTAGGAACTGAATCTTTAATAACCTCAGACTTTGAGGAAAAACCTTTGAGCGTGTGTGAGTTCCTCTGCAGCTCCACAGTCAGTGACATCTTCTAATGTGTGTGATAATGTGTGTGATAATGTGTGTGATAAAACACACTGCAGCTTCTAACAATGAGCCGCTGCAGCTCTTCTTTGAAAGCCGCTCTCACTCAATAAGCTTTGTCTCGTAATGTTCTTTACAGATGAGGCCGAGATCACAAACGCATTCAAATAGACTCAGTAATCAGCCCAGTGCACTGTGGGACAGAACATCACAGGCCGAAGAGCAGTGATGAAGACGAGCAGTGAGTCATGAGCAGGAAGTGCTGCCGCAACATCTTCTGCCTCCGAGCGGCAAATTGTGTTGCAGCACAATTGTGATTGTGCTAAAACGATCATGTTGGTTGTGATAAAACGAAAGATTTACTGTGTACTCGCTCCTTCATGCATCAACAGCAGTACTGCAAGTACAGATCATAAAATATATATAATATAAATATATATATATAATATAATATATATATATATATATATATGACATGTACATGTATTTGATATCTCGATCCACCAACAAAATGTGGAAAATTATAAATTGATTCCTGGATCTGCAAATTCTGCTCCGAGCTTTTCAAGAACATCAGTTGTGTAATCCTGTGATGGAGGACACCAGGGGGCGCTCTGATCAATGCTAACGTCCGAGCGTTGTGTTTCTTGATGAACTAACGTTCGATTCCCTCCTCACAGCGGACCAGGCGGATCCCTGTAAGTTTCTGGCCTGTGACGAGTTCTCTCGCTGTGAAGTGAGCGGCCGGACGCAGGAGGCCCGGTGCGTGTGCGAGCCCGGCTTCCTGTCGCTGGACGAGCTGCCGTGTCAGAGCGTCTGCGTCCTCCAGCCCGACTTCTGCAGAGGACGGGGGGCGTGTCACATCCGGCGTGGACACGGCGCCGTGTGCAGGTAACGACCTGCAGGGGCTGATGGGATATCCTCTAACTGGACCATGTGGTTTTTATGAGTCCTCTTATCAGATATTTAGGATTTTTACGAGATGTTATACTTCTAATAGATTTATAACACTTTTACGAAGCTTCAGGAGATTTTAATATGTTTAACACGATGATGTTGTTTATGTGTCAGTGTGATTTGTTCTTCCAGCTGATCTACATTATAACTCTATTATTATCTATTATATTATAACTCAGCCTCACAACTCATTTCATTCGACTCTGATAAAGACACTGAGCCTCTGCACAGGGAGGAAGATTTAATCTGAGTCACATGATGGTTGTTTAACGATGTCACAGTGTGAGTGACAGTAAATATCTGAGTCTGCTTCACAGTAAATAAACAAACTAAATGCAGCATGAGGTTTAAAGAGGTTTTAAACGACCTCTCACTTCTTCAGCCGTCGGCAGCGTAAATCGATGCTCAGTTGATTTTTAATGGAGAGGAGGCGTTGGTTTTATTAACTGGTTCCCAGTCGCAGGCAGGGAACTCTCATTTCAACCCAGTTAGCGCAGCAGCTCGATTCAGAAACTCCTCTCCCAGCAGCTGAACCAGACACATTTAAAAGTTGCGATCTTATTACCGTCATCAGAACTCTTGCACTCGCAGAAACGTCCTCCTCTGAATCCTCACAGTGAACGATGAGTGAGCTCGAGTGCAAACGAGAGGGTCAAAGACTTAAAGGTCAACAGCTGCCGTTAAACCAAACCTCTGAATCGTGTCGTTTTCTATTCGATTTACATATAAATCATGAGATTAAATTCTAAAAAGGTCGAGTCGATCAATAATTCACATGAATGAGAAAAAGGAATTCGTGGAAAGGGAGAAAAACTCTTTTATTTCTTTAGTATTCTGAATTCATGAAGAGATTGAACACAAGGTGTTTCAATGTGTCAGAGGAGAAGCAGAGACAGCTTCACATCTGATAAACTCACAGATGATCTTTTGGATCAACATGTTTTATGTTTTTATTGATGAAAAACGATTTGATTGACTCAGAAGCTTTTAGCTGAGCTTGTACAGATTCTAGAAACATGAAGATGAGGTTCAGATTCCTCTGGATCTGGCTCCGGACTCTGTGGACTCAGCGAGGACTCTGGATTCCGTGGGAGTTGCTGTTTCTGCAGTTTCTCTCTCACTCCTGCTTCATTTCTCTTCCTCCACAGATACGATGACCGGTACTCCCTCGCCGGCCGGGCCAGTTAAGAACCCACCGGCCCTGGACGGCACCTGAGAGGACGACTGAAGGTAAGAGGAGTCGTTCTGCTGGAACCCCTCGAGTGCAATCGAGTGTCTCTGCAAGAAGCTGGTGCTCACTCAGCGAGAACTCGTCTCCTTGGTTTTATTAGGACAGAGTTTTAATCTGCCCTCAAGCTAAATTGGTTTAGAGCTGCAGCGTTAAAACAGACGCAGAGTAATCAAACCTCCCGGAGGACGACGGGACGTCTTCACGGGCGAGGAACTGTCTCAACGAGTCATCACCTGGTCTCACCTCAGGTGATTAGTCTGGTCCTGATCCTCTTTTGGGGTCTGAGCTGAGCGGGAAGCTCAGGACGTCTCAACGTGTCCCAACACAAACATCAATACTTCACATTTAAGAGGCTTTTGATGAAGATAAAGAAAGATGACGCTCCTCAAACCAAACATCTCGTTCCCAGAAGTTAGAGCTCAAGCTCGAGTTCATTCTCATTCACAGAGATAACACTGTGTGAATTAGTTCTAATTCTTCATTTGCATTGAATTAACACGAACAAGTAGAATCAGAATGTATTGATGAATAAATTCATTTTGTGAATCTTCTTCAGTTTCATTTCTTTCGGTCACAACTTGTGTAATATTTTAAATCTCGTTTATGTCTCTTTTGTCTCTGCAGACGAATCAGGTGGAAACTCGTCCAAGCCTCGAAGACGACGAAGAGTTTTCAGAATAAAAGTCACCAGAGCTTCCGATCAGAGACGATTTTCCTTCAGGGAAACAGACACTGAAAAACAAACTGTGTTCCAGCTGTCGACTGAAGAGCAGCTCACGTCTCTGTTTACTGACAAACGCTTTATCTTCTTAAAGATTCTCAGGATCTGTTGTTGTTGTTTAGATCTGTCCAGACTTTTCTTTTCCAATAATCAAGATAATCGATACCGATGTTTTTCCCCTCGTCGCAGGAGGATGAGTCAGTTGATGACCTCATCACGTAGATCAGTGGTTCACGACCCTTTCCCTCGTTACACTGAAAGGTGCTTTACGTAACTTTACTCTTCTGCGTAGCTAGAGGAGGTTCTGTTTTCATTTCTGTTTGTTTGTTACCAGAATAACACAAAAACTAGAAAACTCATTTTCAGCCGAGGAAGGAGTGATTTGCTTTTTGTTAGCTTTTGTTCTGGTTTGTTAGCAATGTAGCATTAGCGTAAACTTTCATACGGTATCTTTAAATGTAACGATATCGACATGTGACTCTTCATCATAGAAATATTTATATTTTCCCTTCAGCTGATTGATTTAAATGTTTTTCAAGGTAAAAGTTTTATCAACAAAAAAACAGCTAAAATTGATTATTTTATCCAAAAGGTTGTGAACCAGTGGAACGTTGCTTCTTTAAGTTCAGGTATTTGGTCATTAATTAAAATACTTTTTACATTTTCACCTGATGGTGGCGCTAGAGGCAAAGTCAAAGGAAGATCATCCACAAATACTTTGTAAATAGTTTGAAAGCTTTCAGCATCACATGGTTTTCATCAGTGACATCATCAACTCTTTAACCGCTGATGAAAACTGTCACATGATCGAGAATCTGTCACTTTTCATATTCTGTCTCTTTTGTGAAGCTGCTCTGTAAAGAAGAGACTTCTCGAGCTGCTAGATCTCCGACGTCCTGTGTTCTGTACAGATCATGTAAATATCACGTGTGTCTGGACTCGTCTCGTTGCTGTACATGTTCGCTTACGTGTTGTTTTACAAATAATAGTTTAAAAATACAAGCTGCTGAATAAGAGACTTTCTCCTCATTTCACTTGAGCATGGATCAGATTCCCTCGGGGGGGTCACGGAGTCAGAGGCGGAGCCGAGGTGAGTGAAACAGCTTTTATTCATCAGTTAGAGATCAGTGTTAGAAAAGAGACGTGGACGAAGCTTCCGAGGAACGATTGTAAAGTGAGAAGAGAAACAGACGCAGGAGGTCAGGAGGTCAGGAGGTCAGGAGTCGTCAGGAGGTCGTCAGGAGGTCGTTTACACTCCACATCAACACGCAGAGTCTCAAGGTGAAAAACGTTTGAATTAGAATGAAACTGTTGAATTGAACCTTTTACTGGTCAGATTTTATGATATTAACAAACCTAATGACGACTTTTCGCCTTAAAGTTTCAGTTCGGTTCGACCAATCAGCTGCAGTCTGTAAACAAAGATGGACGACAAGACAGCCCACTTAATAACGATAGCCCCTGATCGCCCCCTGGTGGCTGCAGGTCACAAGCAGGTTTAATAAATTGTAGAGATGTTTCTGATCAGTTTGGTTTGAATTAGTTATTTGTTACAGTTAAAAACCAGCCGAGACGTCATGATTGACAGCTGAGACTCACTCATGATTGGTTGAGCGATGTGTGGGCGGGGCCTCTATACCAAGGCTCCACCCCACGATCACTACGGCTCAGACTCTGACTTTATGATGTCATCACCACAAGGTGGCAGCGTTTAAATGAGATGTTTCGTCCATCTTCATTTACAATTTATGAAATTTAAACTTCAGTCTGAACCAAACTCGTCACATTGTATTTGGTATTTTTCAGTTCTTTGACTTTAACACGGAGTCGGTTTCATGATGAATCAACTCTCGTTTCCACAAGTGGAAACGAGAGTTGATTGAAACGTTCAGGAAGTGTTTGTGTTTTGTGGAGCTGCTGAGTTTCCCTCGCTCCTGCGTCTGGACGGGTTCAAACCGTTCATCTGGTTCCTGGAGGAGTCAGCAGCATCGACCTGATTCGCTGCTTCTCTCACGACCTCACAGGCTCAGGTAGAAATCGTTCTTTTAAAAATAAACATTCCAGTGGAAGCGTCACAAACCGAACTCACGTGATTTCATAGAAAATATCTCCGTGTTGGAAGAAGCTTCCGGTTCCACTGTTTGTTCACATCCACAGAAAAATGTCCAAACTGACATTTCAAACATTTTCTAGAATCAGGTGAATTTATTTAACAAACAGCCAAATGTAGAATTAATATTTTAAAGATAAAGTCAAAGAAATACATGTTGGAATCACTACGAATGCAAATTAAGTTTCCTCGTGTACAAACATTTCATTTAAAGACTAACGATGATTTAATGTTTTACTGATCTGATCTGGAACAGCAGCAGCACAGTCGCAGCTCAGCAGTTGCATAATTAATTCACATTTTTCTGCAGAAACTAATCACGGAGATGAATCACTGCTCGGTCCCCAAAAACAAAACAAAACAAAATGTCTCAAGAAACGTTTGGTCTCAAAGTCTCGGAACCTTTTCTCATTAAGTTGACATGAAATCACACGATGAGGAAAAGAAGGAATCACGACAGGAACAAATCATCGAGGTCTCAGGGAAGACGAAGGTCAAATAAAGATTTAGCAGATTTAAGGATTAACGATGTGACGTAGAGCCACACGATGTAAACAGGTCTGTTACCATGGGAACCACGTCAGGAATGTAAAGCTACACGATGGGAAGTTGAAGTCTGTGGTTTGGGAGGCAGCTCTGAACAAAGAGAGAAGAAGAGGTGGAGGTGATTAAACCCTGTTAACGTTGTGTTAAGGCCTCGTAGTTAAACTTGCAGACACGAGAGGAGAACTCCTGGAAAACAACCGGATGTGATCAGTTATGATTTTTTTCTGCATAGGGTTCGATGCCCAACGTCCCGGCCCTCCCGCGACCCGGTGCCGTAGCGAGCGAGACACTTAACGATGAGAGAAAAACAAAAGGACAGTTGTTCCCGAGTCAGAGCCCCCCCGGCGCCGCTCGGACGCCGTCTGTGTTAGCTGGTCGATCCGTCCCTTTGTCTGCAGAAGCCCCGCCCCCTCCCCGTCACTTGAACATGCTCTGCAGCATGGCCGTGGCGTAGGTGGGCCGGGCTTGTCGGCTCTCGATGGCGCTGCGGAGGTACTGGACGCCGCCGCAGCGCTCCCAGATCTCCTCGTACTGCCGGGGCAGGATCTCCGCCCCCCTCTTCCGGGACAGGCCCGTCTCCTCCAGGCTCAGCTCGCACATGTCCATGTCGTCCTTTCCTGGAGGACGACAAACAAGGTCAGGGTTAGTTTGACCCCGTTCTCCTGTTGCTCTAACTTCTTAACAACTTCACAGTTTTACACTGAAAAGGTTTTTAATAGTGAGAGAAACTCTGATCGCACTTTACTGCAGACCTGGTGTGTTATGACCTTTACATCGCCCCCTACCTTTCATATGCATATTGCATGTTGCGTACGTGTAGCGTTATTTTCCGAGGACCTGCACAACTATGCACGTGCACAAACTGTTTCTTCTTCTACAGTCTTCTCTGCTGTTTCAAACGACACGCGCAGTGACTGTCCATCGTAGCGTGGTGCCGTGTGAGTGCAGTACTCACCTGCCACCAGCAGGATGGGGTGTTTATCGGGATGCAGCTCCATCTGCCTGGCGATCCAGGGCCCGTCGAAGTGGGCGTACCACCAGCCCTTCTTGTTGTTCTGAGGGTCCTTGTACTGGTCGCTGGGCCGGATGAACGGGATGCGGAAGTAGCGCTGCTGCCGGTTCATCGCCACCTCGTACTGCCGGGCCGGGATGGGCGGGGCCGGGTTCTGCTGGGCTGTGGTGGGGATGGAAAAAATAAGTTAGGCGTCTTTTCAGTGATGACAGCGACCAATCAGGAGTCAGTGTTCATGTTGCCATGCAACCTGGGAGCCCGGCAACGGGAGAGACGCCAGAATTAACTTCTCAACCTTGTTCCTGTTGATCAGCCTGTGTTTCAACTGAGGAAGAAGAACATCTGCTCTTCATCAACATCTTCAAGTTCAGATCTAAAGAATCTGAACAGGAAAATACTTTTAATTTAAAAGCTGCTTGAAAGACGAGAAAACTGACTGTTCTGTTTTCTGCTGTTACTCAAATACAATGGAAATGAATTAAATATAGTTTGTGAAGCTGAAACTCCTAAAAAATATGAAAACTCTTTGAAAAAAGCAGAATAAATGTTCTTGTGCTCCGAGCTGCAGCCGACTCTTCTCTCCTGAAACTGATCTAAGTGCAAACTCACAGGATTTGTCCAACAGTTAAAACACAGGTGAAAGAACTGGAATAAGCCTCAAGAGGTGAAATCAGTGTTTTCTCGCTGCCTGTGAACACTGAGGCCGTCGCTGCTGTTCTCAGATCAGCTGTTAATGAGCCGGTTGTGCTGGTCCTGCTGTTGGAGCGGGGGGGAGGGTGAGCGGCGCTGATGAAAAAGGGAGGAAACCAACAGGAAGTGAAGCGCCGCCACCGCCACACGAGACAGGAAATGAGCTCAATCTGCATCATCTACTGAGCGGAGACTAGAACCAGGATCTACTGAGACGGAGGAGGAGTCTCTACGAGACGGAGGAGGAGTCTCTGCTGAGACGGAGGAGGAGTCTCTGCTGAGACGGAGGAGGAGTCTCTGCTGAGACGGAGGAGGAGTCTCTGCTGAGACGGAGGAGGAGTCTCTACTGAGACGGAGGAGGAGTCTCTACTGAGACGGAGGACGAGTCTCTACGAGACGGAGGAGGAGTCTCTACGAGACGGAGGAGGAGTCTCTACGAGACGGAGGAGGAGTCTCTACTGAGACGGAGGAGGAGTCTCTACGAGACGGAGGAGGAGTCTCTGCTGAGACGGAGGAGGAGTCTCTGCTGAGACAGAGGAGGAGTCTCTACTGAGACGGAGGACGAGTCTCTACGAGACGGAGGACGAGTCTCTACGAGACGGAGGAGGAGTCTCTACGAGACGGAGGAGGAGTCTCTACGAGACGGAGGAGGAGTCTCTACGAGACGGAGGAGGAGTCTCTACGAGACGGAGGAGGAGTCTCTACTGAGACGGAGGAGGAGTCTCTGCTGAGACGGAGGAGGAGTCTCTGCTGAGACGGAGGAGGAGTCTCTAATGAGACAGAGGAGGAGTCTCTACTGAGACAGAGGTCAGTAGAGATGGAGATTCCAGAGTTCAGACCTTGTTAAAATAAATTCTCACCGCTTCTGAAAACATGAAACCACATCTGTCTCAGACCAACACAATGTTCCCCCTTCACCAACAAGATAAGCCCCCACACACACACACAGACACACACACACACACACACAGACACACACAGGTGAGAAAAGGAAACAGCAACAA
Organism: Pseudopleuronectes americanus; assembly: GCA_038501795.1. Lineage (NCBI taxonomy): Eukaryota > Metazoa > Chordata > Actinopteri > Pleuronectiformes > Pleuronectidae > Pseudopleuronectes > Pseudopleuronectes americanus. Next base: position 18,599,916 of record CM076734.1, on the reverse strand, counting down.
CCTTCACCTTCCCATAGCAACGAGTTTTAGAAAGTAGAAAATATGTTCTTCAGAAAAAGCAGCAGAATCTGTCGGACTTTGTGTGAAATGACTCAAATGAAAATTAAATGAAAATATGTTGCAAATAAAAAGCTGCCATCTTGTTCTGCTTGTGTCACTGAGAGTCTGAGTCACTGTGTCGAGGTAAGAAGGAGTCGCCCCGACCGAAACGTATTGATTCAACATCTGCTCTGACTTTTCTAGTTTGGTCCGTGTCCCATCTGCTAACATGGAGGAGGTTCATGACCTATGCTGCAGCCAGCCACCAGGGGGCGATAGAGATGATTGGGCTTCACTTTCAGGAGCTGACAAGTCGTCTGTGGTTTCAAAGGAAGAATTAAAAGTCAAACCAATGAATTAAATGTATTAATTTAATCTTGAGTGGAGAGGATCTGATTTTCACTCGAGGGTTTTCTGACGTTCTGAATCCTGAGTGAATCTCTCAGGATTCAGACGCTCGTCCTCGGTGAACCTGTCGTGTCACGCTGTGGCACCGCTCCGCTCTGCCCCTCGTACGCAGCTGAACGAGCCTCAGGTCACGACTGAGCTCAAGTGTCACCTCCGTCACTTCGAGGCCTTTTCCTCCGTCACGCTCCGTGAACCTGATCTGATCGTCTGCCCTGAAACGCCTTGTGTCCTCCCCCCCCTCCTCCCTCCTCCCCCCCCATCTCCCTCCTCCCTCCCTCCCCCACTCCTCCCTCCCTCCCTCCCTCGTCTCCTCTCTCCTTGAGAAGTCCTCCGTGTGGGAGTATCAGTAGCCTGGGCTTTAGGAGCTGGGAGGATTCACTCTGTCTGCAGCAGAAAGACGAGCGGCAGCTTTCAGCCTCAAATCACTTAAATCATCTCTGTACAGGTTGCCATGGAAACCCCACCATCCTCCACTGAGGTGACAAACTTCTCCATCAGACAGAGAAACACCAACCGGAGGCCGACACCAGGTCTACGTCCAGGAGGGGGGGTTAATAAGGAGGGGCAGCAGCTCTGGTTAGTAGCGTTACACACTGAAGGACGACTTACATGCTGCTTTCACAGGAGGTGAAGGATCTGAAAGTAAACACGCCAGGTTACAAACACACACTGAAGGAAGTGATGCTACACCACATGAACATGTGCTCTGTGTTCTGATGAGGACGATGAAGACTGTCCACACGCAGGATGAAGAGCTACTGGTCCCAGTCAAACCAGAACATCCTTCAGTTTGAAGAACAAATGTTTCCTTCGTTTCCAGATTTAATTTCACTTCAGTTCTTTTGGAGCGAAATGATTTCAGGCAGAATAAAAATCTGTTGATATCTGAACAATGAATGATTCAATGTGATTATTGATGCTGCTGTAGTTACCGAGGAGCTCTGCAGCAAGGCATTACACCTCCTGCTCTCTAACATCTCACTGTGAACACATTCTAATCAACACTCAGGTTCCAGTTCAAACAGCGACTTCACTGGTTGTGTAGCGGCGTCGTACCGTAGTCGGTGACGGACTTGGGCGCCCTCTGCTCCGTCTCCGTGTTCCTCTTCTTGTTCTTTGACTTCCAGGCGTGGTAAACCTTGAGGCGGCGGTGGAACTCCTCCCTGCAGGCGGCCAGAAGCTCGATGTCTGCAAGAGACGGAACATCAGTTTAATGTCAAAGGTTCCGAAGGTAAATGTCCTCAAATCGTTTCTGTTGACTGGTAACTGCAGAAGCTGAAGAAACTAACACATCATTATTAATCACAACATTATGATTTACTGGAACAAACTGGGACACAACTCAGACCGAGACTGAGTCCGTGTCCACATACTTTTGGCCACATGGTGAAGTCGTGTTAATGATGAAACAGTTAAACTTCAAACAATCGTTATCGACAAACTCATCGATTTGAGTTAATTTCCTCAAGCGCCTGCAGACTTTCATTAATATTTAAACACAAATCAACACACACACACAGAGACACACACAGTATAAAGACAACAGGAGGATGAGTCACTCCAGTGGACAGCATCATGTGCTAACTGGGCCCAGCAGCTTAATGCACACTAAGTGCTCAGCTAATGTCAACTGAACAAAAAATACTTTGGAGGCGCAGAGAGAAACAAGCCCTCAGTCTACTGTGGAGCTGAAACCAGGTGGAATCATCTGGAACATGTCAGATGTCAACAAGCTCCTGACGCTGGACCTTCATCCTGCTGCTGCTCATCATCACGAGGACGTGATCACATCAGTATTCCATTTCCTCCTCCGTCTGGGAGCTGAGCGGCGTGTTAACAGCTAACTGAATCATTTCTCTGTGTTTATGAGCGGCTCGGCCTCTCTCCACACATTCATCTCAGCCGGTGGCTGGGGGGGGTGGAGGACGGGGGGGGGGCGACCCTCCTGTCCTCCACGCGTCCTGCTGTGAGGACAGGACGCCGCTCGGGTTCAACTCAATGATATGAGCAGAATAAAGAGGAAAGTGACTTCGACTCCGAACAAATTTTCACCAAAAATCGTTGCTTTTATTTCCATGTAACGAGCAGATGATCGATTTTTTTTACTTGAGTTTTTATCCAAATAAAACATGTTGATTGTGTGTTGTGTTGTTTTCAGACGCGAGCTCTGCACAACGATGTCCAGGAAATGGTGTCATTTTCAAAGACATCACTTATCCTCTGGGGACTAAGAATGTGAATTTAAAATGAAAATAAAAAAATCTACAAATAGGTTTTTCGATGTGTTTTGTTTGTCTTGTTCTTCCTGACGCATTCGGACCCGAGTGTTTATAAAGTTGCTGTGACCGGATCACAGCCCTGGAAAGTAAAATCAAACCCGGTCATCCTCTGGGAGCGAGAACGTGCTCATGAGTAATCACCGAACATCGATAATAAACTAGATTAAAACCCAGGATTTAGGCTCAGTAGAAACTCGTGGTGGTACTTCATCCTCTGGGGACCATGAACATGCATGTCAGTGTCACATGACTGAAAACATAATTTTGTGATCGATGACACAAAGTGTGACACTCACCACACGAGGTGTTGATGGAGTCCCGCAGCTCGGCGTACTTCCACTTGCTCAGCTCGTACTTCTTGGCGCCGGCGGCCGCCTTGGACGCCTGGACGCCAGGACCCCTGAGACAGGAAACAGGAAGGAGCACAGGAAGTCAGCGGCAAAGGGTCAGAGGGGGCGGGGGCGTCGGGGGGCGGGGCTACTCGCTTGGTTGGGAACTTGGGTCGGAAACGGCTTCAAGGAAAATATTAATTAAACATGAGGGCGGAGTTTACTGACGGTGTCTCAGGAGACTTCTTCTTCACCAGAGAGAAAATGGAAGCTGTAAATTTGACACCTGCCAACAGATCCGTCAAAGTGTAATGGATTTTCCACTTTTTATTTCTACGATGCAAATTAAAATTTAATGAAGCGAGGACGTGTTTAAGAGATTCATGAAATAAAGACTCAAAGAATCTTCTCCACAATCTGTGACCATGAGTTAACAATAAGATCCGATGGAGGAACAACGTCTGCTTCTAAACGAACATCGTGAATCAGTTGAGCTAAAGTGAATAAAAGGCTGTTTGTGACCCGTCTCAGTAAGCTCCGCCCACCTGCAGGGCGCCACAGAAACAGGAAGAAGAATCAGAGACGTGAGAAACAGCTTCAGATGTTAGGGTGACAGTGGGAGGGTGGGGACTCTAAGGGGGGGGAGGACGCCATCCACGGAACGCATGCTGTCCCAGTCGCCAGGAAGTCTCACGGCGTCTCGCTCTGTCACATGATAAACTGGGTTAGAGGTCGTGAGGTCGTGCTGCTGCTCTCCAGCTGCTCGCCGCTCGCAGGCCCGATAATCCAGGACCGGGATTTGCTCTTTATAGAACAACAGGAAGTTGGAGGTGGGGCTCGGCTGCTTCTTTAATCCTATTGGATGGCTCTACCTACGATTAGAGGGAGCGGGCGGCACCGCGACCCGAGGAGAAAGTGCTGAGTCACTGTTCAATGTGACCTGCCGGGGTCGCTGAGAGGTCAACGCTAACGAGGGCGGGAGATTGAACTCGACGAGATTTTGAAACTCGACGCCGGATGAAAACACTTTGTTTGTTTCTGCAGCAACGATTCATCTCAAGACTTTTGATTAATTAATTCTAATATTTCCTTAAATTCTTTACGAATAAATGAGACAAATAAAAATCAATCAACAACCTATAGATACATTGATTCAATTAAACAGTTCATTCTTAAATTACATTTATCATTCAGAGGATGTTTCAATCAATAACTGAGTCAATCTGAAGATTGTGTTTTTTGGAATATGGGCGATACAAATAAAACTTGACTGATTGATTGATTGATTGATTGATTGATTGATTGATTGATTGATTGATTGATTGATTGATTGATTGATGTGATGGAGTTCTACCCACCGAGCCAGAAGTTCAGACATTTCTTTGGCCATTTGTTCCCTGAAAAGCACGAAGGTGCCGACATGGAGAAACAAAAAGTGATTAACATGATGTTTGATGTTTTTCTACAAACACAAAACAGAAAACATGATTATGAACGAATGAGTTAGAAACATGAAAGAAAAAACTAAACTATTAAGAAAAGAAATAAAACACATGGAATACATGGAGAAATTAAATAAAAGATGAAGAATTGAGAAAAACTATAATATAAACTTTTAGAAATGTAGTTCAAATGTTCTAAAATATTTTTTTTTAAGATATGTAATGTCTATTTACGTTTGGTGAATAAAAATGACTTATTTCCATGAGTCTTTATGTTGTTATGAAATTCATTAAACAAGTATTTCTAAGCAGAAGGCAGAAATATATTAAATTTGTTTTACTGCCAGTGAACAAGATTATAAAAAAGTAAAAGTTTGAGTGGATGAAGATAAGAATTGAACGTGTGGCCTGTTCTTCTGAAACCTGAATAGATCGACTTTGCTTCAGGAAGTTCAGAGAGGAACTGAAACCACTGAAGAGACGTGAAGTTCACTACGAGAGAACTGAAGGCTTCTGGAGCTCGAGCAGCTGAGATGAACCACTTCACGTCCTGCAGCTCCACGTTCAGAGAGACTCTGTGTGGGCGGCTCGGGGCTGAGAGCTCAGAGGAGAGAGAGGTCGCCTGAGGCCGCGAGCCGGCGCCACACCACGACCCGCTCGCCCTGCGTCAACGTGTCGGGGAGCTTCTCTGAAGCAGCTTCTCTGAAGCAGCTTCTCTGAAGCAGCTTCTCTGAAGCAGCTTCTCTGAAGCAGCTTCTCTGAAGCAGCTTCTCTAAGGAACAACATCTACATGTCCTGAAGGTGTCTGCTGCGTGGAGAGGAAACCTACATGCTCATGCTCGGCAGCTTGGAGTTTCCAGCGGTGCTGTGAACAGAGGATTATGGGATCATGAGTCAGCACAACACAAGAAACCAATCAAGAGGAGAAGTGATTCCTTTCCCCCGCGACTCATCAGGAGAGAAGCAGCTTCTGACCTCGGATCAGAGGACGAGGTTCACGTTTATCAAACTGAACTTTACAAAGATCTGATTGTGTTTGAATAAAGAAGCATCATGATGAGATCTGTTGAAGCAGTGACTCTGTTAGCTGCAGCTCTGAGCCGGCAGGTTGGGACAGCATGCGGGGTCAGATTGTAAGGTCGGAGGCGGGGGGGGGGTTCGGGGTCAGTTAGAGGGGTAAAGCTCCGGGTCTTACGCTGCTCTCTCTGGGGACGATGGAACTGAAGAGCCGTTGCTGGGAGGAAGAAACAAAAGAAAACAAAGAAGAAGAAGATGGTTAAACACAGAAATGGAGATGGAGTTTTCTTCTGTCAGCAGGAAGCTGATCTGCAGAAGACGACGAGGAGCAAAGAGCTCAGGAGAAGCTCTCAAACTGTGGAACAGGAAATCCAAAAAGTGTCAGTCTGTTGACGAACACTGAACCAGTGTGAGGAGAGCACCACATCCTCAGCTGCTGGTCAATCCTTCAGATCAGCTGCTGACCTTTGACCATCAGAATCTCATCAGTTCATCTTTAAGTGAACGTTTGTACCAAATTTAAAAAAAAATCCCTAAAGAGCTTTCTCAGAAACTTTGTTCACCAGACGGACGATCTGAAGACAGGACGCCTCCAGTGAGGAGGCAGAACAATAATCATCAGTTATTATTAGGATTTACATATAATCCTTTCTGAAGGAGAAATCTAATTAATTACACCTGATCATTTCTATCTGTATAAGCTTCTTATTAGTTGATGGATTAACTGAAGTGTTTCTTCTCTTTAAGAACATGTTGAGCTCCACACCCCCGCCAGCTGCAGGAGACAAAGACACAAAGACACAAAGAGACAACACAGCAGAACATCCTCCCACTCACTGAACCTCTGAGAAGGTTCCTGAGGGTTTGTACCTGCGCAGGCCCGAGTCCACGACCGACTCCTCGGGGATGAGCTCCGACTCGCTCTGGGCGATCCTCAGCGCCAGCTCCCGGTCCCGCCTCTCCTGCTCCAGCACCGCCTGACGGGACGCCTCCTCCTCCCGCTCCGCCAGCAGCTGCACGTCCATCTCCACCTGGACACACACTCGTTAGAACTCAGGCCTCAGGTTCCTGTCTGAAGTGAGTCTGAAGAAGAGTCTGTGGGACGCTGCCCGGAGGAAACCTGCCTTCATCGTTAAAGTCAAGCAACTGTTTCTAATCTACTTTCTGACGAGTCAAACTGTTACTGACTCGGTGATAGAACATAGACAGTGCAGCAGAAAGCTGATCTGAGGTCAGAGTGAGATCACTAATCATCATGATGGATCTGCAGCACTAACATCATCTGACACTAAGGTTCTGCCATCAGCTCTGGTTTTACACTGAGGCTAATTCACCCACAGTAAATGTCACTTTTCAGCACTTTGCATATTTTGGATCCTGGCTGTGAATCTCTGGATAAAGAGATAAATAAACTCTGAAGCTCACAGAGCTCATGGACTCCTGAGCTCTGCTGGAGTCTGCAGGAGGAGGCGGGCGAACCTGACGAGAAGCACAACAGCTCTGAGCTGAGGGAAGTGCAGGGGGTTTATTGTGGGTTACCCCGCCTGGGGCTCCGGGCCCCCAGCCAGCGGCTTTAATCGGTACACTGGACGCTCACTGCTGATATCTGTACTTGATCCAGGGCCGGGTCGAAGCACGGGGGAACCTGAGGAACCTGAGGAACCTGAGGAACCAGCAGGAGCAGCGACTGATGGACGAAGAGACGCTGAATGATCAAATCTTCTTCCAGCTTCTCCTCTTCCTCAGAGGTCGGTTTCAGGAGTTAATCGACTTGATTGATCTGTTTTGTGAGTTCATCAGAGAACCAACACCCTGAGCTGTTCATCTGTTCTCAGCTGGCTCTGTGCTCTTCAGCCTCCTGGACCTGGACCTGGACCTGGTATCCACGGATCTTCTGCAGGTTTTAATAAGAATCTAAAGGTTGAAGTTTCATCAGCTTTCTCTGCAGATTCTGCTGAAGCCACCGGCTCTTTAATCCAGTGATGAATCAACGTCTCTGTGGTTTGTTTTGTGTAACGTTATTATTCATTTAGATTAAATTACTAATCTCCGTCCTGTCACGAGGACGTTGGTAATGGATCCGAGAGGTTTCAGAGATTCTTAATGTGTCGAGTCGGCAAATGATGATTTCAGCAAAGTTCATTACGCAGACGGATAAGAACCAAAATGAGGTTTTATCAAACCCGCTCCACAACACTTCTACAGTCTAGAACGCTCTGTCACACCTTGTTTAGTATTATATCTTATGTCGTAAATTTAAAGTCCCTTTGCTCCATATCGCAGTCACACTGCTGTGACTTCTATTAGGATTCTAATATCTGGGAGAAGGGTTTTAAAGATAGAAGGAGTCAAATCCACAAATTTCTACTGAAATTGAACTGACTTTAAATTGGATATTTTCAGACGACCACTGAATTCCTATTTATTGTTCAGACTCACTTCCAGACGCCTCATCTGTGGTTTCCAGTTTGTTGTGTTTCTTTCACTTCTGAACCAATGCTTCAAACAACAACCCCCTACCTGCATCTTCCTCTCCTCCTCCTCCCTCCTCTTCCTCTCCTCCTCGTCCTGCTTCCTCTTCAGCTCCATCTCTGCTTTCCTGATGGGAGGAAGAGGAGAGAGAAAGGAAAGGAGGAAGAGAGGAGCAAGATAAGGACAGAGATAACAGAAAAGACAAAGTGATGAATGAAACGGGAAGAGGACAGGGTGAAAGGAGTATATGGGGAAAGAGAGGGAGGAAATGGAGATGTATAAAAGAGCAGAGGAAGAGAATAAATAAGAAAGACAGAGATCAGAGAGAGGAATCCAGTGGATCAGAGAGCTGATATCTCTCTTCATTCTAACGCTGACGTCTCGACTCTGCTCTGCTGCATCGTTACTCACATTCAGTTCAATGGAATCTATTTTAAATATGAAACTTCAGGTACATTTAAAAACCAACACACACACAAACGCACCTATTTCTATCTTTAAAATCCATTTGTTTGGTTTTTCATTCATTCCTCTCAAACTCTGCATTTCAGCATTTCATATTTCAGTTTCTATTGATTCCTTCTTAAGATGTTGACGTGGTTGTGTGTGTGTGTGTGTGTGTGTTTGTGTGTCTCTGTGTGGGAAATCCTATACATGGTGATATTCCAGGGTCAGTGACGTTCTGAAGCTCTCGCTGCTTCCTCGACCTTCAGCCTGTGACCTTCAGGTGAATCATGGGAGTTCATAACTTCAGAGTGAGGGGAGCGCGAGCCATTAAATCTAGTCTGTTGTCTCTAATGTCTTCTATTAGGGGTCAGTGGTTTGTGACGAACACAACAGCCCCCATCAGTCCTCCTGCTGCAGAGGTCAAACTCGTGGGAAGAGCATGGAACCTGAGTAAGATGTCATCAGAAGGAACCACACATAAAGAATAAGATGGAACACAGACACGTGGAAACGTAGCTGCCTCACATTCTAACTTCCTTTTTTAATTTTATATTTTTACTGAAGACTTCTGAGCCGAGTTTGTTGGATTTGCTCCAGCTGCAGCTCTTCAGGTTCAGGAAGCAGAGGATCATGGGAACTCCGGGTCAACGACCTCAAACAAGCTGTGATGAAGCTGTTTCTGCTCGTTGTAAATCACAGAGGAGTCAGCTGAGCACGGAAAGTGTAGAACCAACACTTTACAGCTTCTATATAAATAAACCCTCTGGAAGCCTCATTATGTAAATCCCTGTCGGACCATTAGGACCTTGTGGATTTGTCGACTGCAGCAGTTTCACTCTGAGGATTTTACCAGGTCAAAAAACGCAGACTTTGACAAGTGCCAAAAAAAACAGTTTCATCTCAGTTCAGAGGCTGAAAATGAACAAATGGATTTTCCCACTCACAGTCGCCGGTCGTCCTCCTCCTGCTTGCGTCGCTGCTCCTCCTCCTCCCTCCTCTTCTTCTCTCGGTCCATGTCCTCCTGGATGCGCTGCAGCCGCTCCCTCTCCTCCTCCTCCTTCTTCTTGTTCTGCATGGCCGTCAGCAGCTGCTCCGACCGGGTCACCAGCGCCTGGAACTCGTGGTCGATGTCGATCCGGCTCATGAAGGTGATCTGAGGGACACAAGGTCAGAATCCAGATGTTTGAGATGTTTCATGGAACGCAGACAGACTCATGTGTCGAGGTTCTGTCTTTATTCAGTATCGAACTGGATCTGTCTGATATGAACATCAACACATCAACTGCACAGAAACACTTTAATAAACACATTTCTGTTCTGAGATTCTTCTTCTGCAATTTCTGTGTTTGCTGATTCAAAGTCTCAGACATCTACAGTCACTTCCTCAAATCTTTAACTCCAGTCTGTGGTGATGTCCGAGCTGCAGACAGACAGTGAAGCATCGTCTCAGCTCCACCAGAGGTTAAACTCCTCAGTTCACTCGGTGTTCCAGGAGCTGACGGCTGACGTGGACACACAGGGAGAGGCTGTAAACCTGAAGAGGGAGTCGTGTTAACGTCTCCTGGAGGATGAATATTCATACGCATCTGCTGTCACAGTCTTTCCTCTGACTGCCGGTGGCTCTGAGACGAAAGCTGCAGGGGTTGATGTGACGGGAGCCTCACACTCAGGCTCCAGCACCTGTCAGACTCACTGGGCGGCTCAGTGGGAAAGTTAAACTAAGAGACGCTGGTTGACATCCAGGAGATGAGATCGAGAACAACAGGCCAGAATTAAAGCCAGTGAAAGAAAATGAGCTGAATGCAGCTCGACAGCAACAACACTTTGGGGAATCTCTCAGATAATCTTTGTTTATCCAGGTTTCTATCTGGAGACTCAGCAGCAGAGTGTGAGATCATTTCATGCTTTCCATTGTGTTCTGAGAGTGGGAGGCACCTCAGGCCAAACCGTGGAGATCCCTGATCTCGAGGACGTCTCTCGGTTTGTGTGCGTCTCTCAGAGGAGACGGCAGAACCCAACACTCACAGGCTGAATTCAGGGATTTAACGTCCCGGGAATCGAACCCTCCCTCTCACCCACCTTGATTTTGGCCATCAGGGTGTCGATGGCAGAATCCAGGTCCTGGATCTGTTTGCTCATCTCCTGTTTGCCCTCCTTCAGCCCGGACACCACCTCGTTGAACCGACTCATCCTCGTCTTCAGGTTCCGCACCTTCACCAAGCCGTCGATCCTGAAACACACCAAGCAGCAGTTCACACTCTGTCTGTGGATCTGTCTGTGGATCTGTCTGTGGATCTGTCTGTCGATCTGTCTGTGGATCTGTCATCTCCTAGAGGGGGCGGGACTAAAGAAAGTGTTGCTTCCAATCTATTCATATTCACTTTTGTGTCGCGCGTCAAATTATTAGATTTTACATTTATCAAAATAAGAATTGTTCAACTCGAAGCTGCTGGTTTATTTAAATCCCCAGCAGCTCACCCACACACAATCAGGCAGCCTGTTAGTGTCGACCAGCAGGTTCCAGATCAGACTGAAGCCCCCGACAGAGGAGAGAAGAACTCCTCTTCTTCACCTGCATCATCCCTCACAGCTGCACAGGCTGTGTGTGTGTGTGTGTGTGTGTGTGTGTGTGTGTGTGTGTGTGCGATGCCGTTGAGCTGTGAAAGTGGCAGATAATGAAGAAGAAGACGAGGAGGGGACAGATGAGGACAGGAGAAGTGATAACGACACCAGAGGAGAGAGGAAAGGAGGGATGGAGGGATGGAGGGATGGATGGCAGGTCACAGGAGTGAATAAATAGACTAGCGGAGAAGAAGAGGGGGTCAGTGGAGGGAGGAGAAGAGAGGAGAAAGGAAATGAGCTTTGGAAGCAAAGGAGATAAACTGAGAGGAAATGGAGATGAGGCATGACGAGAAAGAAGAGGAGGAGAGGAAGCAGGGAAATGAAGAGAAGGAAGAGAAGGAAGTGGAGATGAGATGGATGATGGAAGAAAACTGGATGGATAGGAGGAAGGGATAGAGGAAGGGAGGGAGGAAGGAACCCACCTTGGCTTGTGCTTCTTCCTGCAGAGCCACATCCGAACAGTCTTCTGCATCTGGATACAGGCGCTGGTCCGATACAGAATCTTGTTTTTCACTGTGAACGACAGAAAACAAAAGAAATATCACAGAAAACCTTGAAGACTAAAATATGCATCGCAATATGAAAATATAAAGTGAATGAAGTTTCCACTAATGAGTCACTGATTGACTTGTGTTAATAAGGTCGTGTTGTTCAGATCATCACTATATGAACTCGTCTCACACGTCTCAGCTCGTTGTCTTTGAGTTGTGTGGTTGTTATTTTCTCCTCACTTCTCTCCCACTGTTTGTTCTGCTCATGGATCAAATGGAGAAGTTCTTGGCAGGAAGTGGAAACAGGCTCAGTGCTGCCAGAGCGTATTATCGTCTTCAACCACCGGGGGTGAACCGATTCGGAGGCAGCAGAGAAGGAGACAGAATTACTCTGCTCAGTGAAATACGTTTAATACAAAGTCCTTCTGTGCACAAGTGAAATATTCTGAGGTCATAACAAGATGAAATGAATTTGGCAGCGAGCAGCGATGTTATCGATCTGCGTCTCTCTCTCTCCCTCTCCAGACTTCATGGACAGAAACAGCAGTGAGACCCAAGAGAGCGAATCCAATCAGAGCTGATGCTGTTTCTTGACAAACAGAGAGAGTCTGCAGAATCTAAACCAGCGGAACATTTCACTGTGTTCACAGAATGAGCAGCAGAGACGTTTCTACACGGGGAGCAGCCGGGGGTTCGACCTCTGATGCTTTAAACCCTCCTCCTCCATGTTAGCAGATGGGACATGGACTAAACGTTAAATAAATGTTTATAAAGATGTTTCTGTCATTACAGCTCGTTCTTATTTCTGATCAGTTGGTTTGAATCAATTATTTGATGATATAAGAACAGGCGGAGACGTCGTGATTGACAGCTGACACTGACCCCTGATTGGTCGAACAGGTCTAGGGGGCAGAACCTTGATGCTACAGATCTACGATCCACGATCTCAGCTGCACAGACTCTATAAACTATAACTTTTATTTAGTCTCAAAATGTGTGCACTTAAGAACAGGTCCGTGCACAGAGCAGCATCTGGAGGCACGAGCCTCTTGTGCTCCACGTGCACAGTTTGTGAGGCGGAGACGAGGATGAGTTATTAGACTCCATGAAAAAAGCACAAGATGTTTATTGGAGCTTGATTCTTGTGCAGCTGGAGGAGGAGGAGACGTGTCGTCCATCTTTCTTTACAGTCCTCAGTGGAACATCAGGACTCTCAGGTGAGGGGGAGAGAGAGAGCTGCTCTGATGTGAGGCTGCAGTGACCGGCCTGGACCCTGGACGCCCCCCCCCTCACCCTCACATTATTCACATCAGCCTGCCTCTGCTGCACATGCACCGCCCGTGGTTTGTTTAGCTGTTGCACTCGGCTCCGTCCTCCAGGACTCCCGGGTGCTGAGGCGAGGCCATCTGTGCATACTGATCTGTGTGTTTGTTTGTTGGACTCCCAGGAAATGTCAGCTTGGACAAAACCCAGAGCGATAAGCAGAGAACGTAGAGAAAGAAAAAGCTGTGATGGACGGAGGAGGAAACGGAACAACTGCTTCATTGTGTCAGAATTACTGCAGCCTCATGATCATACGAGGAACCAGAGGGTTTTTATGATTTCTGTTACGACGTCTATTTAATTATTAAACACCGACGTCTTCCTCTGTCTGACAGACTGGTTACTGCTGGTTTGGCTCTGGTTCTAAGTGTCATGTGCTCAAAGTAGAAGCAGTAAACAAAGCTGAGGCAACACACAGCAGCAGCTCCCCCCTTTTCTCATGTGGTCGTTAAACTCCAGCAACTTTCTCCATCCAGATGAATGTGGATGTTGCATCGAGTGGATCCTGCAGCACAGCGTCCAGCAACCTGTTCATGGATCCCTGAGCTGAGGCTCCTCGTAATGCAGGAGCTGCTCCTCGTGATTCTGAACTCAGTTGGTTTCTGACTGTGTGGGCTGAACAGATGATGAAGAGATGATGAAGAGAAGCTGAAGAGATGATGAAGAGAAGCTGCTTACGTTTGATGACGGACAGAGCGCCCCACTGGACCTTCTTCCAGCGGCTGTGGATGAGCCACGTGTTGACCTTCTTCACCAGCTCTGCCAGGTGGTCCGGGTCCGACTTCATGATCTGGTCGAACTCTGCGAACTGGAACAAAAGATGGTTTAGTAAAGAAATACAGTGAGAAGCTTTATTCAGGACATTTGAGATTCCTTTTCAAAAGTATATGTAAAAACCACACATGGTAGCAAAGTATTTTGTGAAGAGCAAACAGAAAAAATTGAAAATAAAACCATTTATTATTTATCATAAATTTGAACAGAAACTGAAAACGATTTGTCTTTAAAACTAACGACTTCCTTTGTGTTTTAAAATCTACGAGTTGGTCAGAACTTCAAATTAAAGGAAAATTAATGAATTAAACATTTTATATTTTATATACAAGTAATTTGAATCCTCAGTAACATGCAGCTTCATCTGCAATGCACATGGATTTCACTGAACATGTCCAGGAGCATGAAGCTAAATATTTATCTCAGCTACAGTGAATTCCCTTCTTCCTTAATGAAGCAGGATCGAGTGAGCGCTGCCGACTTCTCTCTAACATCATCATTCACCTTGTTCCATCTGATGACTTAACCTTTAGATCAGCACCAGATGAATTAAAGCCTCAGAGTTTAACTCCCTCAGAGATAAATCTACCGAACCTGAGGGACAGCGAGACACGGACCCGTCCTGGAAAACACGTGTCGAACCCAAATGTGATGAATTATTCACCTGGTGGAGGAATGAAAACTCCATCTGTTGCCGTACGTTCGTTAAAACAAACCTCAGCTCACCTCAGCAGCCACAATGACTAATACTCCTGCTGCTCTTCTTCAGGAGGACACTTTATAACGTGTATGAGCCGGTGACTCAGGGAATAAAGCAGCTTCTCTAAAGCTCTCACCTTCCCGGGCCGGAAGAACACTCTGGTCAGGCCGAACTTGTAGTCGTTCTCATTCAGTCCCAGAGCTTTGAACAAAGCCTGCAACACAAACACACAGGACGTCCATGAGACTCACAACAATCAAGATTATAATAATAAGAATTAGGCACAGACCGGGAGAGAGAGGCTGACCTTGCAGAAGAGGCGTGGGTCCAGGCGGCAGAGTTTGGGAGGCATGTACTTCATGTACATGTTGTAGAGCTCGTGGAACGGCGCCCGGGAGGGGAAGCCGCCCTGCATCAGGTCCAGCACGGACACCATGCCTACGGAAACAGGGAGGGGTCAGAGAGAGTTTAGAACAGCAGGAGAGTCAAAGGTACAATGCAAACTTTCATTCACAGCATTAACACCTGGTACAAAGACCAGATCCCTGACACACAGTGATATCAAGCTCCTCAGGTCTGGACTTCACGTTCAGCTGTGTGACCTCTTCCCCTGTTTGTCGAGTCAGTGTGTCGCTGGTTGTGTTGCCGGCACGTTTCCCTCTTCGAAGCATCGGGACTCAGTTCAACTTTAAAACCTCTTTTCAAACAGATCATCTCCAGACAGATGCTGCTAATTGTCATTCAGTGTAAATCCTGCAGTTTGTAGCCGTCATTAAGTTCCTTCACAGCCGAGGCTCCTTCTCCATCAAGTGTTCTCACACGACTTTGACAATCTGCTGCACAACATTAAGCAGTTTCGGCAAACAACACAACTATTAAACAGAAAATATGAAGTGAAGAAATCCATCATCATAACTCAACCTCTTACAGTATCTGATGTGTCAGTACATAAAGCAGACGCCACATCGCTAGCACGGCTAACAGATGCTAATTCTGTCGGAGGATTCACAAAACGTCGTCAGAGCAATAATTCAACTTTCCTCTTGTGAATTCAGATAAAGCTGGAACTCTGATACGAGGCCCGAGTGGCATATTCAGTTATTCATATCCAACCTCCAGTTGTTATTCCCTGCAGAGACAACGGTGCAGAACCCGAGATCTCCACAATTACAAGGCAATATTTAAATTGCGTGTTTTTAACCCTGCAGCCCTTTGGGAGAAAAGTCACTGAAACCAGACTAAAGCTTGAAACCTGAAGCTTCATATTCAAGTGGAGCAGAGTGAACCCTTGTCCAGGTCTTAGTCTCGCTCCGCCGGCTCCTGGTGAAATCACTCAGTGCTTTGTTGAGTCCTGCTTCTTCAGAGTGTCGCTGGTTCCCTTCAGCCCGCTGAGCCCCCTGGACGCTGGGGTCGGAGAAACACAGATTACATCTAAATCTTATTTTCAGGAGTGCAAACCATAATGGAAAAGTTCTGTTTGGTTGCTGAACATCAGGTTTCTGCAGCTGACCACATCAGGCCTGTGCACGCGGGGCTCCCCCGTCTCTCCAAACTATCAGGGCCCCGACTCCCAGTCCAATAAAGCTGATAAAAGACGGGTCGGTATCAGAGCGGGGCATCGCTGGGTTCGTGTGGATGACGGAGAAAATCAGAATCTCTGAGGATATTAAACCGCGGCTCGTCATTTCTTCTCCTCTGAACCTGAGCGAGGAGCGGGGGGGCGGCTCACTCCTTTTATGTTTTGGAGAATTGAACAAGTTGAGGACATGGAGGTCAAAGTCACAGAACAGAAATCCACTTCAGAGTTTCTGCTCAGGATCGTTTATTACTCCTAATCATATTTTAATGTCCAAGGAATTAACATCTGATGAGATGATAGGGCCTCAAAATATTTATACCATATTTTTCATTAGCTTCCAGCAGTAAATAATAATTCCTCATGATATCCCTGATTCAATTTACAAACCCTGGTGACAGAATAAAGTGCAGAACATTGATAAATGAAAGCAGCTTAAGAAATAATAGATTTATTTCAGAACTGAGGTTTTATCTCAAATCGTCTGTTATGAGTCGGCTCTAATGGAGACGGCTGCAGTTTCAACTTATATTGTTTTATTTATGTCCTGGTCGTCACATAACAGCAAACTAATGATTGAGATATAATGTTAAACACATATGATATATGATGTAATAATAAGCTGGTTGACTTTTATCTGACGCTGCATTGTGCGATCATGACCTGGAGCTGGAACCATAAAGAAATCAAATCAGAAAACAACAGGAGGGGGGAATCGGACAGGAAGTCTGAGTCCTGCTCGACCACACAGGGATTATTGGCAGCAGATATTTCAGCTAGAAAAAGCTAAACAGTGAGGCAGCTCATGTGGGTGGATGTGAGGATGAGAGAGGATGACGAGCTGAAGCTTCCTCATGAGAGCTGGAGTGGTGTGGAAATGCCAACACATTAATCCTGGTTCTTCTTTATTCAGGTTCTATTAGAGGAGCTACTGCAGAGACTCGTTATCTTTAACTCAGTTTTATGGTCTCACAGAACTTTAGTTTTATGAGAAGATTCTCCAGCTGGGAACAGAGAGGCAGTTACTGACCGGAGCACTGCAGCTGGGACAGGATCTGAGCTCCTTCAAACTGGTGGCTGACCATCTTCAGGTTGGGTTTGATGCAGCGGATGAAGCTGGAGCCCTGAAGGACACAAGCAGCCACACATGAGGGGAGAGGCTCAGACCCAATGAGCTGAAGGACGGCAGCATGAAGCCATCACCAGAAGAAGAAGAAGAAGAAGAAGCAGGAGGAGGAACTCACCGTGCTGCGGAGCTTCTCCAGGAGGATGTTCAGCTGCGTCTGCAGAAGAGAAACAGAAGAAGAAGCTCAGTGTTTCTATCAAGTTATAAAGTTATCAACCGAATATATATTATAAATGACTTTAAACTACAGGCAGAATTAAAAGTTACACAAAGTGTTTCATTGTTCTAATGGATCAAACTCTTGTATTATTGATGACTCATCACTAATCCAGCAGTAAACTCTCTTCACCCTTGAACTGCTCCTCGCTGTTTGCTGCTGATGAATTATGAATTATGAATTCTTCTTTCCTGACGACAACCATCTGCATCACGTGAATTTAAATGTATGTAAAAAGCAAACTGATGGATTCTAATGAGTGAGTAAAGGACACGTGAGGTCACAGAATGTCCAGAGGACACAGGACGGATGCTAACGGTGATTAGCACGACGCTAACGTCCTCGTTTGTCCATCACCGTGTTTCACAGACTCAACAGGAAGTGATGAGTTACTTCAGCTGATGTTTAATGAACGAGCTCATGATGAGGAAACCTTCAAACCACAAGTTTTAAATAGATGTTAAACCATTTTTACAAGTTTGAAGTTAACATTAGTTAGATTTTTTGTCATTATTTCCTTTTCCTACTTTTAATTGGAGGATAAACAGGAATTCAGAAGTGACCGTGGAGCTGTGGGCTGAAATGACTGGAACCATCTTTAACAACATTTATTTAACGTCTACTTTTGATTGTGAGTTTGGCTCATGTCCCATCTGCTAACATGGAGGAGGTTTATGACTCACTACTGAGTGGTTTGTGTAGTTGTGTCTTGTGTGAGACAAGTGAGGACACTGAGAAACTGATAATAATAAAAACCCACAGACGCCATAATCAATGTAGCTTTAGGTTTTTCTCTCAATAGAAAAATAGGTAAAAACTTCCCAAAACTGAAATGACCTCTATAACAGTTTTGGACTTTCTTCAGAACCTCAGAACCTGAGTGACGGATCCAGCTCCTCAGTGATGGACAGCGTCCTGAAGACTCAGCGAGGACACACAGTGCACCAGGAATATAAATCACGTCTCCATACGCTTGAAAGGATGAAATATCTGTACATCAAAGATTCCATAAGCTCTGCGTGGCCCCCGCTGCTCGCTGGCTCTGATAAGAGACATCGCTCCCTCAGGTGACACCTTTGTGTTTTATTTCCAGGAGACATGATTGAGTGGAGCCCCGCTCTGTTTGTGAGGTGACACATCTGAAGCTGCTGGTCTCCACTGGGTTCAGCCTCTCGTTTGAAACGCTCCTCGTTCAGACTCTCGTCCCGGAGACGTTCTAATGAGACCTGCTGACGGCTTCCCTCTGATCGTGACTCACTCCTTTCACACTCCACACAAAACAAAACACCCACAAACATCAGCTTTTGTCTCCAACGGGAACAATCTGCTTCCCTTCACGGGTCACACGGCTCTGCAGGCGTCTCAGGTGTTTATCGACTGCAGGAACAGAGGGAGGACGGAGGGTGGACAGGTGATTGTTCTTCTGTCGACTCCACGCTCCGACCTGCGTCAGAGCCTCTAACTCCTGCAGCTCTTCATCGTCTCTCCACAGAAAGAGGCTGAAGCTACAGATATGAAACCGTCCCTGGCCTCAGTGCTGCTTCGTACTGTGAAGATCAGCTGCTGGTTCTCGACTGGTGAACACGTGACTCAGTGTGAACAAGGTGTGAAACATCAGGAGGAGGACTCTTCCTCCACCTCCCCTCCGACGGCTCCTCTCACCTTGAACTTGTTGCCGACGCTGATGAAGCCCAGTTTGCCCGTCTTCTGCTTGGTGTCCTTGTTGTTGGTGTTTTCAAACAACTGGCGCACGAAGCGATCCTTGGACTCGCTGACCAGACACTCCAGAGACATGTGCAGAGCGTCGTTGTTCTTCTCCACGAACTTGGTCTGAAGGGCAGAAGAGGAGGAGCGTGTTCGACTGGTTCACTTTACAGTTTATACAATGTGAGAGAATAATGAGAAGATGGAGATTATTTTCCTATTTTTAAATTCATATGACTTCATATACAAAAGTCTTGTGTAGATTAATTTGTGAAATGTTGTTCTTCAGAATCACTTTTAGTAAAAAGTCATTCTTGGATGAAGAACGAAGAAAAGACCTAAACCATGCAGGTGATGTGTTTGCTCTATTTCTCAGAAACAGAGTGGTCCCTGTCTCAGTGCTCAGGACAGTCGACACTCGGCTGATACCAGGAAAGAGAAATTAATAATTTCATGTGACATTCATTTGAAGATGGCTCCAGGAGAGCAGCTGGTGATCTCACCGTCTCGTAGCACACGGCTCCTGCAAAGTGTCTGATAATAAATCCTTCATCGTCCCTCACGTTCCTGTGGACGGACAGCTTCGATTTCCTGGGTACCTGAGGGACACAGACACACACAGACACACACAGACACACACAGAGACTCAGCACAGTTCTTGCATATCTTCCATTTACAATGACATGTTAATTCCGGGCCCTGTCAATCATCGTTGGCTGGAAATGAAGATTAAGAGTCGGTGTTGAGTAATTTCACTCTGAACGCTCAACACTCTTCTTCACTCACTGGATCTGCACCACCATTCAACTTTATATTGTTACCTCATCAGTGTCTGTGAAAATCACTCGTTACTGATATAGAATAATATTTAACTGGGTTCTATTCATCACTTCTCTCCTCTGACCCAGAGTCTGTTTCCTGTCGACTCACCGTGAGGCGGAAGTGGTCTTTGTGTTTGTTGTGAACCGTGTCGGTGAAGTGCTGGTCGCTGGGCTGAGGTAATCGGTTCTCCTCGTCCAGGATGTCCAGGACGCCGACCAGCTTGGCCTCCACCAGGTCTGTGGGGAGGGGGGACATGCAGACGATTCAAACTCTAGATGAAAGTGTGATCGGAGGGAAGAGGAGCTCAGGTTCTACTGGACCTGATGTGACTCCACAGGTGAGGACGACTCCAGATGTCTGAGAAGATCACAGATCATCTTTTACCTTCAGTTTAGATCAAACGTCATGACGGACAGCTAAGACTGACTCCTGATTGGTCAAGCACATGTATGGGCGGGACTTTGATGCCACGATCACCACTGAACAGACTCTGACTCCAACACAATAATACAATATCTTAATTTCTGGAGAGCCGATCGTTCTTTTCAGCCTTTGAACTGTAAAGTATCTGCTGATATATTAATATGGGAAACTTTTACTCCTTCATATCTGGCTCTTTGTGCTGGATTACATGTTAGAAAGAATCAAAAGAGACTCAGAGAGATTGTGGAAACGTTGATAAAGAATCCATCACCAACCAGTTATCAGAACCCCATCGCTAATCTGAAGTCAATTCCCCCCGAGAATGAGAGATATTAAATTTCTCTTTTAATCAACCATCGAAATGAATTAAAAAAAAAGATTCCAGAAGCCGAAATTAGGAAAATGCACAGCGAAGCTTTTAAGAGGCTGTAATTACATCGCTTGATGTTTCTCTGGAGTCATTATATCATGAATTCTCTGTGATGTCTCCTCAGCAAAACTGTAATGGTTTCATATCAGCGGATTCTCCCACCGAGCGTCTCTGCCTCCCTCACAGGAGAGAGACGGACATCCAGCAGCTGCTCAGGACGTGAACTCCTTCATTCCTCCCTGAGACGCGTGTTGTGGCTTCACAGCACACAACAGGAGGCCTTATGAACATGTCAGTGATTTACAGTCTCCCTGCCTGGTGGGGGGGGTAATGAGGAGATCTGACTCAGGACAGACGCTCTGGAGCTTCATCACTTTGTCTGTTTGCTTCTGTCCACAGCTCCGGGGGTGGAGACATGGAGGGAAGCATCTGAGCCGGCAGCGTATTAAAACTCAAACTGAGCAGCATGGATCATAAACACACTGTTAAAGATGTCAAAAAACTGGAGACCAGTGTCAAGTCTGTCTCTGTGTCTCTGTCTCTCTGTAACTGTCTCTGTCTCTGTGTCTGTCTCTGTCTCTCTGTGTCTCTGTGTCTCTGTGTCTCTGTCTCTCTGTCTCTCTGTCTCTCTGTGTCTCTGTCTGTCTCTGTCTCTGTCTCTGTCTCTGTCTCTGTCTCTGTCTCTGTGTCTCTCTGTCTCTCTGTAACTGTCTCTGTCTCTGTGTCTGTCTCTGTCTCTCTGTGTCTCTGTGTCTCTGTGTCTCTGTCTCTCTGTCTCTCTGTCTCTCTGTGTCTCTGTCTGTCTCTGTCTCTGTCTCTCTGTCTCTGTCTCTGTCTCTGTCTCTGTCTCTGTGTCTCTGTGTCTGTGTCTCTGTGTCTCTCTGTGTCTCTGTCTGTCTCTGTCTCTGAGCTCCATCTCTTATTCTGGTTCTCTGGATCTTTACTGTGTTAGAACATCTGTGAAACGGACCTTGTTACAGTCGGAGCTTCACTGAACGTTTCAGGCCCATCTGGATATTTACAGGATCAGTGAATCTGTTACGTTCCCTGGAGCATCAGAGACACGATGTGAAGGAGGAGGACGTGCACGCTGCTTTGAGTCTGAACACCACATATCCTCAGTTCTAACAGAGAAGCAGATGAACGTCCTGTGCATCTCCGTGTGTCTAACAAACAAACAGCCTGTGAATGAAGAGATGAAGAGATGGATCCTCGTACCTATGCAGTCCTGGTTGTCCACGTAGTGAACCTCGTTGACGCCCAGCCCCTCCTTCTGGTACAGCTCTTGCTCCTGGAATGCAAACGAGACATTTCTAATGAGAAGTCATCACCATGTCTGTGGTGTTGGTCTAATGAGGACGGGGACGACTTCCTGCCGGAGGGCGTTCGAACCCGCTGACCAACAGGACCGAGATTTATGATATTACAGCTTTGACTCAAACTGAGCATCTAAAGGTTACGACTTTCTATCGCAGGTTCAGCTCCCACGACGGTTAATGAGGAGTTTTAAGGTAAAATGGCAAATATTAAACCAAATAACAAGTCAAAGGATCTTCTACTGTGACCTTTTCTCAGGTTCTCTTTAATAACAACACTTTTCAAAGTTCAAACACATGTGGCGTGAATTTTGCAGCTGAATAGATTTTGGTATTGATTTCAAAGCTTTTATTTCTGCAGCCGAACAGAAAGTGACAGGACGTGTGACACCTCCGGGTTTTCAGCCACCGTTTGATTTTATTAAAAAACACAAACAACATTGAAAAGCATGGAAGGAGGCTCCGGCTCCACGAGGCCGACAGCGGCAGGTGAGAGCTCTGCAAATTATGAATCGAGCATCACTACCTCCCAAAGGGGAAACGTGGTGTTTTGAAACAGGCTCTCATGCCAACGGGGGGCTAATGGTTGTTTGGGTTCAGAGAGTGTCTGTTAATCGAGACTTGAATTTGAAAAAGAAGATGGAGACAAAACACAGACGAGTGTTGTTGTGACAGAAGTCGAGTGAAGCATCGTTTGACTCCACAGCTCGAGTCTGTTCTCTCTGCTCCACCTCCCCCTCGTCGCTCTCACCTCTTTCAGGATCCGCTCGTTGAAGAACTGCTGCAGCTTCTCGTTACAGTAGTTGATGCAGAACTGCTCGAAGCTGTTGTGTTCAAAGTATTCTGAGAGGAAGAAGAAACACACAGCGACAGATGGGTAAAGATGCTGAGTCACAGTCAGAGGGAAGCTGACAGGTCGCTCTGCTCGAGGAGATCACGCCACGGAGAACCAGAGCTTCAGTCGTCAAACCAACTCAGACGGAGAAGACACTCAAACATCTTCTGTACGTGCAGAGAACTCCATTTCCTTTCTGTTCCTTCTTCTCTGACACCACAAGGAAATATTACTGTGACTTTATTCCTCCAAACTCGCTGAGATACGATAACTTATATCCAATATCTTCAACTGTCATAAATCAAACGTGAAGACATGACTCAGAGAATTCTTCACATATTAAAGTTTCATGTTTTATGAGTTTTATAGAAACTAAAACGAAGGAATTCTACTGGAACTTGTGTTTAAAGAACTTTCTTCCATCACTAAACACTTGATAGTTAATTGTACACAACACAAAGTGAATGAGGCACAATGAACTTCACCCTTTGAACTGTTTGAACGGATACTGACCAAACCCAGCGATGTCCAGGACGCCGATGAAGTTGGCGGAGGAGTCGAACGGGAAGCACTGGTTGACCCGGGTCACCACGTGGTCGAACAGCCGGCTGTACACGGCCTTCGCCAGCGCGTCACGGGCGTTGTTGGCCTGCTCCACTTTGAGAGGCACTCTGGGAAACACACACAGGGAGAAAAGGAAAGTTAAATAGTTTGTTTGTTAAAAGGTGGAAACTGTTATTTATTCCTTCAAGATTTTCGCCTTCAGTAAATAAAGTTTTTTTGTAAAAACGTCAGACGCTTCTCTGAGAGTTGACAAATGACCTCCCCTGGACTACAGTACGTTCTTTAGTCCACGTGCCTCATGATCCTCTCAGGTGCATCGAGTCGTCATGATGACTTTCCTGACAAATGCTCATTGAACATATTTGATGCTTCCCGTCGATCTCACACGATTTTCAGGAACACGATGGAAATTGAATCTCAATCAAAACGTCTCTTTTTTCCTCCGTCATGTAAAACATGTGGTTATTATATGTTACATTTTCCTTCAGCTAGAAACCAGGCTCAGTTCTTTAAATATATGTGAATGGAAATACACCAGCGTGGGACTTTAGCTGCTTCTTATTGTGTTGTATTTGTGTTTTTTGTGTCAACAATCATGTCTCAGAAAAGAAAGACCACTTTTGATGAGCTTTGCCACACAAGTTTAATTCATGGCGAGCTGGAGAGTTTCATTTAGAACCAAGAGTGGCTGGCAGGGCAGCATGATGTCAGAACACTAATCATACAAGTAGCCTAACATGTATTCCCCATGAGCCTCTCTGGTTCTCAGTGGGTGGCGCTCTGGAGACGCCTGCAGCTCCGCCTCCGTCCTCTCTGACGCCACATGAGGAAGAAACAATGGATTTGAATGGGAGGAGACACTTGAGCTTTTTAATGATACACACAAGTGTCTTCACATCGCTAAACAACTTTAAAATGTGCAGGGGGAAATCATACTGTAAATCAAGATGGACGACTTGTCCCCACATCCTCCCACTGTCGAGAACTGGAACCAAAATATCTTGGATTGAACGTCCTGACGTCATCTGGAGGCAGAGGGCCTCAGCCGGCGGATAAAACAATCTCAAAATAATCACATTTCCTATTCAGTAGATTTCTCCAGTCGCCCCTTGGGGGCCTGTGGCTGCCGGGTCGGGGGAACGTCTGCTCTGTGCAGGATGAGATGTTTCTCATTTGAGTCGGAGCGAACCGTGTGGAGAGCGTTTCATCTGCGACACGTCCTCAGCTGCCGGAGGTTTGAAGTCGATCACAAGTGAGCAGGACTAAGATGGATGAGGTGGAGGGGAGGGGGCTGTGGGACTGACCCCCGCGACCTCTGCTCCTCTAGTCTCCAACAAGCTGGTGACCTCATCTGCCGGAGGCGCCGGGATCCACATTCCCCATTTCCCGTCAAAATTACCCCCCCCGTCAGACACGCCCAGTTCAGAATCGCAAACATTCCGTGTGTCTGGATTTCAGAAATAGCTTTACCCTCAATGTATTTTAGGTTTTCAGTTTGTCTCCACTGTAAAGGCTGCACCAGGCAGTAAGTGAAGCCTCGTTCCTCGGATGACAGAGGAGAATCAAACATCAGTGTAGGAGGTTTGAAACTGAGGCGCTCAGATGAAGAGTGTGCTGGAGCCGAGCTGTCAACAGAACAATCACAGGCTGGAGAGCAACTGAGTTCAGGGTAGAAGTCGACTGTGTAGGTTAATGTTGAGTTTATCTTGTATCGTCACCTCCACCAGGGATACAACTAGCTGCTTGTACTGTTTAGTGTTCCCATCACTGCCTCCACAGCTCGACAGGTTCGACCTTGTGAAGGTCATGTGAGCTAGCTTCAGGCGATCCTCTGCAGGATTCACCGTGTTCACGATGTTCAGGACACGTGGCAGAGACACAAAAAGAAACCAAAAGGAAGCAGGGAGGTTGGAGAGCTTTAGGTGATAAGAGTCGAAGCTGGTGTCTGTGTGAGGTAAATGAAAACCTCTCGTCAGGCTCCACCCGTCCACAAAGGTTCATGGAAGTCGGCTCAGTAGTTTCTGCTCAACCTCCTCGTATCCTGGAAACTGTGGTTCTAAGCACACACACAACTTCTCCCAACACAAGTGCAATAAAAAAAATAATAATCATACTTCTGTGAAGTTGAGCGTGTTTCCCTGCAGCAGCAGGAGAACACCATATGTTCTCCAACACGCCAACTGTCACCTCTCATTCAACACACAACATGTAACCCAGGCCTCTCACAGTTCAGCATGTGGGGAGAACTGTATGAACACAAGCTGTGGAGCCGTGTGACGACAACCAGGTCGTGACCTCGGTTCAACACCTGCTGGACAGTGAAGGAGTCAAATAGAAGATTCACAGTGACTCACTCGTCTGGAAATATTGTTCAAATCAAATGTAAAATCATTTTGAATTGATATAGAGGAAGCAGAAAACGTTTATCTCTGACGCAGCACATGAATCCAGCAAAATATAAGAAAACATGTGAGAACTCGTTAACACTTGGAAAAAGCCAGGGTCTGAGTTCATGAGGCAGCAACACAAGAGGGCCGTCCTTTACTGAGGTTGTCACAAGGCCTTCTGGGAAATGTAGGCCGGCACTAAGTGAAGGGGGGCGGGGCTGAGTGTGTGACAGCAGCATCCAATCACCTGTTCCACCTTTTCTCATGAATCTGACTCCAGCATCCAGACGCTTCAGTGAAAGTCCAGATGGCTTCAGACTGTGTTCGTGACAAGAGCTGGCAGCTGCACTCGGGTCTGATCTGTCTGCAGCTCGAGGAGACGAGGAGGAGCGTGGACGAGGAGGATGAGGAGGAGCGTGGACGAGGAGGACGAGGAGGAGCGTGGACGAGGAGTGGACGAGGAGGAGCGTGGACGAGGAGGACGAGGAGGAGGAGGAGCGTGGACGAGGAGGCGTGTGGACGAGGAGGAGCGTGGACGAGGAGGAGCGTGGACGAGGAGGATGAGGAGGAGTGTGGACGAGGAGGACGTGGAGGAGCTGGACGAGGAGGAGTGTGGACGAGGAGGAGGACGAGGAGGAGCGTGGACGAGGAGGACGAGGAGGAGCGTGGACGAGGAGGACGAGGAGGAGCGTGGACGAGGAGTGTGGACGAGGAGGACGAGGAGGAGCGTGGACGAGGAGGAGTGTGGACGAGGAGGACGAGGAGGAGCGTGGACGAGGAGGAGTGTGGACGAGGAGGACGAGGAGGAGCGTGGACGAGGAGGAGTGTGGACGAGGAGGACGAGGAGGAGCGTGGACGAGGAGGAGTGTGGACGAGGAGGACGAGGAGGAGCGTGGACGAGGAGGAGTGGACGGAGGAGTGTGGACGAGGAGGACGAGGAGGAGCGTGGACGAGGAGGAGCGTGGACGAGGAGGACGAGGAGGAGCGTGGACGAGGAGGAGTGTGGACGAGGAGGACGAGGAGGAGCGTGGACGAGGAGGACGAGGAGGAGCGTGGACGAGGAGGACGAGGAGGAGCGTGGACGAGGAGGCGTGTGGACGAGGAGGACGAGGAGGAGCGTGGACGAGGAGGACGAGGAGGAGCGTGGACGGAGGAGCGTGGACGAGGAGGAGCGTGGACGAGGAGGATCGTGGACGAGGAGGACGAGGAGGAGTGGACGAGGAGGAGTGTGGACGAGGAGGAGCGTGGACGAGGAGGAGTGTGGACGAGGAGGACGAGGAGGAGCGTGGACGAGGAGGAGTGTGGACGAGGAGGACGAGGAGGAGCGTGGACGAGGAGGACGAGGAGGAGTGTGGACGAGGAGGACGAGGAGGAGCGTGGACGAGGAGGAGTGTGGACGAGGAGGAGCGTGGACGAGGAGGTGGACGAGGAGGACGAGTGGGACGAGGAGGAGCGTGGACGAGGAGGAGCGTGGACGAGGAGGAGTGTGGACGAGGAGGACGAGGAGGAGCGTGGACGAGGAGGAGCGTGGACGAGGAGGAGCGTGGACGAGGTGGATCGTGGACGAGGAGGACGAGGAGGAGTGTGGACGAGGAGGAGCGTGGACGAGGAGGACGAGGCGGCTCGTGGACGAGGAGGTGCTAACCTGCTCCGATGCTCCTCCTCCTCTGAGCCTCGCTGCACTTTACTTTACATTCTGATGTCAGCTGACACCAGTTGGTGTTTCTCCGTCTCTCTGGACGAAGATAACGAGACGAGGCATGAGTGAGATGACTGGTGTGTCTCCATGTGTCCCAGTGGATCTGACCCACTAAGCTTCTGAGTGCTAACGCAGTAAATCAATGTGTTGTTGGTTTGTGTGCGGTTACACTTCGTGTTTCTGCACTGCCTGGGGGACACCACAGGAATCTGAGGTTTTTAGTTGAGAGCTTCACCACAAGATTCATTTAGACGCCAACAAGTTTCCCACAGACCTTCAGTCACTTCACCAGAATGTCAAACGACTGGAGGAGCAGACAGAAGCTCAGGGAACGAGCAGCGTGTCCATAGCAAACCTCTGAGGACAGAAACCTGGGACTCCAGCTGTGAGACGGAGGGAATGTCAGTGTACATGTGGTCCAGCTGTTTGTGTGCATCTGTGTCCCTCAGTCAACGTGCGTGTGTTTGTGTGTGTGTGTGTGTGTGTGTGTTAGGCCCCTTACTTGATGACTGTTCCTTTGGCGCCCCCTGCAGTTGTGAGCATCACCCTGGAGGTGAGGCTGACCCTCAGGTCGTCCTGCTCCAGGCCCAGCAGCTCGGCACACTGCTCCACCGTCTGACTCGACTGCTTCCTGATGGTGCAGCCGCCTGCAAGACATGGAGAAGGGCAGACATCAGGAAGGTAACAAGACCAGGAGAAGGGCAGACATCAGGAAGGTAACAAGACCAGGAGAAGGGCAGACATCAGGAAGGTGACAAGACATGGAGAAGGGCAGACATCAGGAAGGTGACAAGACATGGAGAAGGGCAGACATCATATTTCTACACGTATAAATATCCCCGTATAAATATTCTCTCTGATACAGATCCTGCTCTGAAGTTTTTGTTTGTCTTTGAATCGTATTATCTGATATATTTGAGAGTGGTTTTCATATCAGCCGTCTTCTAATAACACATCACAAATAATATCACAATTCATTCAAGTCCAGCACTTTGAGTTTATGTTGCGTGACATAAACCAAACTATTGTCTAGAAGCTTGATGGATGTGGGGGACTACTTTTAGCGGTGGATTAATCTGTGTTTGGTCCCCTCTCCCACCGGAGCCGACTCCTCTTCCTGTTTTCCTTTCTCTCCTTCAGATCATTCCTCCACATCTCCAGCCGCCTCCCTCCCTCCCATCACGTCTTCCTCTGATTGATTCGCTGCCACCAGTCAGCCTCTCTGCAGCCGTCACATCTGTAATGGTCTCTGACGGCAGCCATTCATTATGTATCTGAATCTTCTGGGCGGTCGTCTGTCAGTCAGCACGTCTCAGCTCCGTGTGGTCGGACCTGACTCCTCGGTCCAACACACTCCTCCTCGTCTGTCCTCTGAACTTATGAGACTTCTGGATGTTTCCTTCTAGATGAATAAATAAAAGCTTTTCTGGCTTCGACAAATTGTTTAAAATCTCCCTAAAATCATCCAGAGACCAAGATCCCCTCTGTGCACACTCCTGCTGTGAGAAGCAGTGCACTTAACAGGAGCCCTGCTGCGCCTCCTCCTCCTCCTCCTCCTCCTCCCCCCCCCCGGAGGGAGAAAATGATGGAGAGGAACCGAGAGCTGAGGAACTTCTCTGCCCAAGTTCAAAGCAGCCTCTCGGGGGGCGTGCGATGGACTCGAGCTTCGGACTCGACGCCCACTTGAAATGTGAAGAACAGAAAACTTGATTTTTTAAAACTCTGTAATTATTATGTTTCCCTTGAGAGGAAGGAATAATTAAAGGAGATGTAAGTTATAAGTTGCCCTTCGCGTTTTCTGTGGTTTTAATTATGTGTGAAAAACAAACACCCAGGGCAACTTTCAACCTCGTACAAACGTGTCAATCATCTTCCTCCCTGATGAGTGAGGAGGAGGAGGAGGAGGAGGAGGAGGAGGAGGAGGAGGAGGAGGAGGAGGAGGAATATTACGTCCATCAATCAGCCGCTCAGTCTCGAGCGCTCAGATCCAAATGGCAGCTGCCACTTAGGAACCTGCGAGCTGAGCGGAGACGCCGCTGTCATCAGTTCCAGCTGATGATCAACGACCAAACAGATCGAGTCCTGTGCATCTATCATGTTTCCACCAGGGGGCAGTGAACAGGGAAACTTCTCCCACGTGCACAGTCGCTGGGCAGATTTAAACGTAAAGTAGAAACTATGATTATAAGAAGAAGAAGACCTTTAACATGTTGTTGGTCGTGTCCTGCTGAATCTCTGAGACAGAGCAGTTTTATAAAGTGATGAACTGCAGGTTGGTTTAATCTCATGAGAGCATTAAAATGATCTGATGTGTTTTCACAGCTGGACACTTCCACTGGAAGGTGATAAACATGATTTCAGACGCTCACTGATCACGTGTCAGATGATCCTTCATGTGTTGTGTCATTGGTTCTGTTCTGGGTCGGATTGAGTCTCACCTGACGTGCTGCCCGTCTCCTCGAAGTCGATGTTCCCCAGGTTCAGCACGCCGGCCACCACCCGGAACAGGTCCAGCTTCTCCGTGTCGTCCAGGCCGATCTTCTTCATGGCCACGCACATCCTGTTGAAGTCGCCCTGGTCGTCCAGCAGGGGGTCCTTCAGGGGGCCGGCCTTCAGGTGCTGAGGGACGAGGAGGGAGAGGTTAACTCTGAGCTCCGTCTTCAGCTTCCTCTCCTCACATCTTTACTTCTTTCTAACACACAGGTGATTATTCAACCTTTTCATCAAGCATCATTTCAACTGCTCTACTTTCATCCTGTCGTTCCAGCTTCACTTCCATCCCTTCTACCGCTCCTCCTTTACTATTTACCTCCGTCTCTGTTATCTCCGGCTTTGCCTCGGCAGCATTTTTTAACATCATCGCTCATAAGAAGAAACCGAACTGACCCTCGTCCTCCAATCAGCTGTCAGAATTACTCTCATTTCATCTCCACGCTGCAAAATGAACGTCTGAATTCTACATTCACCCGACAGGTCACTCAGAAGACGTGTGCAGAGCAGGAGAAGCAGCACATTACAAAAACCTCAATCTGCAGCAGAGAGAAGAGACACACACGCACACACACACACACACACAGACACACACACTCACACACCTGAATAACCTTCTCAAGAATGTCACAGTCTGATGATGTCCGCAGGCTACACCAGACACCAGCCACTCTGTGTCCCTTGTGATGGAATTAAGTAGAAAATGAATTCTGCTGCTTAGTTGCTTCCTCTATTTAATCAGGTTCTCACTGGATTTCCACTTGGCTTCTTTCACTGAGGCTCACGCAGTCGAATCACGTAAATCGGAGGGTGGGGGGGGTGGGGGGGGTCCTGATAAGTCTCTGTGTCGCGGCTGCAGAGTTAACAGACACTTGTTATTCCAGCACTAGAAGCAGTTTCACTCACTTTGTGCTGCTTCTGTCAGAAAAAGGCAGAACATGTTTTTCTGAAGCAGATCCAGTTGGTCAGGGTTCGTCTACTGGTCCAGTTGTTGAGTCTTTATAATAATTATCAAGTCAATGTTATTTATAGTATAAAACACATTTATAAACTTAACTGTCGAAAGGTGTCGTACAAAGAATGTGATCAGAACAAGTAGAATAAAGTAAAATATTCTTTATCAATGTTGTTTTTTCTTTGCTTCACTATATTAATGAATGTATTTGAGCTCACGGATCATGACGATCACGTTCTCCATCATAATGTGAGTTTAGATGCAGATTCTGATCCACAGCAGAAGGAGGCAGATGTTTCCACTGACTCAGCAGATACATCCATCACATCATTGATTCTCCTCAGGTTTACAAAGAGAAACGATGCAATTCCCCTCAACACGATGGATTCTAACGTTCCTGTCTCAGCCAGGCTCGCAACAGAAGGAACTGTGACATTCTGAGATCCACAGAAAGCAATCTGCAGGGAGATGTCGCTTCCATTGAAACGCTCCATGTTTCTACTCAGCAGAGGAAAGTGAGGGAGAGATAGAAATCATGCACAGCAGTGACCCCCCCCCCAGCACGCTCAGAGAAGACGTAGGAGAAGATGAAAAAGAGGGAAAGCAAATCACCTGGTGGTCCTGTGTGATATGAGCCGGAGCAGTGAGGAGACACACAGCACATCACTTATCACAGAGGCACAAACACAAGGCTTCACTCAACCTGACGCAGCTCCAGCTCTGGTGTCCTCCACCCAGGACCTCAGCTCCAGACAAAGATCTGAAGTGTCCCACACTGGGTGTAGCTGCTTCGTGGAGACACTGATCTCTCTCATCTCAATCTCCTGAACCATCAGCGTGAAATCTGCTCGTTATACTTCAGAGTTATAACCTCAGTTAAAAGCAGTTTCACTCCGGAGCCATGACAGTGAGTTTAAATCCAGCGAGAGGCTCCAGGTTCCTCTCAGCTGCTGAAGGTATTTAATTGGTCTTTCAGTTTGGGAGCAAACGTATTGATTTCATAATCAGATTACATTTATTACGATGGAAGAGACATTAATTATTATTCTCTGCTGGAAGCTCACACACACAAGAAATCAAGTTAATTATAAATCTATAAAACAGGAAGTGAGAGAGTCCACAGAGACTCTCAGCGGAGCAGCGATCTCTTGTCCATGTTCCTCTTAATGTTTGTAATAATTAACAATGCTGCACTGTGGGGAATAACGTCCACAGGCCCAGTAATGGAAAACTTGTGCATAATTAATCATTAATGAAGGAGCTCATTTCACACCATGAGATTCGTTATTACTGCAGCAGGTTGATGTGTGTGTCGGCTGATTCAAATGTTTGGAACTTCTTCGGATGCTGAGACGAAGAAAGACAAGTTTGAAAAGTGGATTTTATAGAAAAACTAACGTCACTAATGAAGTAGAATGTGTGAGAGGTTCTTTGAGGTGTGTGTAGCAGGATCAGAAGAATCACACACACTGAATCAGAGGTTGCTTTGTCGAGCTGATCTCTGCTGTTTTGTGTGTTTTTATTTTGTGTTACTGGAGGAAAAGGCAAAAAGGTTTTTAGTCTTACAACAGAACTGATGCAACAGCAAGGAAACGGACCCGAGCTGTAAAGAATTCAGTCTCAGTGATCGAATCTGTTTTCTTATTCACTCAATATCTGAAATGAAGAAAAACGTCTGTTGGCTTTAGATTTAGTTTCTGGTCTTAAAGTTTCAATGTTGGACTTTTCCCCTTAAGTTCAGCTAAGTTAAAAAGTCCTCGACAAAGAGAGGCGGGGCCAAGCGCCCCCTGGGGGTGAAAGGGAGACGAAGGAGACGGACAGAGGGAGGAAGGAGACGGACAGAGGGAGGAAGGCGATGGACAGAGGGAGGAAGGAGACGGACAGAGGGAGGAAGGAGACGGACAGAGGGAGGAAGGAGGCGGACAGAGGGAGGAAGGAGACGGACAGAGGGAGGAAGGAGACTGACAGAGGGAGGAAGGAGACTGACAGAGGGAGGAAGGAGACGGACAGAGGGAGGAAGGAGACGGACAGAGGGAGGAAGGAGACGGACAGAGGGAGGAAGGCGACGGACAGAGGGAGGAAGGAGACGGACAGAGGGAGGAAGGAGACGGACAGAGGGAGGAAGGCGATGGACAGAGGGAGGAAGGAGACGGACAGAGGGAGGAAGGAGACGGACAGAGGGAGGAAGGAGACGGACAGAGGGAGGAAGGAGACGGACAGAGGGAGGAAGGCGACGGACAGAGGGAGGAAGGAGACGGACAGAGGGAGGAAGGAGACTGACAGAGGGAGGAAGGAGACGGACAGAGGGAGGAAGGAGACGGACAGAGGGAGGAAGGAGACGGACAGAGGGAGGAAGGAAACGGACAGAGGGAGGAAGGAGACGGACAGAGGGAGGAAGGAGACGGACAGAGGGAGGAAGGAGACGGACAGAGGGAGGAAGGAGACAGACAGAGGGAGGAAGGAGACGGACAGAGGGAGGAAGGAGGCGGACAACAGCTGTTACCGAGCAACGGGTTTTAAAGCGTCAACATTGAACCAATGAATCACTACGTTCAGCTGTAGTTAATTAAATATTTAATTATCTAATAAGTAATAAAAGATTGGAGGAATTTGTAAATTGGACTGATTCTGTTGCTCCGACACTAAAGTGAACGTTTGAACGACATTTTTACTGATTTAATTAAAGAGTTTTGAGATGATTCATCAAAAAGATGATTTATTGTTGTTCAAGCTGAGATAATCAATAAGTTGAAGCACGACTTGTCTGATGCAGCAGCCTGAAACTCCAGTTATTACTTTGTTATTACTGAAGCGTGAACTCAGCAGCTTGTGAGGAGAATGTGAAGCTGAAGACTAAATGATATCATCTCATAATGTTTTACTGCAGCTTCTCCTCCTTCCACTCACAGACGGTGTTTTCTCCTCAGTAAAACACCGTCTGTGAGTCGTCAACAAAACAAACTCTGTAAATGTTTTAAATTTGAACATCTGTTTACACCTCTCCAGTCACACAGATCATCTCCATCCATCTCTCCTGCAGACTGTATTTGATCTGAACCTGTGTGTTGTGCTGAGCGAGGGTCGGAGGTCGGAGGATGTACTTTACCTCGGAGCTCTTGCGGTTCTGCAGGATCTGCTTGTCTGTGTCTTTGGAAGCGAAGAAGCGAGTGCAGCCTCGGTTCAGGTACTAGAGGAACACAGAGAGAGAGAGAGAGAGAGAGAGACATCAGCTGCAGAGGAAACTGCCTTCAAACCAAAGAACAAGGTCAAACTTTATTTACAGGACATGATGGAAAATAAAAACAGAGCACATTCTATGGTCTCACATGGCTGAGAACGCTTCAGAGACAATAGATAATAAAACGTGTGAAAGGGATTAAAGGAAATGCTTGAAGTGGGTTTATGGACTTTTATAATAATTACGATTTCATTAACGAACTTTGTCAGAACAAAGTAAAAAAAACTACAAATAAAAGCCGAGACAAACATTTAGAGATCAACACGTGAAGCGTGAAGAAAAGGTCTGGAAGTGAGAGTGTGTTCGGCTTCATGAGAAGAATCCTGAAAACCAATGAGTGGGATCAGGTGATCACTTAACTCTCTCTCCTGGAAGAGGTTTTAACAGATGACCAAGTCAAGCAAACTGATCTCAAGAGACAAGAGGAGCAAACGGTCCAAAGTCAGGATGAGATGATTCATCACCGGAGGAGAAGAGACCTGAAGTCAACGACCTTGAACCGACCCGAGGAGGTGGAGCTAAAGAGTCTGTGAGTCAGAGACGGCTCCTCCTCCTTGTGCGTCTGACGCCACCTTCCTGAACTCGCCTCAACAATAAAATCTAGTGGCCTCCCCCCCCCCGCTCCCCATGCTCCCCCCCAGTGTAATTGATTCTGTACCTGTGTTAATGGCTCCTCACCAGCTGCACAGAAACAAGCTAATGACGACTCAGACTCAGTTCCCAGGTGTGTGAGTCCAGCCGGTGCTCATCATGTCTGGAGAGTCGACCAGCAGATGGACTCACACTCAGTTTATCATGTCTGGAGAAGCTGCAGCCCTGAAGGACTGTGTCTCATCTGCATTTTGTGAGTCACTTCAAACCAAAGCCGTTGTTTTCAAAACCCTGGTCTCTGCCCCTGGCATCGAGCTACAGAGCGTCCATCAGCGTGGAGCTGGATCCTGGATCCTCTGCTCCTCTGCAGATACAGCAGGGAACTGGATATAGGAACCATTAGAAGTGAAGTGACCGGGAGGTGTGATAAGCTACAGGGGGACACTGAAGAGCGAGCGGCGGAACTTTAAGGTCTTTAAATGATGCAGGTGAGAGTAGAGGGTTGAATTTAGATGCAGCCTACAGAGGAACGAGACATTATCTGTCTTTCTGCTCCAACAGCCGCGGTGACTCAGCTCTTTTCCAAAAAGGGGAACTCAGAGAATCCAGGTTTTAGGGACTCCAGCGACTCGATGGTCTCACTGTGGTCACGGAGCCAAGGGAAGCAGAGCTTTGTAAATGATTAAGAGAATCTTAAAATCCATGGTGCAGTCGACGGGGGGTGGGGGTGGGGGGGGGGCGGCGGCAGTAATGCACCGTGTGGCGTCCGTCAGTGTCCAGCCGGTCTCACTCTGGACTCAGCCGAGCCAGGAGAGGTGAGAAGTGACGAGAGGAATCTATACTGAGTGTTTCTGTGAGGGTGATGAAGTTCAGATCAATGTTCTGAAGCTGGAACTCACTGTACGGACTCGTTCCTTCACACTACACTGATTTCCAGGTTGATATTTCTGCTGCTCTCTTTAACACTTTCCTGCCGTCTCTGGTTGGACAGATCGATCCGTCCTCACCTGCGTCTGAGCAGCAGCCGGAATGTAACAGTCATTATCTGCGCTTCACCACTTCTGCTGCAGCCATCACTGTAACTGCAGGTTAACGATTCATACTGAGCAGAGCAGACATGATGGTAAACACAGCTCGGTCTTTAAACCTCTAATAAACACTGAGCAGCCGAATGAGGAGCTGGGGACTCGGCTGCGGCTCAGTGCTGCCATCTGGTGTCCACAGTGCAAAGAGGAGGGGCTGGAGTCCTCTGTCTCACACCACAGGATGAGTGAATATGTATTTGATTTTTATTGATGTGTTTATTACGCTCACATGATGAGACGTCTTGTTGCGTTAAGTCTCATCCCAGCACCGGAGACATTTCCATTTCAAAGAGACTCTGACTGAACTTTAATCTGTTTATCAAACAGTTGTTTCTATAGAAAGTGACTTCTCACTTTATTACATCAGTAAACATGAAGGAGATTCTGTCTCCGTCTCTAGTTTCAAGTCTTCTTCAAACAGCTGATGTGTGTTTAGTGAATTATGATCATTTAGAGTCAAACAGACCATAAAGCAGCTTTCAGTCACGCCCACCCCCCCCTCATCCCACTGGGTTCACGCAACATAAAAACACAGCTCTCCTACCCTGAAGGTGTCGGGGGAGCTGAGGTGGAACTTCTGCCTGATGTCCTCGGACGCCCCGGCGCACAGTCGGTAGAAGATGTGGTAGTTTCTCTCCTCTTTGCTCTGCCTGCAGATCCTGGACTTCTCCAGCAGGTAGTGGGAAACGAAGCCGCCCACCACCGTGTTCTAACATGTCCCAAACACACGGTCATACATGTAAAGCCCCTGTCAGCACACCATGACCTCACATCCTGTTACTGATATCATGATCATTACATGTTGAATGGGTTTAAATTCATTAAGTTGTGAATCGGAGAAGAGCAAAGAGTGACAAAAGAGAAATAACACTGATTATTTAAGTGTGTATGAAATCTATATGTACATAAAGGGAATTCTAGCAGGTCGTTTAAGCATCTCAGCTGATACAGACAAGGTTTATTCATAAGGCTCCATAATAAGAGTTTATGATAATTAAGCATCATGTTTAATTCATGATGTCTTCACTGTGTCCTGAGTTTCCTCCAGATGAGACTCTTACAAACTCTGTGTTGTTTTAATAACACTGAATAAATTCACCTTCTCGTTAAAGTGGATTTCCACAAACTTTCCGAAGCGGCTGCTGTTGTTGTTCCTCACGGTCTTCGCGTTTCCGAAAGCCTCCAGCAGGGGGTTCGCTGTGGGATGAGAAAGGGACCAAATTAAAAAGCTATAAAATGAAACTTTCCCACATTAAAACGTCTAAAAAAACAACCGGAGCTGCTTTATATCTGCAGCTGGGTTGTGTTCCTACATTAAAGTTTCAACCTGATAAAGAATCTGTAGTTTTAATCAGGGTAACGCTGGGTTTCATGTGGTCGCCTGTTTTCATGATAACCTTTTCAGATCTTGTTTGTTTTTTAACTCTACATTTGAATCAGATTGTTTTTATCAGCTCCTGATAAAAGCCTCAGATGGATCCTGACCAGGAGAAGAACATCTGCTGCTCTGCCTGTGAACCTCACCTTCCACGATCCTCTCGTCGATGTCCTGCCCGGTTCCATACGAGGTCGTCAGGTATCTGGAACACACACAGCAGAGGGACATGTGAAGGGATTCAACACAAACAACATCTCAGGATTTCACTTACATTTTTGGATTCAATTTAATGAAGATGATTAAAAAAAACTGTATATCCCAAACTGCTGTGATCACAGACATATGCAAAGGATTTATACATTTTTATCTCGTTAAATTACGACTTCATTCTCTTAATATTATGACCTTATCCTCGTTAAATCTGAAATGTATTCCCATAACATTATATGATTTTTCTCTGGTTTATCTGAGACTTTATTCTCGACATCAGTGAATTTATTGTTTCCCGTCCATTTCCTCCATCGTATAAAACAACTCTCAGACTTTATAGTGTTTGATGAAACTAAGTCCAACTCGTCTCCCTGAATTCCTCCGGAGCCTTTGATGTGATAATAAACTCGTGAGCTCATGCAGCGGCTTCGTCCTCACTTGAGCACAAACTTGGTGTTTTCCGTCTTCCCGGCTCCGGACTCCCCCGAGACGATGATGGACTGGCTCATCTTCAGCACCCTCATGTCCCTGTAGGCCTTATCGGCTGAGACACACACACAGGCAGGTTAGATCAGACGCTGACCCCAGGGATCCAGCAGGGGGCAGCGGACCTGTTCACTCACCGATGGCGTACACGTGCGGCGGCAGCGTTCCCAGAGACCGGCCCCGGTACTGCTTGATGGTCTCCGGAGAGTAAAGCTTTGGGAGGTCGTAGTACGGGATTCACCGCGATCAGGATGTTGGCTACGAACGTCTGGAGGAGGAACAACAACCGTCAGGTGATAAAAGCAGCTCAGTTATTTAATCACACATCCTGCCCAGTGAATTTCCCCTGGTGATAAACTACATTTCCCAGAATCCCAAAGCACTGAGGCGTTAAACTCCAGCGCTCAGCACTAATAAACTGTGAGAGTGAAATCAGGCCTCATCACTTGAGAGATCGTCTTTCCTCTAAACGAACATCTGTTCACACTCTGAATAAAAACTCTGCTAAACCTTCATGTGCTTATCTTGTCCTATGAGATAAACCTGGTTCTGACCCACAGCTTCCAGTTTATTAGGAACACGCAGCTGAGCTTCATCAGTCCAACACACTGCTGAGATGAATGCTCTCTTCAGGAAGGTTTGAATGTTCATGTTGAGACTGAATCATGTTTATCATATTTGATCCTCAAGTCGAGAAACAAAACAGCATCAAACTATCTTATTAAACAGTTTCAATAAAAATGAACGTTCAGGTTCATTAATAAAGGAATAAACAGATTAGTGAGTGATTCAGACCCAGAGTCAGTTCCTCCTTCAGCCACTAGAGGCTGCTGATCACACTCAATACAACACAAAGAAATCAATCACAACTTAAATGAAAATGTGTAAAAGTCAGGAACAGAAACTTCAGTGGAATTCTATGATGATTAAAAGTGACACTGTTGGTCTGGAGTGTGGAGAGAGGACATTCTAGAGGAGTGAGGACATTCTGGAGGAGTGAGGACAGGTTTAGAGACATGAGGACATCCTATCTGCTCAGAGGAACATGTGATGTAAGACATCAACAAACTCTCAGAGAAAACGTAAAGTTCACTTTGTTTAATTCACACTTTGGATGATTCAGATGTTTTATCTTGTTGTTTTTTTTAGACACTTACATAAATCTTGTCTTTGCTGTATCTCACACGAACATTGTTGAGCAGAGTCGCTTCATTCAGGTACATCAGAGAACCTGAGACACATCAG
The DNA here is from genome assembly GCA_038501795.1 of Pseudopleuronectes americanus. NCBI lineage: Eukaryota > Metazoa > Chordata > Actinopteri > Pleuronectiformes > Pleuronectidae > Pseudopleuronectes > Pseudopleuronectes americanus. The sequence continues at coordinate 18,560,856 of CM076734.1, read as the reverse complement.
GGCCAGAAACAAGGTTACAGAGACACACAGGCTGCACAATCATGTTTACTTTAGCATCTATCTGCTGAATCTGCTGTCATCGCTCCCAGGCATGAGAGAGAGAAGCAGGAAGTGAGACTCACAGTTGTCCTCCATGTGTTTGTTAACGTCCTCTTCTGCAGGAAAGACCTGGCTGATCTGAGCCAGGAACGTCTGTGAGAGGAGGAGAGAGAGAAACTGAGTGGAGTGAAGAATCAAGAGCTCAGAGATGAGATCGTACAGATAAAACTACCACAGTGATAATGATCAGAGATTAATATTCAAGATTCTGGTGCACGAGAGTAAAACATCAGCTGCTCAGTTGAATGAAATGATGATGGAGAATAAAGTTAAACATCAGACGACATAAAAACCAGAAACTTTGAAGCTTCAGGTTTTGTTTCTGTAGGAATGAACCATGACTTGATGTTTTTAGTATGAAGTCGATCATTTCACACATTTCATCCTTTTCATTCCTTTCTATTTTCAGACGCTTCTTTCTGAGTGACCTTGTTTTCATTCAGATTTGAGTCTGGAGTCCAGAGGCTGAAGGAAGCGGCTGCTGCTCGACTCGTGAACACCTGATGAATTATTTGGAGGAAACAGGATCAGCCTGGACGGAGACAACACGGTGACGGAGACACAGGGAGGACGGACAGGGAGGACGGACAGGGAGGACGGACAGGAGGCAGGGAGTCCTCAGCAGGCAGACGCTGCTCTGCATTATTCAGCGTCCGGGACAGACAGGAGACTTTATTCTCACGCTGTGTGAGAGTCACAGCAGAACCAGACTGTGTTGCTTTGTGTGCACGTGAATTTACAAATAAACTCTGATTGATTATAGACACCATGATGCTGTTTGTGAGGACGTCCCCGTGAACTCTGATCATTTTACCATTGACTTTACAATTCAATCAGATTGAGCCTTGAATTTGTGATTCACTGATTCTGACGTTAACGATCCCTCTGGCAGCTCGGAGGCATTAGCTCGCCACACGTTTCACATTCCTCCAGCTAAACCCATGTTGAACTAACACACAGGGTTTATGAGGACACACGTGACCCGGTGCTTCGGAGCCCTGAGGGTCTGTTGGTGTTTCCGTGATCAGCTCTGCCAGCTCCTGTCGGCTCCGGCGAGGCCGAGCTCCTCTAGCTGCCCGATCTGAGAGGCACCGCCGAGGGCCTCCGCTACGTCAGGGCCGCGGAGCCATGGTGACGACGTGCAGTTGATTCATTCTTTCCAGTGGTGGCATGTTCCACATTCTCAGCCCAAGCTCGACGGATTCCACAACGTGAGGAGAAAAGAAGGGAGGAGGTGGAGGAGGAGGTGGAGGAGGAGGAGGAGTGGAGGAGGTGGAGGAGGTGGAGGTGACGCCAGGCCGACAATCTGAGAGGAAAAGAAGCTGAACATTGTTCTGTCATCGCTGCTGCAGCCACAAGCTCCAGAGACAAACACCTCTCAAACTTCCTATGAGAGAATGTGGTGGTGTCAGTTTCTGCCTGTTAGTCACACGTCACGTGTTCCTCTGAGTTTGGATCAACTTCCGTCCTCTTCATCAAACTAGAGAGCAGAGGAAACCAACGTGCAGAGACTTGAAACTCTTTTAAAGTTTCCACAGAGACAGACGGATGAGATTCACTTCTAAATGTCAGAGTCACTGACTTCTCCGACCATGTGTGTGTGTGTGTGGTCAGGAGAACGTGATCGTCCTCTTTCTCCAGGAAGAGCTACTCCACCCGTTTACTGCTCTGATCTTTGCACTTCATATAAAAAGTTAATAAGCACCTTGGATTATAAAGTTTATAAAGTATTCTGCAGACGTCACGTGAAGCTTTTTATGCCCCGAGATCGAATCCTCCAGCTTCTTCTCAGCTCGGACCAGGACTCATAACATTTGATTGCTGGAGGTTTTTCTTTACGACCAGTTGATGAGATTCTTTATCCTGAGATTAGTCTCCCAGGAGCTGAAGGACACAAAGCAGCCCCGGCCCAACCCAGCCGGTGTGTCCTCAGACGCTGACTTCAGATCAGATCTCTCACATCTGAAGGTGAAAGAAAAACATGTTCACAGAGACGTGCTGTCTTCAGATCTGCTCTCCGTGCAGTTTCCGGGCTGCAGCGTCTGATCCGGAACAATGTGCAGCCTGTGCTGCTGCAGCCACTTTGTGCCAGTGTCTGACGATGTGTCCTCTCGCTGGCAGAGCTCCAGGGACGGACGTCAGGAGAGACACAGAGAGACAGAGAGCATGATCCTCATGGTATCATCATCACAAAGTCTCTGTCCTGCTGGGACTCGTGCTGGGTGAAGGACAATCTGGTGTTGGGCTCATTTTATTAGAGGAGGAGAGGAGGCAGTTTGAAAGTTAGTGGTGTGTTTCTACTTCTACTCGTCCAGACGAAACCACAGCCCAGTGTTTATGAACTTCTCCGTTTCACCGTCTCTAAAACCGGTTTCTAGACGGGCAACATTTTTATTGTGGTGTGGCCGAGCTGGCTAGAGACTCGACTGCTTGAGCTTCACGGTACAATCCACTGAGATGTTTAGATGTGTAGCGTAGAACCGTCAGGGAGGCGTCTGATTGGTCCCAGATTCACAATGCAGCAGGAGGACGAGTCCAAACAGAAAGAGGCGTCTTCAGAGGAACCAGGAGTCCTGCAGCAGATGGTCCGGTCCCTCAGAGACATGCTCTCTCATCACGTTGCCCAGTGTTCCCTCCGTGTGCCAACAGTTATTATGAAACCAAAATATACACACTGCACAAAACCTGCTTCAGCACGTGAGAGCAGCTCAGCAGTCAGGTCATTATCGACAGACAGACAGTAGGAATGAAGTTTAAATAATTAGCAGGGCGTGCATACCTCCACCTCCACCTCCACCTCCACCAACACTAACGCCCTGTCTCACCTGGTCTAAGTGAAAGTGACTCTACATCCTGGATCCTTCTGTCCTGCAGAGTTCTTCACTGACTGATGACACGTTTGTCCAAGTTCACATCCAAGTCTTTATGTTGTGTGAAATAAACATAACAGACTAAATGAGAACAAATGGTGTTTCATGATTAACAGAAGATTTTTAGGGCTTTATAATAAGACTCAGAAATAAAAACACTCTTTTCCACTTTCGATGTTCCTGGTCCGATGGAAACCCTCTTTGGTGTTTTCTTGACCAACAGTAAACACTCGGTCGCCGACGCCTTCCGGGGAAAGATCACCGAGACGGACGTAACCGTGGCGACGGCCTCTAAGTGACATTAAGAGCATTGCCGAGGGCGACTCACTCAGCAGAAAGTGAATTACCGGTGAGATATCGGTGAGAGGAGAAGCCTGTTCATCCTCCTGCTGAGAGCCACTTGACTTCAGATCGGCTGATTAATTCTGTCCTCGAGCAAATTAGAGCTGCCGGCTGGGGACTGAAGGGCCGGAGGTGAATCACTGAGTGAATGATGCTTCACTGCTTTCAGGCCTGTGGTGGTCTCCGTCTCTTCCTCCTCTGTCTCCTCCTCTGTCTCCTCCTCTGTCTCCTCTGTCTCCTCCTCCTCCGTCTCTGTCTCCGTCTCCGTCTCCGTCTCTGTCTCCTCCTCTGTCTCCTCCGTCTCCTCCTCCTCTGTCTCCTCCTCTGTCTCCTCCTCTGTCTCCTCCTCTGTCTCCGTCTCCATCTCCGTCTCCGTCTCTGTCTCCGTCTCCTCCTCCGTCTCTGTCTCCGTCTCCTCCTCCTGTCTCCTCCTCTGTCTCCGTCTCCGTCCTCTGTCTCTGTCTCCGTCTCCTCCTCCGTCCTCCTCCTCTGTCTCTCCGTCTCCGTCCTCTTCCTCTGTCTCCGTCTCTTCCTCTTCCTCCTCCTCTCTCTCTCTCCTCTTCCTCCTCCGTCTCCTCCTCCTCCTCCTCCTCCTCCTCCTCCTCTCCTCCTCCTCCGTCTCCTCCTCCTCCTCCTCCTCCTCCTCTGTCTCCTCCTCCTCCTCCTCCTCCTCTGTCTCCTCCGTCCTCCTTCCTCCTCCTCCTCCTCTCTTCCTCCTCCTCCTCCTCTTCCTCCTCCTCCTCCTCTTCCTCCTCCTCCTCCTCCTCCTCCTCCTCCTCCTCCTCCTCCTCCTCCTCCTCCTCCTCCGTCCTCCTCCTCCTCCTCCTCCTCCTCATGACATTGAGTGACACATTAAATCAAAAGGCTCTTGTAGGAAGATCCAGAGATTCTGTCTGGGGACATTCTGGGTCTCCTCAGGTATAAAAGCTGGGATTCACGTCTCCACTTCCTTCCACTTTCCAAACCGGAGCCAAAGTATCTCAGAAAGCAACGCCCCATGACATCACTGGGAAAGAAGCTGTGGTGTTGTGGCTCCGCCCACACACCTGCTCGACCAACCATGAGTCTGTCTCAGCTGTCAATCATCACATAACTAATTAAACCCAAACTGTCAGGGTCCACACCTCAGCTGTTGGACCAGTGACTCAGGCGCTCACTCACCTTTCCCTTCCCATTGAGAGGCTCGATGCTGAGGCTGTCGGCTCCGATGTCCACGATGGTCCCGAGCTGGAACCCGTCCGTCGGGTGCGGCGCCCACACCGGCTTCCCGTCCTCCATCGCTCCGCTCCGAGGGTTCTGGAAAACATGAGCAGAACCGTCTGAGAGAAGAAAGAAGCTTTTCTGTCGCTCTGAGAACAGAATGACTTCACTTTCCAATGAGAGTGAAACACCCACTAGTTCCTGTTAATGTCAAAAACAACTACACACAACAAAAAGGAACTTATACTTATTTATATAGTGTCTTCAAAAACATTAATAAAGAGTTGCACAGTGAATAAAAAAACTAAAATGTATAAAACTTGGATAAGAAATGTTGAAGAAGAAACTTTATTCAGGAAACGAGCAGAAGTTCATTAAATCCACTCAGATGTTGTTTCTGTGCAAACAAGCTGCCGCAGGGAAACCAGAGCATGAACCACAAACCAGTCCCATGTGGGCGGAAACTGGAAAAACCAGCCGTCGGCTACTGGATCCAGAGACTCTGTGTGTTCCCACTGTGACTCAACCTGGAGATCAGGAGTGTCACAGCTTTATATCAAGTCTCACAGCGGTCACGTGTTAGGAACCTAGAAAATCACTAGACTGAAGCACCAAGACAAAGCTGACCGAGCCTGAACTGAACCAGACCAGTACCAGACCAGTACCAGACCAGTGACCAGACCAGTACCAGACCAGTACCAGACCAGTGACTAGACCAGTGACTAGACCAGTACCAGACCAGTGACTAGACCAGTACCAGACCTGCTGGTGGGACAGCTCAGAACTTCCATGTAGAACACATAACTTCTCAGATGTTTTTAAACTAGTCCACATGGTCAGATGCACTTGGAGAAGGTTTATTTTGAAAAGGACGTTTCAGCTTGAATATAAACGGTGACAGTTCACGGGGACGAGAGGCAGCATGAGAACACTGACATCATTCATGTTCAATTAAAGACGTTAATGAGCTAAACTCTGATGTGTTGTTGTGTAAACGTCTCTTTGTCGTCTGTGAGATGACAGAGAGTTAAACTGAGTGACTGTGATTTCAACCTGTGAGAAGCAGCAGTGACATAAAGAAGTGAAGGTCTGGTTCCCACAGGTTCTTCATTCACTTTCTGTTTACTGGACTTTTCCCAGTGAAACTGTCCCGTCTGGCAGAATCCTCTGCTGGTTTTCTCTTCCCAGTTCAGTTTGCATCTCTCCTGTCTCACCCAGGGAGGGAGTCAATGGGAGCAGGTTCCAGAGGACGGCTCCACACGTTACAGCTGAAATTACTCAGAGGATTTTCATATTTAGGGCAGAGGTTGGAAATAGATTAGTTCTGGACCCTTTTAGTTTAGAAGCATCATGTGCTGCAGTCGAGACTCAGACGCTCTCCGTCAGTCGCTGGTTCTTCAGAAGAACCTGAGGTTTTTCATTCTGCTGCTGAAACCTGGGATTATCCAGGGAAACTTCTGGAGATGAATTTAGCTGCGGTGCTGATCTGGTGCTAAGTTTAGTGTGGAGCAGGTTTATACTGGGAGAGATCACTGGGGATTCAGACCAGTTCACTGCAAACTGGAGGGAGGTTTAATACGAAGGAGGAAGAAAAGGCCCCTTGTTTATTATAAATCACTTTTAGTAAATTATTTATTTAATGTTTATTTTATTATGCAACTCTATTATCAGTTATCATTTATTTGAATGTGTTTTTTCATACTTGATATATTCACTTTCCTTAATTTAACTGTGTATTACTTGTTGAAATCGCTCTACAGGGAAATTCAAAGAAGCTAAAGAATAATAATAATAACAATTAATATCTGTAGATAAAAATACATTTTTCAGTAGTAGAGAAGTTGTTTTAGTAGCTTTTATTATTGTCTTATTCCTAATCTTTCATTTGAAACAGTTATGTAAATTAGGGCTGAAATGATAAGGCGTCAACAGGAAGTTTAATTGATGATTCGTTTGATAAATGACTGAGAAAGTAAAAGCACATGTAAAATCAGACTGGGTATCTGCTGGTGAGTCATTCCCTGTTAACCTGGTGAAACATTAACTCTCCCTAATGGACGCCACAAGAGGAAGGAATGTTTCTGCTCAACATGTAATTCACAGATGAAACGACTGCAGCTCTCGGTTCTTTGAATTCACTCCTCACACACATGCTCCTCTTCTGAAAGCTGCAGGACACAGAAAGAAAAGACATGAAAGCTTTCATGTTTTCTATGTTTCTCATGAACGCCGCTCAGCCGCACCCAGAGCCGAGTCACCGCGGCAGGGCGTGTTCCAGGATCAGAAGATCTGCAGGTGATTCTTTTCACTGAGGCAGGAAGGACTCTGACCCGCCCAGCCTGTTTGTCTTTCTATTGTCGGGAGTTCTCTCACATGACCTCAAGGCCCAGAACATCACCACCAGCCTGCCAACCCACAACCTCAGCCTCTGAAGAGTCCTTTCTGAAGTTATACATCTGAAAGTCTCTGTTAGGACGTCACATCCGTCTCCTGTGAGGTCAAACATCGACATAGTTTGGTCTCTTAACGTGGACACTGAGCCAAATTAGCTAATTAGAGTCATAAATCATTCACCATTGCTTCATTATGAGCTACGACTGTTAGCTTTATCGTTTTATTACACAACCTCTTCCCTCAAATCTTTCTCACATCTCTTGCCAAAAGTTTTTATGCTGATTGATCTTTATTAAAACAGCTTCATCAGCCTCAGGGATCAAAAACGTCTCAGGTGTGATTTGGCCTCAGCTTCATTTCTGATGACTGATGGAAAAGTGCTGATCTGTGACCAGCTCCTTGTGAGAGAGTTTACAGATTGACAGGAGTCGCCCTCCTCCAGTCGAAGTCTAACACCAATGAAAAGTGGCTCAAGCAGCTGAAGCAGTTGCACATTACACAAAAGAGTCCGGCAGCGTTTTAATGATTCAGGTGGTGAACCTTGAAAAGAGACGTCAGCAGGTTGATGAGCAGGGGTGGGGGGGGCGGCGGCCTGGAGGTCAGGTGTCAAAGGTCATGACGGGAGAGGGAAGTAGAATCTTCATCACTACACTGGAAACACTCAGTTCAGATAATAACTCATATTATAAAATGAGTTTTAGTTTTAGGCAAAGATTGGATCATTTTTCAGATCAGAAACAAAGTGATGTCCACCAGTCCATTCATGCTGGAAAGGTCCTTAAGAGACACACACAGACACACACAGACACACAGACACACACAGACACACACAGACACACACCGACACACACACAGCAGAGAGCAGTAGCTAGAAGTCCGAGGTTCAGAGCTGTAAAACCCTGGCAACAGCAGAAACAAGAATCCCTGTGTCATTTGAATATTCAAGAGAAGAGCTAAAGAGAGAGACGCATGAACTGGGGTCAGAGTCCGTGTGGAGTCGAGCTTCAGGGCGAGCAGCGTGCCGAGCCGGAGGAACACGTCACACGCCATCTACACGCTTCAATCAACAGACAAACAGCTGGAGGCTGAGGAGGAACATCATCAGGTTCCAACAGGGCTCCTCCCAAAATATGACTGGAGGGTTCGGCCGGTTTCAAAGGTCAACAACACCTGATCCAGGGTCAGCTGCCCTCGCTGTTGCTATGGTTACAGCCTCACCACTATATACAACGATGGGTTGGGTTCAGCTGAAGAAGAGAGTGTGTTTGAAATAATCAAAGACTAGAACAAGTGATTTCAGTCAGAGGAGGGAGAAGCTAAAAATACACATTACACTTCAAAGTGGAGTTAAAAATAGATGAAAGTTCTGCCGCCATGAGAGAAGATTTAAAATCCATAATACGACAGATTGGACTGTGTGAAAGGTTCTGCACAGGAGAGAATAAAGACACTGGTTAGTTTATAGCTTCACTGGTTATTAAATCACCTTTTCATCTTATTTAATTATTACAATAACAGCGACAATTGATTATGAGCAGACAAAAGTATCTCATCAATCCATTTTATGTCAGCCGTAAAAAAACTTCAATAAGAACTTTTATCACCTTGTGAACTTTTCAAAGAGCGACATGTTTTTCATCCTGAGGTAATCTGACCCGTCTGCAGGAGCCGAGCCCTGAACCACGAGAGATGTGGACACCCGACCCCCAGCAGCTCCTCTGGAGGGTCCAGAGCGGCCGGAGGGACCATGAGGAGTTAACGTGATGTGACTGGAAGACAGCGTCTCCAGGATCATTAAATGACACTGAGGTGACGTTGGGTCAAGATCAAGTTTACAGGACCAGAGTCGGTTTGTTTTCAGTTTGAAAATCCAACAGAATTTACAACGTCCAGTTTGAAATGACTGAAATCTGAGTGAGAGTGTGTGAGCAACAAAACACGACAACAGAGTCAACAGGAGCGGCGAGCAGCCAGCAGTGAACACAGAGCAGCCAGCAGAGAGCAGCCAGCAGTGAACACAGAGCAGCGAGCAGAGAGCCAGCAGCGAGCGGCGAGCACAGAGCGGCCAGCAGTGAACACAGAGCAGCGAGCAGAGAGCGGCCAGCAGCGAGCACAGAGCAGCGAGCAGAGAGCGGCCAGCAGCGAGCACAGAGCGGCCAGCACAGAGCGGCCAGCAGCGAGCACAGAGCAGCGAGCAGAGAGCGGCCAGCAGCGAGCACAGAGCGGCGAGCACAGAGCGGCCAGCAGTGAACACAGAGCAGCGAGCAGAGAGCAGCCAGCAGTGAACACAGAGCGGCGAGCACAGAGCGGCCAGCAGTGACACAGAGCGGCGAGCACAGAGCGGCCAGCACAGAGCACAGAGCGGCCAGCACAGAGCACAGAGCGGCCAGCACAGAGCACAGAGCGGCGAGCAGAGAGCAGCCAGCAGTGAACACAGAGCGGCGAGCACAGAGCGGCCAGCAGTGAACACAGAGCGGCGAGCACAGAGCGGCCAGCACAGAGCACAGAGCGGCCAGCACAGAGCACAGAGCGGCCAGCACAGAGCACAGAGCGGCCAGCACAGAGCGGCCAGCACAGAGCAGCGAGCAGCGAGCAGCGAGGCGGCCCGGCCATCAGACGGCCTGTAAGTCGACACGCTCTTTATGGCGGTCACTACAAGAGCCTGTGGTCTGTGGCTCACTGGGCCGTGACTAATTCAGCTCACATTCCCCTAATTACAAAGGCCGACGAGGGGAGGTCCCCAGCCTGTGCTCCTCCACCACCTCCATTAACTCCATCAACGTGTCAACAACAGAAAGGAGAGACAGGGACGGACCTCCGTCACCACGAGGAGCCGGCGCCTGGTCCAGGACCTCTGAGCTGAGGACCACAGGTTCACCTCTCACAGCTGATCAAGGAGAAGTTAGTGATGCTACTGACGTGCTTCACAATGTTCTGATCACAATACGACTGCATACAGTACACACAGAACACACAGTACACACATTATACAAAGTACACACATTACACACAGAACACACAGAACACACATAACACACAGTACACACAGTACACACAGAACACACAGATCACACATTACACACAGAACACACATAACACACAGTACACACAGTACACACATTGCACACAGTACACACAGCACACACATTACACACAGTACATACATTACACACAGTACACACAGTACACACAGTACACACACGGGTATCTGCTGCACACAAGAGGGTTTACAAATATGAACTGATTTAAATGATTTTAACATGTTAATGATGAAAACACACACATGAACTATTCCAGTCTATATAAAAAACTATATCAAATAATTCCATAACTCTGCAGGTTGGTCAGACACAGGAAACAAAGTCTTATTCAGATCCACCTGATGCTCCTGGAGACAGACTCATGGACCTGCTGCTGATCACTGAGGGAGAAGATCCACTCTCACTTTGATGTGAAGCCTCCAGATACGAGAAGGTTTCCATTCACACTGAAGCTGAGCTGGAGAGCTTCGTCCAGTTTGAGGTGAAGGTCGTTAGAGGTCAACAGAACTCACAACCATTAAACTTCAAGATGTTTCTCAAGGAAACTCGTGAAAAGATCATGTGACCTACTTCAAACTGTGTCCACGACAATAGGAAACTTCCAGTAACTGATAAACTTGTGATCCCTCGTGACTTGTGTTTACAGGCCCTGGTTAATCTGACCACTGAGGAAGACCACGATGATTCATCTGAAAGCTCCAGAAGAGACACGGACCTCCAGACTCATGGAATCACAGTTTGACTTGGTTTAGTCCAAAGTGTAATATTAAGAGTTCTGTCTTTATCTGACAAGGAGGCAGCATATTCAACTTAAAGACTCATGACATCACATGAAGAAGAGCACAGGTGTGAATGATGAAGTGTGTCTGCTTCACTCTCAGGGTCCTGATGAAAAGAGGGATGATACTTTACGCCTGCACAGAAAGACGTAATCCTGGATTATAGAATTCAATCTTTGGTGAGGTTTTGATTCAAAAGCTGAAGCTTCATGTCGCCTTTTATCGTATTAACGGTTGTACTGTGATGTACTTCCTCAAAGAGCTCATCACAATCCCTCTCTCTCCACAATTCACTTCCAGGATATTCCAGGAACTCCTAATTCTAACACGTGACGGACGTGAAACTGGAAAAACACAAACATCTCAGGATGAAGAAGAGGAGCACGTAGAAGACGAAGACGTCAACTTGGAAACACAAGGAGGTTCCAGATCTTCTGGTGATGAGGCCGACCCCGGTGTGGACGAGCTGGAAACAACAACACTGATCTTTCTACAGCAGAGTTTATACGTCATGTCCCGCCTCCTGCTGCTCTACAGGCTCCGCCCCTGCTGCTCTACAGGCTCCGCCCCTGGCCTGGATGTTCCACACATGTTCCTGTTTGAACGAGTCGGACCCAACAACCTGCTGCTTCACAAACAATAACTACACAACATTATCTATTTATTTATTCATGTCTGAAAACGTTTCCACGTGTATTTCAGGTGAAGCTGCGCTCGGACACCAGCTGCAAACTGCTGAGTCACACTTTGTATTTAATATCAATCACTCTTTAACTGTTACTACATCCTCAGAGTAGAAGATGCTCACCTGACCGCCGCCTGCTGATGAAGCTCAATACCAACTGATCTAATAACTCAGGACCCCTCCCTGAAGAGGACTCTGGTCCCTGAGGCTCCTGAACCTCCCTGAACTCAGGAAGAAGAGCCTCACTTACCAGCAGCTCCACTTCCTGTTGTGACATAATGCAGCGATATGTAAAACTGGGCCATAAAATCACAGCGCTCGGCGAGGAGGGGGTCAAAAGGCAAAGTCCACTCAGAGATCAGGAGAGGCCTCGAGGAAATAAAACACCAACACTCAAAGCATCCTGGGAAAATGACTCAAAGCCACAGGTATTAACAGATGAAGAGACCATTATAAGACATAATGGGAGAGATTCAGAGAGACTGGGAATCAAACGAGCTTTAACCGTGATTACAAAGCAGCTTCAGCACAAAGAGGCTGAGAGAGCTGTTATGTAATCATAGAGCACCGGCTGCTGCTGAGGACGATCATCTTCCTCCAGCACAGGCCTCGGCCATCATCATATCCATAATGTCACAGTGGACGGACAGCACCCACACACACACACGTCTTTCTCATGCAAATCAGGACCATCCCTTCCCAGGCTCGGCAGAGGCAGTGAATGCATGAGTGTGTTAACGTGGGTGTGCATGTGTGTGTTAATGTGTGTGCATGTGTGTGTTAATGTGTGTGTTAATGTGTGTGCAGGCCGCAGCCGGGCTCACACTGTGGGATCTGACATGTTGAAGCTGCTGCTGCACAACACACATGCACCATGTCCGCTCCGGTGCTTCTCCTCCTCCTCCTCCTCCACCTCCTCCTCCTCCTCCACCTCCTCCTCCTCTTCCACCTCCTCGCTGCTGCAGACGAGCTCTTGTTCTAAATGTGGCTCCAGAACCGAGCCCCGGTTCTAACCATCTGGACGCATATCCAGAACCTCATTTAAAAAAGGGGAGAAACTGGAATTCCCTCGCCTCCCAGACACGCACACGCGCTGTAAACAATGAATCATCACTTTGTCCCTTTCACGAGAGGCCTCTCTTCAATTCGGCTTGTGAAGAAATCCACAAAGAACCATTAGACATTCATAATCCAACTTTTACATCCTGTTTGCCTGTTGTGTCCCCTTTGCTCTTTGGCTAACATCCACCTCCTCCATTGAGAGAGCAGCGATGCTTTGTGTCAAAAAGTAGAAGTTATATTATAAATTAAAACAGCTTTAATAAGCCGAAATTTAGCTTTTCAGCTAATTCATCTAATTATGTGTTTGATATAGTAATATACAACGCGTGATGCTAATTATCATCAGAAGACATTAAATTGTCGAGAGTTTAAATGTAGTCTGGTGTCTCCTCTTAAAGCTAGGTTAGTGTTCCAGAGCTAAGCCCGGTGGTGTCGGGACTCGTCCCCCGGCTCTCAGCTCCGTGTGGACGGGCTCTCCTCTGACTGCGTCCCGGTGCTGCCGGCTGTGAGCACCGGGACGCAGCTGCGCCTTGTAGCCGGTCAGCTAGCTCGCAGCCCGGGCACAGGGCGACCCCTTCTCCCCGGTGCTACCTACCTCGTTGTGGGTGTAAACTCCCGGGACTCCGCGGGGGATCGTCCGGTGTCTGAATCGTGTTATTCCGGGAGTCTCCGGATGACAGGCGTCCGCTCCGGCTGCCGTCTCCTCTCTCTCCCCGCCCCGCAGCCTCCGACTCCCGCAGCAGTCCTGGGAAACCGGCCCCGTGACGTCACGAGGTGGCTCCATCCCGGGGGCTGGAGGACGAGGCTCCCTGCAGGGGGCGCTGTCCGGAGCACAGGGGCGAAGTTAAAGGGGCAGAGGGAAGTGGATTCACTAGTAATACTACTACTACTACTACTACTACTACTACTACTAATAATAATAATAATAATAATATAAATAACAACAATAATAACACTTCAAATAATACATTTTAAACAAAGATGGACGACGCCTCTCCACGTATCCAGAACTGAAGCCAAAAAACCTTGGATGCCATCGCTGCCATCTTGTGCTGAAAACAGGGGTATTATTACATAACAATGACATAATAATACGTATTGTTATTATCTGACGTGACTGTGTTGACATATGTGACACTGGACCTTGTGGGGAAGGTTGAGGATTAACTGGGATTATTTCAAAGGCGACAACAATGGTGCTAATCTCCGTCTGCTGCTGCGCCCCCTGCTGATCACTGTGGACACCAGCGTCAGACCAGTCCCTCATAATTATTATTAATGACGATAATATTAATAATGATGATAATAACAATTAGAGCCTTTTTGGAGGCCAAGGCTGATTTCAGAGAGTGAAACATTTCTGATTCGTCTGTACATCTTCTCTGGATCATTTCTTCAGTCAAGTAAAAGTTTTCATCTCAGCGAACAGACACCGACCCGTCTGTGAAGGACTCATGATCCAGTTCCCACAAACTCAAGACTCATGGGAAATGGAGCTTTTAACACCATGATAGGTTTTGGTCCAGGTGTCGGGTTCAGTCGGGTCAAAGGTCAAAAGTTGATCACTGGCAACACGAGGTCCATTTAGTGGCTGTTCCTGAGCTTTCAGTCACACAAGCTTCCTGTTTGACTGATGACACAATAAAAAGCTCTTCAATGAATGACTGGAGCATGAGACTCATGATGAAGACTCATGATGAAGACCATGAGATGTGGGTGAAAGGCTCCAGCAGAACTACACCTGGAGTTAATTACATTATCAGACTGACTCCCTGTTGTTGTTGTTCCAGCCACACGGGGCAGCAGTGAGTCAGCAGCCATTATCTACTGATTATTATTTAATGATTTAATATTGTGAGTCGTCTGTGAAGTGAGACGACAAAACGTTTCATGAATGTTTGAGTGAAAGGAAACACTGTGTGTGTCTGTCGTCTCCCTGAAGAGAGAAAGTGAAACCTGGGAAACTCGACCACCGTCAGCAGAATGAGCAGATCACTGGATGGACTGAGGTCACTTCACTGACATCATCTCTTAAGAAGGTTTTTATTGTGGTTTCTTCCTTTTCAGTTTTTTATTTTGTGTACATATTAAAATAAGACCTCATTCAGTGTGACAGTTATTCTTAAAATGAGTCAGTTTGTGAAGCTCTTTGCTTCTGCATCTTCAAATATTTTGTTTTGTGTTAGTTTCATTTTTTGTATCCTTCTATTGTATTAAAGACTCACAACCAGAGACTGTAAATAAAGTTCAACACGTTTCTGCTGTGGTAACCAATCAGGAGTCAGTGTCAGCTGTCAATCACAATGTCTCATATCTTATATCATCAAATAACTAATTCAAACCAAACTGATCAGAAACACGTGAACAAACATAAGAACGACCTGAAATGACAGAAACCATCTTTGACAAACATTTATTTAACGTCTACTTTTGTACTTTGGTCCATGTCCCATCTGCTAACATGGAGAAGGACCTATACTGCAGCCAGCCACCAGGGGGCGATGGAGACACTTTGGCTTCCAATCAGGAGCCGTCATGTTCAACTTCATTCAGTCTGTGGCAACAACACACACACACGCACACACACACACACACACACACAGAAACACTCTTGCATCTAAATTTGCTTTTAATTGTGAAACTGCTCATCACCTCCACATGGAAGAGACACAACGACCGAACCACGTCGCACACTTTCCACACGAGAGGATTTTTAACGTACAAATAACATAAACCTCCTCTAAGTGTATTTTTCAGTTAAATCATCTTCCATCTACACAGCGTGAGCATAAAAAATAACGATGCCAGAGCCAAACAGTATCTTCTGCACAGATTCTCCAACATCTATGAAAACATAACTTAATGAGCCACTTTCATGGAGGAGTCAGAAAACAGTAAATTACAAAGGCAGCGGAGAAGCTCCAGCATATTTACACTTCATGTTCTTTATTCAATACAAATTCAAAGGAAGTCTGTGGGTGATGGAGGGAGTTCAGGACCGTCCAGACGTTTCCCAGTGAAACCAGCAGCGTACAATCAGGTTCAGGTTCACGCCCCTCGCCGCCGCTCGGCCCGGGAGCGACGGGCAGGGAGGAGCTGGAGTGGGCGGGGCCTTTTCAGGGGCTGATGGGTAGGTTTGGTGGGCGGCCTGTCGACCCAGAAGTCTCTTTGATCTCGGGCTCCTCGAAGGAGGCGGGTGGGGCCCGGACCTGGTCGGAGCCGTCCCTGCTCAGCTCCTGTTGAGTCTGGATCTGCAGGATCAGCTCCTTGATCTCTTTGCGCTTCGTCCTCATTCGCTGCTGCTGGAACCAGTCGGACAGATTCACTGGGAGATGGAAACTGGGAATCGGATTCTGAACAAGAGATAAAGAAAGAGGACGATTCATTATCACCTCGTGGGAACTGGAAGGTGAGAAACTCAGAGAGGGACAAACCCTTTTATATTGGTCTTGTTGTCAACTCAACTTGTAGAGTTGTGTACAGTTACTTTAAAAACAGTTCACTATTCATTTCACTTTAGTTTGAAGATGTTAAAAAACCTTTGTCCTTGAGATAAAAATCTGTTACATTTTTCTCATTTTATGATGAAACTATGGAATGAAGGAATATTTGTGAAATGAAATAAAATGTTAGGTGCATTTGGTTTTAATTATGTCATTCATCATTCATCATACTCTTTGTTCTCCTTTACTTATTTGTGTGACTTTTCAGTTTTTATATTCAGCAGAAATATAAAATATAAAACATGAAAATCACTTTTTCATTGAAGATAAGCAGAGTTGGATGCAGTGTTTTTGTTAAGATCTATTAACTGGAGCAGCTGAGTTTGAAGATGTGAAGCAGAGCGGCATCATGGGAGCAGTCGTCTCCACCTCCAGATGAGAATCTACTCATTTGTTTAAACTTGAATAAAATAAAACTCATAAAGACTGAAGCAGTGAATCTCTCACCTGGAAGAAGCTCTCCACGTACTGCAGGATGTAAACTCCACAGTCGCTGAAGTTGTCCTGCTGAGGCACACGTGGGCTGGACCCCCTCATCACGTCCTTCCCGAAGCTGCGCTGAGTCCCTTTACGCACCTCCCACTCCACCTCCAGGTACCTGAAACAAACGCACACAGGTCAGGCCCCTCTCTCTCGGGATGAAGGTTCTAGGTCTATGCAGCTGGGACACTCACTCCCTCAGAGTTTTCACCACAGTGGACCGGGCTGGACCCCGCAGCGAGTCCATGATGAGGATACAAGGCCTGAAGAACAACAAGAGGACCAGAGTCAGTTCAAGCTGAGGAGCAGGACGATTCCACAGGTCACAGGAAGCTCCATGCTCAGGCTTCACACATGAACACATGTTGTGTGGTTGTGCTGCCCCCTGCAGGTTAAAACCCAGACTTGCAACCACTCACTGTTTGCAGATGTTCTGCTTGGAGGCCAAAGCAGAGACGTCGGCTCCCAGTGTGTCCTCAGCCACCGTCCCGTCCTCACTGCACTCGTCCTGAACACAGGATTCAAACTGGGCTCAGCTTTGATTCATTTAAAGGTTCATTGTGACTGTTGATGAATTCACTCAACACTCAGATGTGAGAGTGATGAGACATGAACCTGAGGAGCTACCTGACAGGAGCTCTGGTCGTCAGAGAAGGTGAAGGCGTCCTCGTCTCCTCGGTTAGAACCGTAACAAACACTGATTCTGTGCAACTCGCCTGGAAGAAGCCAAACAAACTGAATCATGAATCTGCAGCCGAGGAAATGAAATCAATCAATAGAGTTTTATGTGTAGTTCCATGTGTCTGAGTCTCTGGCTTGTAGGTCCTGATCCAAACCACATCCTCCCACGAGGTTCCCAGGTCATGTGTAATCCTGCTAACTAACAGACAAGCTCTGATGTTAACCTCTGGAGGTCACACAGGTGAAGCAGGATCTGATCCTGGGTCAGTGATGAACAGTCTCACCCGGACCTCAGATGGGGACTCACTCGTATACTGTTGTTCTCCATTGGCCTGGAAGCTGCTGCTGGACGGCTCCTTGGCGAGGTCACTGTCAGTGTCTCCAGACGCCTCGGGGACGCCGGGGGACGGCTGCTCCGAGGAGCTGTCCAGCCCGTCTCCGTCCGGGGACAGAGGGCGGCAGTGGTCCGGGATGTTCTCCACTGATGTGGGATCTGTTACCGAGCTGGAGGCCGGAGCCGAGCCGGGGTACAGCGGGTTCTGCTCGTACACCGGACCCTCGAGGCCCGGGAAGCAGATGACGGCCAGGTACCAGTGAGCTCTGAGTCAAACCACAATGAGGAAAACAATTCCATCTCACTTTACCGAGACAAAGGTCTGAGGAATGTTTGATTTCCAGTAAAATTGTCAGACTTGAGACTCACGACTCGTTGATGGGAACAAAGATGAAATCCTTCTGGAACAGATCCACGTGCCGAGTCCACGTCTTCACCCTGTTGTGCTTCCTTTTCTGGATTCTGGGAAAACCAAGAACAGCAAAGTGTTGATCAGAGAAACGTCTGAGCGAAGTCTGGCTTTGATTAGCTGCTGGCTGCCGGGGGGGGGGCAACTCACGGCAGGTTGGTCGTGTCTGGAACGTTCCTCCGCTCCCTCTGGTTCAGGCGCTTGTAGAAGAAGGAGCTGAACACGTGGCTTCTTTGTGCATCTTCTTTTTTCAATTTCTCTAGAACTAAATAGCTGAAAAACAATCAAACGACTCGTTTCAGTGGGAAAACTCACACAGGTACTTTAACTGTCGTGTGAGGATGTCAGCTGCTTACTTTAAATAAAAGTCTATGATAACGTCATTGAGGAATTCCCCATCATTAAGGCAGTGGAGGTCTTCATTAGTGACTGATATGCCACCTTTGGCTGGAGGAGGAGGATACACCATTAACCTGAAGAAGAAGAAGAAGAAGACATCAGGTGTGACTCAGCGTTTGAACAGTTCTTCATTTTCTCACGATACAGAGCGTCATAGCAAACGAGTCGCTCACTTGATGATTGGTCCGGAGAACGTGGGCTGGAGGTCGGTCATGTCCTCGTCCTCGTCTTCGAAGTAGGAGCTGGCGTGCTGGCGGGTGGCCATGCGCGTGCGGACGGGCATCGAGAGCGGCGACACTTTGCCGAGCGGTGAGACCGGAGTGATCCTGGGAGGAGACGATATCGGCTTCGTCTGCAGAGAGAGAAACAAAGAGATGAGGATATCAAATCAATCAGACATCACCTCCATCTGTGAGATTAATACATTTGATCGATTGACATCTGACTCATCACATTCCAGTGTTCTCCCTGCACCCCCCCTCACCTTATCCTCCTTCTGCCTCGTGGCCTTGTTGTAGTTGACCAGGCGGATGTTGGCCTCTTCGAAGGGAACCTTGGTCGGGAAGTTCATGAGGTTGTTGGTTCGGCCGATCTCTCCCAGGATGTCCTCCAGGATCATCTGCTCCTTCATCACCAGGCCGTTCTCGAAGATCAACACGATGTACTTCTCGTCCATCTCTGACCAGGGACCAGAAGCATCCATGTTACTCAAGTGGTCTCAGAAAGATGAACAATGTGTGTATTGTTACACGAGTGCACTCACGTTCCCCGGTGCAGTCGTACCAGACCCCCTCCTCCTCCTGGGTCATGTGGAGCTGTGTGCGCAGGCGGTCGCACTCCTCCGGCGTCGTCTGGAAGAAGAGGACGGGAAGCTTCCTCACGCTGCACCACTCGCAGCTGATCAGCTCCGAGGCCCGGAGACACACCTGCTCCACGCTGCCGGCCTCCTCCCCTGAGGACACAACACAAAGACATCTCAGAGGACAGGTCCCGATTGGGTCTTTTTGTGGAAGGTGTTTGAAACCAAGTACTTGATTTACGTTTTTTTCTAACTGAGTCTAAAATAATCTTCCTCGTTTCCATTTGATCTGCTTAGTTTTGGCTTCACATGGTGATTTAGGGACTAAAGAATGGTCTGTATTTCTTTCAGCAGCAGCAGAGACGGTGATGAACTGTGGATCCCACTCAGCCGCTGTCTGACTCCAGCAGCTCCACTCACTGTCTCTTATTCACTGAACTCACTGCGGCTGGTTCTTACCTACGGTTTCCAGCTGGATGTGTTCGGTGGAAAACTGAAAAGACAAAAAACACAAGAAGATATTTATCATTTATTTCCACAGTCTCTGCTTCACGTGGACTCAATTCTCTGGACGAGGCCTCGAATCCTGAGCCTGAAGAAAGATCGTTATTCTGTTTTTATTCTGTTTATTCTGTTAATTTGGTAGTTTTTGTTTCACGGTGAGAGAAAGTGAGATGAACAGATGACTCACCACGACAGGTTTGGTCACCATCCTGCGCAGAGTTCCTACTCTTACGCTCCGACACTCCAGTATGATGCTGTCACACTGGTTGGGCATGCACTTGGGCTTCTTGGTCTTTGGTGAGAACTGCTCAGCAGGTTGATTTCCAAACTGTGAATGACAGAAGCAGAGTGTGAGACGTTAGGGACAGTGGGAGTTTCTAGAGAGCTCGATTAAACCTGATGAGCTCGGAGTCAAAGTCAGATTCTTAGTTTTCACATGAACAGGTTTTTGGCTGTGATCCGTCTGCTGACCCTCACCTGGTCTTTCATCCGAGACCTCCGTGGTATCGTCACCTTCATTTTGACGTCTTCAAAGAATTCAGAGTTTATCTCCTCCTGCTCTCCGGCGCCCTTCACTGCTGCCTCCACTCGGCCTCCAGAGGGCGCCGGCGAGGAGTGTGCCGAGTCGGCGGGTCGTGGGGAGACGCTGTCCAGTCGGTTGACGCTTCCTGTGCTGCTGCTGTCGGCCTCCTCCTCATCATCGCTGGACAGGACGACTGAGGAGGAAACAGAGAGAAGTTCAAGGTTTGTGCTGTCGTTGGTTTTCAGCTCGACGAGGACGTAGTGATTTGATTCTGTTTGTTTCTTTATAAACTAATTTCACTGAGACGATGGGAACCTACAAAGTTACAGATAGAAGCAAAGTTCTGAGGTCATGAGTTGTGTCACAAGAGGATAGAACAGAACAAGGGTTAGGGTTATAGAGTAATATAAATCTGTCCTCCTTCACTTACTGGGATCGTTGAGCTTGTGCTGCTGGGCCGTCCTCTTCCCCTTGGGGGGGTTCCGGGCGGCGCAGCAGCTCGACGTCCCGGCTAACAGAGGGGACCTGCCGTTGTTCAGAGGCAGCAGGGTTCCTCTGCTGGAGATCCGTACCGGCATGGTCGAGACCGGTTTGTAGAAGTTCTGCTGCAGGCTGTGTGGTCCGGGGGGGGGCTGGGACCTGATGGGGGGGGCGGGGGGTCGGGGGATGACAGCGCGGCCTGCTGGCAGGGAAGCACCGGCGCCATGTTCCCACAGCTCGGACACTTGGTGTCCTCACACGGCTTGTTGCACTTCAAGCACACGGGCGGATAGATGGTCGGCCGGAGAGGCTGCCAAAGAAACACACTTGGTTTGAGTGTGTGTGTGTGTGTGTGTGTGTGTGTGTGTGTGTGTGTGTGTGTGTGTGTGTGTGTGTGTTGTGTGTGTGTGTGTGTGTGTGTGTGTGTGTGTGTGTGTGTGTGTGTGTGTGTGTGTGTGTGTGTGTGTGTGTGTGTGTGTGTGTGTGTGTGTGTGTGTGTGTGTGTGTGTGTGTGTGTGTGTGTGTGTGTGTGTGTGTGTGTGTCTCTCTTTCAGTTGTCAACCAGCTCCTGAGGAACGTCTCACATTATCTCACCACATGTTCACTGACCCTGGAGACCTGAGACTTTGAGACACTGAACATGAACCGAGGAGCTGAAGGAGTCTCTCACCTCCGCTGCTTTCACCTGCTCAGGAAAACCACCGCAGCCGTCCAACGACTTCCTCTTCTGCTGGATGCGCCGCTTGATGTTCAGACTCTCATCGTCTGACAGGGGGAAACAAATCAAGATCATTATTATTAATCCTTCAAATAATCACTCGACTCCTTTGATCTCTACCACCCTCAGATTGGGTTTGATGTGAATGGACGGGAGGACGGTACCTGAGATATCTGGACAGGTGAGGACGATGCTGTCCACTTCTACAGCTTGTTGTGTGCTGGAGAAGTCACTTCTACAGGAGGAGAAAGAAACGTCCCTCAGATTATGAGATGCATGTTGTAAACGTGTGGTTGTGATTAGAGCAGGCTCCTCTCTGAACATCTTGTCTCTGAGGAGGATCCTCTTACCTTTGGACTGGTTTCCTTATTGCAGAGGGAATCTGTGCGTGCTGAAAGTGCCGTCCTTGCAGAACGATCCCTGGTGAGGGCGCGGGCCTGATGATGAAATAGTTGGTTCTGTTGGGCATGGGAGGGGGCGTTGCTACGGTGAGAGGGACCTCGCTGCCGGGGAGGAAGGGAACGGAAATCAAACCCACTGCAAAGACTCGAGTAAAAACAAACCTGTCGCTGCCATCTTGTGGATAACACTCGCAGCAGCAGAAGATAAAAAGGTACCTGAGGTTTTTGGGTGCCAGCTTGCTCAGAGGCCTCATGTGATTATTTGGCCGGTTTTCATACGTCCTCAAGGGGTCAGAGGAGGTGAAGTGCCTCAGGGTGGGAGCCTGCAGAGACACACCAGAGAGAGGATGAGGAACATCGGTGCTATCATGTGTTTGTTTAACAGGACAGCAGGGTCAGCAGATTCTCCATGTTGTGTTCTGCACTGGAAGCTGAGGCTGGTGCTGATTGGTTTCTTGAATCTGGACGTGGCCTAAATACCCAGTTTGTTTGAGGTGAGGAACAATCCCAGTGTGACACCCTGATCCCACATGTACAAGAAAACAGCAGCAGCTCCACAAAGTGACAAAGAGCATCAGCAGCGTAAAGCCCCGGACTCCTGGGTTCCCGTGGGCGTCAAGCAGGCGCCAGCCAGACTGTGGTGTCGCCAACTCCTGCTGGGAGTCCCCCAGCCCCGCGGCCTGCTGGGAGTCACCCAGCAGGCCGCGGGGCTGGGGGACTCCCATCCTCAGTGTGTGGAAGTCAGGGAAGAAGAGAGTGGAGAGAAGTTTACCTTTTTCTCCTCGGGGGAGGTCGGCTGCTGCCTGTCCATCTCCTCCATGCTCACCACACTCGCACTGACGGAACAAACAAAACAAATCAGTATGATCATGTGTTTGTGTACTGAACGTGGTGTTAACACATGTACTGGTTTATGTTGTGTGTAAAGTTCATGTGGATTATCAGTGTTTGTTCAGAGCCAGAGGTGAAATGATTTGTTGATTAATAGAAACTATGATTGATTCACTTGTTTCTGCTTCTCTCATACGAGGAGTTTTTAATGTTTTGCTCTCTGGAAAACTGTGAAGAGCTTTTTATTGACATTTAATAGACATCAACTCTTCCATTAATAAAGGAAACAGCTGAATCAGTTATGAAACCAGCACTGTCACGATACTGTCAAATGTTCTGCAAGATGAAAATGCTCCTCACACTTGTGAAGGTTTGTTAATCTTCTGTGTTTCTAGCTGGTGAAGTGAGCACCTTTGTGTTGTTGTTGCGCTGCAGGTTGTGTTATCTCGTCCTGTCCTTGGACCTGCAGTGAAGTGCTGCCGTTTACACAAGGGTGTCATGCAAAGATTGTAAAGAACACTGTCAGAGGAAAAGAGCTTCAACTCTTTAAGTACAATCAGACAGACTTCACCGTAGGTTTAACAGATTTGGTTTTATCTCTTCAGTCCGACCCAATCAGGATCCGGTTTCTAACCCTAACCCGATCAGAGGGTTCAACACGCAGCAGAGAAGCAACCGACAGACGGGAACACTTTGCTCGTGGCCGTGTCACCGAGGTCGTTTCCTGTATGTGGAGGGAGAGGGAGCGAGCTGTGGGGGGGCAGAGTGATGCAGCGCTGCAGAAACGAGAGGCCGGGGAGAGAAGTGCTTACTCATGTGTCCGCTCCTCTTCACCAGAGAGAGAGAAGCTCCAGCTGTGCTTGTAGCCTCCATCCCGCCTGGTCTCAGATCTGTCCAGAGCTTCAGTCCCACAGAAACATTACAAAAGGAAAACACTAATATTATAATTCGTGAAATGAATCTGGTTCAGACGTACTGTGCACACGTTAAATAGTTCTCTATGTTTTCCAAAATGTTCTTTATTTTCCACCTGGAAACTGTCAACGTGAAGAACTACAGATAAAAAGAAAACACTAACAGTATTAGATATTAAGAACTTGAATGAAAACCATAATATTGATGCACTTTTTCCTCTGCGGTTTACTCAGTATAATGTTCACGGGATGATACTGATGTGAAGATGTCGGACGATATTGTTAATCAGGCTCTGGTTATAGATAAAGTTGGATACTTTAATTGTTCCTACACGTCGAGCTCCTACTCGACCAGATCACTAAAGATTGACCTTTGTTTTTTGCTATTTCATAAGAGAAAGTATCATCGTTCACTGAATTGTCTTGATTTAGCTCAGATATCAGAGAAACTCCAACGATGCCCAACTCCACCTGAAACTTCTATAAGCAGAATGACTGATGGGTATCAGACGCGTGTGGAGATAAGGCTGACGTTGGTTCAGTTTTCATTTTTCATATTTCAACCCCCCAAAAAACGTCCGAACATGTGATGTTGTCGCTGCCCTGATCTCCAACTGTCGGCTGGAAGTCAGTTACTGTGGCTTCCTACTTCCTCCATCAATCAACTGACGCGTGAGGACTGAAGAACCACCGACAGAAACAGGGGATTCAAACATGGACGTTCAGGCAAAATGTTGCTCCCTGTTTATAGTGAATTATCCTTTTCAGTGGCTTTTAAAATGACAAGAACGTTCAATTTTAAGTGTTTAAAATCAGATGCTAGTTTAAAATCTCACAGCTCTGACACCTCAGTTGGTTCACTTCAGTTCAAACCTACAGAGCCTGTTCTTAGTTCAACTTCAGCGCTCTGCAAAGTTCATGTTTTATTCCATTTCATAAATCACAATAAATACTGTTGTCGAGGTTTAGATTCTCCTGAGCTTGTGGACTTTGTCCTTCAGGCTGAAGTGACGGAGCAAGACTTCACCAGAAAGAAGCTCGACTCCCACGAGACGTTCAAATCCATCCGTCCTGTTCTCGATCCTACCAGGACGTCATCCTCAGAGGAAACGTGATTCATGTAGATATTAAACATCCAGTTACTCCCACGACTCCTACAACTATCACTGAGCCTGTTTCAGCAGCTCTGACACTCGAGAGCTGGGATCTGAAGATGAAGAAAAGATTCTTAATCCAAGTTGGATATATTCGGTTGTATTTGTGATTTCTTTTGACTTAGTTACTTTTTAATCAGGTTTATGGTTAAACTGAAAATATCAAAGCTGAATAATATTTCTCAGTCTTAGTTTGGTAACGACATCTTATGAATCATTAACAAATCTTTTTATCAGCGGCCTCGACCTTCATCACTGGACCAATGTGCTGAGAGGACATTGAAGTTAATCTGGCTTTAATATGTAAACAATCTTTAAAGGTCCAGTTTGTAAGATTCAGGTGAAAGGATTGAAGTGTCATTCCGGTGCAGCACGACACTTCACCACTAGATGTCACTACATTCTACACACGGAACCTTTAAGTTGAATTTGTGTCTTTTTGCCTGTTTTATCTGTTTTATCACAGCCTCGACTTTACAGATGTTTCCATTGTGTTTCTTTGTGTTCCAGGCTCCTACACATTCAACATGAATACGAACCATCAAACAGATAAAGCTGAATATTATTTATAATGTTAACAACAAGCAGAAACATCCAGAAGGAGAATGTTTGCTAGTTTTCACTGTTTATGTCTGAGATTAGCCGACTGGTGTTAGCAGCTAGCAACTAGCAGGCTAGCAGGCTGGTCTCCAGCTGCGCAGAGAGCTGATGGTTCGAATCCCTGATTCAATGTGTTATGAGGAAAGTTCCCACGTTGTGGAGGTGAGCAGCCTCTGGGGCACGAAGGCCTGTGACCACATCCAGCTTCCACCCTCCAGAGCCAGCTAGCTTCAGAGCTAACGCTGCTAGCTGCTCCGGCTTTAAAGACCAGCCGAGCCCAGCTGAACTGAGCCGGACCTCCATCCCTCCGCAGCCGGTCTGCCCGGCACTGTCCCCCCGTGCCGAGCCGCAGATGTGCCGCTGTCACCGGCCTGGCAGCTCGCGTTCACCCCGGCTGCCGGAGGATGAGCGGAGCGATGCTAGCGTTAGCCGCCTAGCCTAGCTCCGGGGAGCCGCACGTATTCTGGACCGATGATGAGGGGACACCAGCGGCCACACGAGCCTCCTCTGCGGGGCAGCAGCCCGGGTGAGAGCCGGGGGAGAGCCGCGGGAGGGGGATGAAGAGCGGCCGAGGCGCGGGTCTTACCTTCGAAGAGGATGCTCCTGTTGTGCGCCATGTTTATTCCATGATGGAGATCAGATGACAGCGGCTCCTGGAGTCAAGCGGCCGGAAACACGGCCACCGGCCTTCAACATAAAAGCACGGCACCGGAACCAGCTGCACATGATGCTGAGGCCCCGAAAACTGAGGGGGGGTTAGTGGGCTGTTCAGAACCAGTGAGGCTGCAGGGACAATGTGGGATTAGAGAACTGACATGAACCTGACTCAGCCCAGTGTAAAGAGATAGTTCACCCAGTTTCAGGAGTAAATAGTGTGGCAGAGAAACCCAATACCAGTAAGGATACTGGTGACTCCTTCTTCAGACGTGGTGTCACCCAAGAGTCTGCGATGTAAGAAGTCTAAATGTCCTCTGGTATCAAATTCAAATGTTAAATGTACAAGGTGCAAAACCTCAGAGTCTGTGGTTCAGGTCCACTGCCGAAGTGTCCTCGGGCACTTATTATTAAAACCTAATCTCCCCGGTAAGACTTTCGTAAAGTTTCAGCTGCAACTACTTGGATTTTATGGGTACATTTTAAGAGAAATATAATTTAAAACAGGTAAAACAAATGAATACACGACCATAGTAACAGATCACACTCAATCAACTACAAAATAGTAGTTTTATTCTGAAGGCGGCTAGCCGGATGTGTAACGTGTTACTGGAACACTTTGTAGTAGCCTTGATCACAAAGACAAACCCTGAGTTAGTAGTTCAGTGTTTTAAGTTTTTATTGTTTCAACAGTTACACATGTTTTATTTCTGCAGGGACATCAGACACATTAAACCACCGGAAGTTAAAGCTCATTTAATGTTATGAGGATTTATTATAATTATCATGATTCATGAGACAAGAGAAGAAACTGAACAAAGGTTTTTATTCCACATGTGTTTCACAGCAGAAATGAATAAACTGAATAATGAAGAATAAAACCAACACTAAAGAACATAGATGTTTAATAAAGAGACGATGAGACCCAATCACCACAGAGAGAGGCAGCTGGCCAATCAGAGCAGACTGGGCTTCATGAGGAGGTCTTAAAGAGACAGGAGCCTACATGTTTGAGACAGAGGCTGAAGAGAGGAGCAGCAGCGATGGACAGTCTGAGGAACGTGATGTTTCCTGAACATTAGAGCATGAAAACCTTCGACTGTCATTCACGTGATCAACCTGAACATGTGAAGAACACGTCTGTTCACGTGTTCACTCATATCTCAGTTTCATCAACTTTATATTTTATTCCAAAACATGGAGCCCAATGAAAATTTAAGTGGCAGAAAACACAACAAGCCGCCAAAACAGAAAGAGACGTAAACCTCATCAGACAAAAACTGAGCCAAGTGAGGAGGAGGAGGAGGAGGAAGGGGAGGAAGAAGAGGAGGAGGAGGAGGAGGAGGAGGAAAGGGAGGAAGAAGAGGAGGAGGAGGAGGAGGAGGAGGAGGAGGAGGAGGAGGAGGAGGAGGAGGAGGAGGAGGAGGAGGAGGAGGAAAAAGTGGAGAAAGAGGTTGGTAGTTGAGGGGAAAGAGGAGGAAGAGGAGGAGAAAAGTAAAGAGAGGAATATGAAGAGGAGGAGAAAGAAGAAGAAAAGGAGGAGGAGAAAGAGGAGAAGTAGGACAAAGAGGAAAAGGAGTAAAAAGGGGAGGAAGACGAGGGTAAAGAGGAAGAAGAAGAGGAGGAGAAAGTGGAGAAAGAGAAAGAGGTAGGTAGAAGAGGGGAAAGATGAGGAAGAGGAGGAGGAGGAAATAGAGCAGAAATGGGAGGAGTTAGAGGAAGAGGAGGTTAACTGGGAGGTGTTAGAGGAGGAGGAAGAGGAGAAAGAGGAGGAGTTTAGAGGACGAGGAGCGGTCCTGCTCTGATAGTTCAGCTGTTGGGTTTTGGAAAGCGTCAGTGGGAGAAGCTGAAACACAGACTGAGGTTAAATATAGAACCGAGACTCAGAGAGAAAAGAACAAGGGATTTGATTTCAGCTGAAAGAAAGAAAGTCTCTCACTCTCTCTCTCCTCACTCACTTGTATCTGTTGCTCTCTCACCCCGTGAGGTCACAGAGGATGAAGCTTCAGCTCTGACTGTGAGAACCTGAGGAGGAGAACCTGAGGAGGAGAACCTGAGGAGGAGAACCTGAGGAGGAGAACCTGAGGAGGAGAACCTGAGGAGGTGGAGTCAGGGAACTCAAACCTGGACTGATTGTATTTTGTGGACTGATCAACGGGGACCAGGTAAGAGTGACATCATCAGCGTCTTTTTAAGGTCGACAAGTGAAAAAACAACAAACTTTGACATTACAGACACAATTTGTGTGAAAACAAAAAAAAGTATTAATTTTACACCAAAAATCATAATACATCAAAAAATTTAAATGTTTCATATTTCATATAATTTGTTATATTCTTTGAGCAGGACAATAAAGAAGGATTTTGATAATTTTGAGACGTTTCCTGATGTTATGTATTAAACATTTTGATGGTTTGGTCCCATCACGTTCTTTGAGTCACTGCTGAAACCTGCTGGGTTGAAAGTGTAGATGCTGGTTTACAGAGTTATTATTATATCCTGATGTAATATAGAGTCATTGTCCCTGATGGGTTCAGGCGACAGCTGCAGTTTGACCCTGGAAGTATTTACAGGTTTCAACTAAATGAATCTGTGAAGTAACAGGTAACTTTTTATTTACTTTATTGTTCAGGGGAATATAATAAAGTAAATGAAGCTCAGGATTATACAAAAGTACTTGAGTAACTGTACAAAAGAACCAGATGTATACACTAATAAAATATATATACGCAGTCATTTATTCAGTGTGTTTCAATAAGTATGAGGTATTTATTTATAAAGAATACAAAATAAAATAAACCACTGATAGAATAATAATAATAATAATAATAACAGCACAATAACAGAAGTTGGGTGATAATATTGAGTAAAGTTTTGTATTGTTCTAAGATATTGATTGTGTAGTAAAGTGTGTGCGTCAGTGTAGAAGTCTGATAATGTGAAGCTTCGTTCAGATTTGATAAATGTTTGTGGACGAGCTGCTGTCGTTGTGTGTGACGCTGAGTCATGTGAAGGAAGAGTTAACATGACGCAGCAGAAGTCGTGGTATCGAGGTCCCACCCACATGTGTTCGGCCAATCCAGAGTCAGACTCAGCTGTCAATCATGAAGTCTCAAATAAATAATTAAACCGAAGTGATCAGAAACTTGAACATCATCGGTGAGAGAAGAACGAGATGAAACGACAGAAACATCTTCAAACATTTATTTCACATTAAGTTAGGTCCCATCTGCTAACATGGAGGGGGCCTCTGTTGCAGCCTGCCACCAGGGGGCGATGGAGACCCTTCAGCTTTACATTTTTTCTCTTTTATAAAGATTTAATTTAAATAGTGACACAGCGACGGTTCAGTGATTTGCTCAAGGGCACTGAATCAGTCCAAGTGCCAGGACAGCCGGTCCCTCGGGGGAAATTTGGAAAAAGTTCCCGTCTGATCGGAACAATAAACAGAGGAGCTCTTTGGCCCGCCCTCGTCTGTGTTATCATACCCAGCATGCACTGCTCTGCCCACGTCTCCCGAGACCAGCTCTCCGTTTATAGCTTCACTTTTCCCCTGTTTTCATTGCACCAGTTGTTTTCAGCCTTTTCTCCACGAGCAGCAGGGACATGGAGCAGAAGCTTCGTGGGAACAAACTGAACTGGGGTTAGTCCTTCTGTTTGAATGGAGATCATTGCCATGGTAACATCATGATGTTATCACTAGCTACATCAGCACCTTCAGGCGCAGTAATCTGCAGTACTCCACAGTACTCCAGTACTCCAGTACTCCACAGTACTCCCGTACCTGTGTCTTCCAGCAGCTCAAGGCCAGATGATAACAGCCATGAGATCACTCTGCTAATTCTGTGACCTGCGGCTGACGGGACGCTCGGCAGCCTCGACCCTCGGCTCTGGTTTCATAACAGCAGCTGCAGTTCCCATGACAACAAAACAGGGACCCGAGGAGCCCTGTGTTTGTTTCGGGAGCGTTTGCTGTTCCGAGCATTTAAAAACCACTGATAACATCCTGGTGGATAACGATGGGAACGACGTGATCAAGTCAAAACTTTACGTTGTCGCCAGTAGATCAGGCGTCCCGGGGGCCCCTCTCAGCTCAGGGGCCCAGGCACCGGCTACTCACGGCCCTGGTTCCACCACGTCGCTCTGGATTTTGAGACATTCAGACCATGAGTGGTATTTCAGACCCGAGCACACGATCACAGCAGCAGCCTGGACGGTGGACACCAGGTCGAATCCCTGGATCCAGGCTGTTAGTTCAGAGGAAGAAATGAAGTGTCTCCACGGTTAAATAATAAAAGTCTGGAGGTTATCTATCTTCAGCACAATTCAAAAACTTGTTGGGAAAGTCTGAGTGTGAGATTCTGTTATGGATGGAGTTCTGTGTGATGAATGCTCAGCTTTAATCTCAGCTCCTCCTGCTCTGATTGGACAGATTTCTTGCACCTTTCACCAGTTTCTCTGATTTGATTGCTCGTTAAGATTCTGCAGAATGAACGGGCGCCTCTCTGCGGCCTCTGATTGGACGAGCTGATCTCATGAGTCATTTCTCACGTTAAGCAGCTGCTGGGTTGGACCAGCGACCACTTGAGATGAATCATGTTCAGGAGCTGACTGGCTCATAAATGTAAAAAGTGGACTGATTATGTCCGTCCCCTCTCCCACGCCTCCTCCCCTCTATCTCTTTATGAGGGAGGTGACCTCATGCTCATTCCATGCAGGAGGCATGTGAGGCCTGGCTGCTGCTCGCTGATGTCACTTCCCTGGACCGGTCAGCCCTGATTAGAGCTCTTGAGCAAACCGCTGGGAGTTTGAAAACCTGCTTCGTCTCAGTCCACAGATATGAATTCACTTGTCACATATTTATCATATTACTCTCTGTTTTATTGTATTATCTTTGTTCTCATGCAAACAGCACAGACAGCAGTCATTTCCCCACAGACCCATGATACCAGCTGGATTGTGATTCTGGTGAGTCTGGTGGTTCTGGTGAATCTGGTGGTTCTGGTGGTTCTGTTAGTTCTGTTAGTTCTGTTGATTCTGCGACTCAGTGACCTGCAGCAGATGTAAGAAGTTCCTCTACCTGAAACTCATCAAACCGTATTTCTACCTTCCTGAGAAGGTTCATGTCTCCAGCTCTCTAACGCCCCCACCCCTCCCCCAAGTCCAAACCTCTGACCCAGTTTATTATGGCACATTTTCAGATTTCTATTTTGGTGGCCTCTTCCTCGCGGCTGCTCGCTCATCTGCGGAGCTGTGAGAGAAGGACCTCCATGTACGGAGGAGGCTGATGATGAAGGGAGAAGGTTTCTACAGCAGGAGACTGGGATTCATCCTGTGTCTCGCAGGAAATAAACTGTGTTCAGAACCGTTACTGCTGCTGCTGTTTGAATCTGAATTCTGATGCTGCAGTGATGCTCTAGAGGTAGAAGTGTGACGCTCACCTGTCAGCGTCTCCATGTCAAGCGGCGCTGCTTGAAACCCTGATACCAGTCAAGCCCTGTTTTATTCCAGCCTGCAGCGTCGAGTGGTTTCCATGGATTCATGGAACAAGGCCCTGATGCTCGGCTTCACACTTTGAGACCCGAGGAGCAGAACACGCTTCATCATCAGGTGGATGAAGCTCCTCAGAGCCCCAGAGCCAAGCTGGAGATGACCTCAGCAGATGTCTGTGTCCAGGATGTTTCATCTGGACTTTGTGGGAGTCGGAGGAAGTGGAGAGGCGTCATCTTGTTCTCAGTCACCGCTGAGGACAGATCGTGTGAAAGCCCCAAAAACAATTATAATCTGAGAACTTTGTTTTCAAATGATTTGCTGCTGGATGAAGTTTTGATTTGAACTGGACGAGACAGATCGAGGAAAAAGATTTTAAATCATGTGTCTGCATATTTCTTCAGTAACTGAGCTCACACAATGTTTTGAATACATCACTCTGATTTACAATAATTAAAATGGGTCTTGATCCAGTTTTCTCCTCGTGTCTCTTCTGTTGAAATAGCAAAGTCAAGAGCTTTAGCTTTAGAGATTTAACAAAGGAACAAATATGAATCAGTGGATTAATGGCTGTTCTCCAGTAGATCAGTTATTCATCCTGCGGCAGCACAGATCACTGACTTCACTTTCCCGTCACGCTGAGTTACTCCAAACCTCCTGACCGCTGCCTTACATGGTCACATTTCCACCTGACATGTCTAAATCATGAAAAACACAGAGGTTGAAGAGTCACCTCCAAAGCAGCACGTTTATTTATATAGAAAAGTCATCTATACCCGACAGTATGTTCACATTTACAGTAGAGTTCCAGGAACGTCTTTCATTATGAGCAGAGACTCATATTCGGGAGCATGTGATGAATCCAGATCTTTGTGAAGTTATTAAAATCTGCTGCTCGTCACTGGTGATGATGAAACTTCACTGAACACTGACAAGTTCATCACTTTAGGTTCCTGGATCACTTCAGCAGGTCCTTGTGTTTACATGTGTTTTTGTGTTGAGCTCTCTCGGCCTTGTGTTCTCCTGAACTCATTGAGATGCTACCAATGGATGTGACTGGATGTCAGTGACGTATCTCCACTCGGTGCTGGGTTCCATGCACCATCGTGGGGATGTGACCTCTGATGAGTCACTGACGTGTTTTCACCTGATGATGCGTCAGCGGCTGTTTGTTGTCGTTGTGTGTTGTTGTTGTTGTGTGTTGTTGTGGAGCAGAACCGGCGCTGCAGCTGTGAATGTGTGGCTCAGGAATCCGAGGAGCTGCTGATGACTTATAAAGTGATAGCCTTGAAACGTTTGTTGGACTCCAGCGAGGGGAGACCCTAAAAATACCCTGTTAAGATTTGACCAGACAAACAGCTGCTGCCCAGGATCCAGAGCAGAAGAGCATTTACACAACAAGCACATGACATCAGGAGGAAAACTCACAACAGACTCTTCAGACTTTGATATTTCAACCACGGGAATAATCACAGATGCAACTATTTGAACTCTTATTTGAAAATGTCAACTCCTCCTCACACACGTCCAGGTCCATCTGCAGCGAGGAGACTTTTATCTTCGTCCTGCAATGTGTGATTTATATTTAACTGGTTTGAGAAGTTTAGCAATGTGCTGACTCTCCCTCGGTCTGTAGCGTGACATCAGTGTGTCAGCATGTCAACACACTGATGAGCTGATTAAATAGGTTTGAAGATATTAAATCTGTAAAGAGAACGAACAGAATTCTTCTATTGAGTTTTTTAAACGACAGTTGTGAAAGAGACTTTAGGTCACGACTCGTAAATCTGTGGCGACACGTTGATCCCGGTTTCTTGGACGCTCGTTCTAACCACTGCTGCCACTCGTCCCCTCTCGTGTGTCCACCGTGGTCACAGCTGCCTGAGGCGTGAATCACAGAGACACGTTTAGCTTCATCACGTCTCCAGAAATATCTGCAGGACGACCAAGACACAATATGACATTTATTGGGCCTCTGATATTTTGGGTTTATTCCCATTCGCTGCACAGGAAAGACGTGTAGACACAAACCACTGATGTTTTATTAGCATGACGGGTTCTCTCTCTGCAGAGGTCACTGACCTCATCATGGAAACAGGTCGAAGCTTCTAAAGAGCAGTAAGACCTGTTTTCACTCACGTTGATGTCAAAGCAGAAACAGCAGGTTGGCAGGAGGAGGCTCAGGGAGCAGGTGATCCAGGGAGAGGAGACTAGATGTTCATCAGCTCCCTGGATCCAAGAGGCAGCCGCTGAGCAGCCAGAGACAGGAGAGACACTCAGGAGACTCAGGAGAGAAAGACACCCGGGGACACCAGGGAGCTGAGGGACGATGGCTCTCCCACACACAGCCGACACAACTTCTTGATAAACTCACAAAAACCTAAACTTACAGGGTCCAGCACTTTCTGCAGGCGTGGCCATGCATTCATACATTTGTATAAAATTATATTCACAACCATATTCCATATTTCAGGTGCTGCCAGTTTGTGATATCGAGTTGTGTCTCATGTTGTGTCTCACGTTGTGTCTCATGTTGTGGCTCATGTTGTGTCTCATGTTGTGTCTCATGTTGTGTCTCATGTTGTTTCTCATGTTGTGTCTCATGTTGTGTCTCATGTTGTGTCTCATGTTGTGTCTCATGTTGTGTCTCATGTTGTGTCTCATGTTGTTGCTCATGTTGTTTCTCATGTTGTGTCTCATGTTGTGTCTCATGTTGTGTCTCATGTTGTGTCTCATGTTGTTGCTCATGTTGTTTCTCATGTTGTGTCTCATGTTGTGTCTCATGTTGTGTCTCATGTTGTTGCTCATGTTGTTTCTCATGTTGTCTCTCAAGTTGTGTCTCACGTTGTGTCTCATGTTGTCTCTCATGTTGTTTCTCATGTTGTTGCTCATGTTGTGTCTCATGTTGTGTCTCACGTTGTGTCTCATGTTGTTGCTCATGTTGTGTCTCATGTTGTTTCTCATGTTGTGTCTCATGTTGTGTCTCATGTTGTGTCTCATGTTGTGTCTCATGTTGTGTCTCACGTTGTGTCTCATGTTGTTTCTCATGTTGTGTCTCATGTTGTGTCTCACGTTGTGTCTCATGTTGTGTCTCATGTTGTTGCTCATGTTGTGGCTCATGTTGTTTCTCAAGTTGTGTCTCATGTTGTTTCTCATGTTGTGTCTCATGTTGTGTCTCATGTTGTGTCTCATGTTGTGTCTCATGTTGTGTCTCACGTTGTGTCTCATGTTGTGTTTCATGTTGTGTCTCATGTTGTGTCTCATGTTGTGTCTCATGTTGTGTCTCATGTTGTTGCTCATGTTGTGTCTCACGTTGTGTCTCATGTTGTCTCTCATGTTGTTTATCATGTTGTTGCTCATGTTGTGGCTCATGTTGTTTCTCAAGTTGTGTCTCATGTTGTTTCTCATGTTGTCTCTCATGTTGTGTCTCACGTTGTGTCTCATGTTGTTGCTCATGTTGTGTCTCATGTTGTTGCTCATGTTGTGTCTCATGTTGTGTCTCATGTTGTGTCTCATGTTGTTTCTCATGTTGTGTCTCATGTTGTGTTTCATGTTGTGTCTCATGTTGTGTTTCATGTTGTGTCTCATGTTGTGTCTCATGTTGTGTTTCATGTTGTGTCTCATGTTGTGTCTCATGTTGTGTCTCATGTTGTGTCTCATGTTGTGTCTCATGTTGTGTCTCATGTTGTGTCTCATGTTGTGTCTCATGTTGTTTCTCATGTTGTGTCTCATGTTGTGTCTCATGTTGTGTCTCATGTTGTGTCTCATGTTGTGTCTCATGTTGTGTTTCATGTTGTGTCTCATGTTGTGTCTCACGTTGTGTCTCATGTTGTTGCTCATGTTGTGTCTCACGTTGTGTCTCATGTTGTCTCTCATGTTGTGTCTCATGTTGTGTCTCATGTTGTGTTTCATGTTGTCTCTCATGTTGTGTCTCATGTTGTGTCTCATGTTGTGTCTCATGTTGTGTCTCATGTTGTTTCTCATGTTGTGTCTCATGTTGTGTCTCATGTTGTGTCTCATGTTGTGTCTCATGTTGTGTCTCATGTTGTGTCTCATGTTGTGTCTCATGTTGTGTCTCATGTTGTGTCTCATGTTGTGTCTCATGTTGTGTCTCATGTTGTGTCTCATGTTGTGTCTCATGTTGTGTCTCATGTTGTTCTCATGTTGTGTCTCATGTTGTGTCTCATGTTGTCTCTCATGTTGTGTCTCATGTTGTGTCTCATGTTGTGTCTCATGTTGTTTCTCATGTTGTGTCTCATGTTGTGTCTCATGTTGTGTCTCATGTTGTGTCTCATGTTGTTTCTCATGTTGTGTCTCATGTTGTGTCTCATGTTGTGTCTCATGTTGTTTCTCATGTTGTGTCTCATGTTGTGTCTCATGTTGTGTCTCATGTTGTGTCTCATGTTGTGTCTCACGTTGTGTCTCATGTTGTGTCTCATGTTGTGTCTCATGTTGTGTCTCATGTTGTGTCTCATGTTGTGTTTCATGTTGTGTCTCATGTTGTGTCTCACGTTGTGTCCGCTCAGTAAATCCAGATGATGCTGAGCAGCTCAGAACTTCCTGCTGCAGCTTCAGGATCCTCTGGGCTTCACACTGACCCTCCGGCTCCTCGTCCAGGTCACTGACCGTCACAGACAGAGAAAAGGGGGCAGCTCTGTATTATGATGCCTGGGAGAACTCCTCTGAAACAACTATTAATACCAGGCGGCGCTAATGTGGTTGCTGCCGCTCGGCTGCCAGGATTTTCTCTGGCTGAGTCACCGGCTGCTTTCACCCAGAGCTGCGGCCTCTGGGAACTTTGGCCTCTTTCAGATCCGATGGCTGTGAACTGCTTGTTTTCTGTGGACGGTGTCGGGCTTCTCAGCTGCTGCTCTCATCCCTGGTGTTCAGGAGGCGTCTGATGGATCTCTGCTTTGACTCGGATTTGACTTTATCCACCTGAATCGTGATCAAACTGTCAGATAGACCATGTGGACGTTAGATTTCTTTTATTCTCCCGTGTGACCCGGTCGATTGTTTGAGACACGAAAGCTGCGTCTCACTCCTGAGCGATGACATCACCGCAGCAGATTCATGAGATGTGTTGCTTTAAAAATGTTTCCAGAATAAACACAACAACAGGGAACGTTTCCAAATCTTAAGGTTTAACAAAAGTGACAAAACAATGACTTCATGTTCCTTGTGATGAATTTGTTCACCGACTCCAAAGCTGAACTAATAAAGATTTGATTGTTTCCTCTGCTGCCGTCTCTTCTCACAGGCTGAGGAATAGAAATGAGATCCAGGACCTGCACCATGGGTCCAGACCAGGAACACATCCAGCCCACGAAAGGTTTCATCAAGCAGCAGCAAGAGGAGGAGGAGGAGCAGGAAAACACCCCGGAGCTGATGAAGAGGAAGATGAAGGACGGTAGAACGGGCCTGATGAAGAAACCTCAGAGATCTGCAGAGAGCGGCAAGACGACGACACTAGATCTGACCAAGAAGGACCTGCTCCACCTGCTGGGAATCATGGAGGGAGAAGTCCAGGTGAGAGTTTGATCCCTTTCTGATTCAGATGAAAAGGTTCAGTTCTTCAAGACTTTAATTCATAATCGTTAACAGCCCAAAACATCTGGATTCGCAGAGAAACGTTTTGATTGACGCCTGCTGTCCACGTCACTCTGGAGATTTCTTAACTCAATGCAAGACTTTTGTAAACTAGTTTTTAAACTCGAGCTGAGTCTGGAGGAAGTGAAGCTGAGATTTGACGCAGACGTTCTCTTCCTGATTGGTTCTTATCCGTCGTAACTCGAGTTCCAGCGGTGAAGGAAAAGCTTTGCTAACAATAAAGACAACATTCGAGGGCTGTTAGTGAGAACGAGTGAGAGGCTCTGGACCTTCTCTGGACCTTCTCTGGAGTTCCTCCTGCCAGAGAACTCAACTGGAGATTCTCTCATTTACAGAAACAACTATGATGGTTTTTCCCTAAAGCAACTTAACATTATTGTTCTAGAGCTGAGACAGATTCACATCTCACAGCAGGCGATGTGTCCGAGTGGAAACAGCAGAGACGCCGGCTCCTCCCTGATATGATTTTCTAATGGAAACACATCTATAATCAGCAGAGAGACAGGAAGCTGCTGCCGCTCGTCTGTTTGGGCGTTTTGAGTATTTTCCATCAGCAGCACACCGGGGGAGATGTTTTTATTCTGCAGGATTCCAAATAGATGCAGATTCTCGTGTTTCTGGGTAAATCCTGCAGAGACATGTGGGAAACTGTGTTTGAGGCAGATCCACAGGAAACATCTTGTTTCTGAGTCTAAATGTTGAGAGGAGACGATGTTACGATGGAGGATTCCACATGTTGGTGTAAAGAATATGTGTTTGCGGCCTGGTATCATGACATGAAGGAGACGGAGACTGAAGGGAACAGCTCCCTCTGCTGGCACAAGCAGGACTGAAGGTTCATATGAAGCAGCTTCCCACAGGGTTCAGCTTAATCACAAGGTTCAGTACAGAATAAAAGCCCAGACAAACAACCCAACGTGTTTCAGTGTCATGTTGCTGTGAGCGTGGATTAAGACCTGTCATGTCCCCTCAGGCCAGAGAGGACATGATCGGCCTCCTGAAGTCGGACAGGACCAGGCCCCAGGCGCTGGAGGCCCACTACGGTTCAGCCGTCGCCACCAAACCCCTGCAGGCGCTGCAGAGGGACGGGCTGCTCGGCCCCGGCCACCGCGGCACAGAGGACGTCTACGAGAAGCCCATGGCCGAGGTGAGGGGGGGAACACTCATGTTCCTCAGGACTAGAGGCAGCTGCTGCTCGTGTACAGTTTATTATTGAATATTGTTCAACAGAATTCAACCTATTTATGAGCTGCAACAGTTTTTATTTCAAGAGAATAAATAACTGACCCAGAAATGTAAAAGGTCAAATCCCAAAGTTTGTTCTCGTGGTTTGAACGTCAGAGCCTCAGTTAAATATGAAGTTTTATTTTGGTGTTGAGCTTCATTCATGTAAATGCAGCGTGAAATCATCTTGAATGAAATGAACCTGCATCAGTTCAGCTCCAGAAAATAAGAAGAAGAAAATAGACATTTTATAGAATATAATTAGTTCTGCTCAGAGACGTCTGCAGTGAAAAGACTGAACAACAGTGAGCACGAAAATATTCAGAATAAATCTCATGCTCATTGTTCACACACAGACACACACACAGACACACACACACAGACACACACACACAGAGGATAACGTGGCTGTGTCCTCTCCAGTTGGACCGTCTGGAGGACAAACAGAAGGAGACG
>CM076734.1:18417220-18517220 GCA_038501795.1 Pseudopleuronectes americanus | reverse complement strand
AAAGAGGCCGTCACGCTCAATCAGACGAGTCCTGCGAGGACCAATGGGCTGTCCTCTCTGCTCTCACCAGAAATGACCATGTCCCAAAAGCCAGGCCAGCCTCTGCATATCCGAGTGACCCCGAACCACGACAACAGCACGGCCACCTTGGAGATCACCAGCCCGAGAGCGGAGGATTTCTTCTCCAGCACCACCATCATCCCAACGCTCGGCCTTCAGAAACCTCGGATCACCATCGTCCCCAAGCCCACGACCGTGACCTCAAGGGGCAAAGCCTGTGATGCGATGGGACGTCTGGATGGAGCCAAATCTCCAGTAACAATAACCACCATCTCCAGGGCCAAGAGTCCAGAGAAGAGCAACGGCAGCAGCTCAGGCCGCCTTCAGTCTCCAGTGTCCATCATCACCGTCAGCACCACACCTGTGGCAGAAGCATGTGCTTCACCTGAGCCTCACGAAATGACCACAGGCCGCACCGTGATCAAGATGACCGCCGAGACGCAACCTGGGCCTCCACACCTCAGGAAATACAACAGCAACATCATCACAACCGAGGACAATAAGATCCACATCCACCTGGGTCCGCAGTTCAAGAGGCCGTCTGAGGGGGGCAGCAGTCCGGTGCTGACGCTCAGACATCAGGCTTTGAGCTCAGAAACATCAACAGGAACCGTTCTCCGCTCCCAACGCCAGACCGCCACGGGAAAGACGAGCAAAATGACCAGCAGCATCACAATCACACCCGTCAACGCAGCAGCTTCCAGACCGACACAATCAGTGGTGAGCACCTCCTCATGTTCTCCTCTGTTTTCAGACTGGAACTTCAGAAGATAGTGACTGGTCATGTTGTGTAGTTAGTGTTTGTGGAGCAGCAGCAGGTTGTCGGGTCCGACTCGTACACAGGAACATGTGGGGAACATCCAGGTGAGGGGCGGAGCCTGTAGAACAGCAGGGGCGGAGCCTGTAGAGCAGCAGGAGGCGGGGCATTGCATATAAATTCTGCTTGGAAAGATCAGTGTTGTTGTTTACAGCTCATCCACACTGGCATTCCACACATGTGAGGAAGACGTCAGGAACATGTGAGGAACACGTCAGGAACATGTGTTGAGTTCAGTGCAGGACTGAAGATACATGAATGTTTTGATGCTACGTAGAAAAGCAGCACAGACGCCATATTTACTCTTAAAATGTACAAGTAGAAATAACTGAATCCTCCTTTTTTACGTTTCAGTTTCTTCTGAAATGTTTCAAAATGCGTTCAGGTGGCGTGTGCTCCGTAGATAGCCCTCTCTCCAGGTATACACAGCTGATTTATAAGAGTATGATGTCCCTGGTCTGAACTAACACTGGAATGATCTCACATGCATTAGATTCCCCTCTGCAGGTCTCACATAGACAAACAGACAATTTCCCCAACTGACAAACATCCTCCTTTTAACCAAACACGGGCACAAAATGACCAGTTTGACTTTTGCACTTCAGAAACTAGAGATAAACAGAGAAACATCCCAGAGAGTCACAGAGGTGTGAATGAACCCAGTTAAATAACGGAGACTTCCCACCCTGTGTCTCATGATAACTCGCTGTGTCCTTTCCAGCCCGGGTCGGAGGTGCAGTCATCTCGGAGCGCAGCCACACGCATCCCTGTGTCAAAAGGTGTGAAAGCCACCAGCAAGGCGGTTCTGGGCGTGTCCACGGTGACCCGGCTGGAGTCGCGGGCCGAGGGCCAGTCCATGAAGATCGAGCTGAGGAAGTCCACCGTGTGCCGAGGCTCTGCCGCAGGAGGCAAGAGCTGAGGCCTGCTGCCATGGCAACGACTCGGCGTGAAGGTCTCATGATGGAGACACCGGCTGTGACTGGATTGACTGGGACTGTGTGTGTGACGCTGCCTTCGACAGCAGCTTGTGGTCCTCTGTGGTCTGAAACACACGTTTCAAGCTTTTCTGTCTCTTTGCATGTGAACGCTCGGGTTTGATTAACTTCATGTTCTGATCCTTGACTTGTAATCTCATCGCAGGTGTTTACCACAGCTTCTGGAGGTTTCCAGTCACTGCAGCACTGTGAACAGTTTGTGGAGTTTGTGACCGACACTAAAATAAAATCTATTTATCTTGATGCATCGTAGCTTTTCTTCTATGCGTGAGCAAGTCTGAGGTTTGAGGATCAACTGGGAAATCTCCATCATATCAAAGCCATGAAACCAGTTCCCAGACTTTATAAATTGTTGATTTGAAGACACTTTGAGTGTAAACTCAAGAAGTATTTCAAATAAAAAAGGGCTGTCAGTGGGTTTAGAACACGATGATCAAATGCAGATATATCGCTGCATATTGTTACTGTAAATCATATTTGATCTTTGCAGCATTACACGTGTGCCCTCTCAGGGACAAGAACAAAAATACAGAACAGATCTTTAGAAATCTGAAGTTTCTAAATGTGTAAATCATAAAGAGTGATTGAAATTATGATTGATATCAACACCACAAACCAGAGCCTGAGATGTCAAGGGCCTGAGTGCAAGGATCCGTGTGAAGCGACTGTGACTGCTTCTGTCTGAGAGTCACAGAACCGCAAAATAACCACAAAGAGACACACAACGCTGACACCAGTAACAA
Source organism: Pseudopleuronectes americanus (assembly GCA_038501795.1). Classification (NCBI taxonomy): domain Eukaryota; kingdom Metazoa; phylum Chordata; class Actinopteri; order Pleuronectiformes; family Pleuronectidae; genus Pseudopleuronectes; species Pseudopleuronectes americanus. The sequence continues at coordinate 18,514,605 of CM076734.1, read as the reverse complement.
GTCACTAACAGGATGTTTCCTGTTCTTTGACTTCATCACATAAATTAAAAAATCTTTATCACAAACCTTTTGTACATTTTGAGTTAAAAAGACCCCAGGGGCCCCCTTGACCCTGAACGATATACTGTCCTTAAACGCCCCACACGTGATGTTAATGGATCATATATAAATTCCCATATTTCCTGCGTCACCTGAAGGCAGCAGCACCCGACTTCGTGACGTCACCACACTGGACTTCCTGGAGGAGCCGTCGCTGCCTATGGTCGCTGCTAGCTCTGTAGCTAACTGTTTAGCTAGCTCTGTAGCTAACTGTTTAGCTAGCTCTGTAGCTAACTGTTTAGCTAGCTCTGTAGCTAGCCCCTCGGTCCTCAGACATGGATTCAATCAACAAACTCGTTTAATTAACACAGTCATCAACGCAGCGAGTTCATTAAAGTCTCTTCGCCAGTGAGTCACCGCCTGACGTCATGATGGCGTCCAGCTACAGCGCTAAAGACGAAGACGGACACATCACGGTGACCGGGCCCGGCGGCGCAGCCCTGCGGAGCAAGAAGCCCGAGAACACCGCGTTCAAACAGCAGCGGCTCCCGGCGTGGCAGCCCATCCTCACCGCGGGCACCGTGCTCCCGGCCTTCTTCATCATCGGCCTCATCTTCATCCCCATCGGCATCGGCCTGTTCGTCACGTCCAACAACATCAGGGAGTTCGAGGTAACGTCATAGCACCACGCCAACTAACTAACCAATTAACTAACCAATTAACTAACTCACTGACCAGCTGCCTAACTAACTATAACTCATAATAACACAACATCAGGGAGTTCGAGGTAACGTCATAACAACAGGCCAACTAACTAACCAATTAACGAACCAATTAACGAACCAATTAACTAACCTACTGACTAATCAACTAACTCACTATCAACTAACTCACTAACCAGCTGACTAACTAACTATAACTCATAGTAACACAACATCAGGGAGTTATATCTAACTAACTATAACTCATCATATCTAACTAACTATAACTCATCATATCTACTAACTTAACTCACCACCAACTCTTTTCTTTCTGCTGTAAATCAGGTTTGAACTATAACTTTGATAAGTTCTGTGCCCGTGTACTGGGGAAGCTAACTGGTTTGGGTTCTACTGCTACTGGGGCAGCTAACTGGTTTGGGTTCTACTGCTACTGGGGCAGCTAACTGGTTTGGGTTCTGCTGCTACTGGGGAAGCTAACTGGTTTGGGTTCTGCACTGGGGAGCTAACTGGTTTGGGTTCTGCTGCTACTGGGGAAGCTAACTGGTTTGGGTTCTGCTGCTACTGGGGAAGCTAACTGGTTTGGGTTCTGCTGCTACTGGGGCAGCTAACTGGTTTGGGTTCTGCTGCTACTGGGGCAGCTAACTGGTTTGGGTTCTGCCGCCACAGATTGATTACACAGGAGTGGACGAGTCCAGTCCCTGTTTCAACTGCTCCCAGAACTTCAGCTGGAACAGCAGCCGGCCGTGTAGCTGTTCGATTCCCTTCTCCCTGGAGCAGTCGTACGAGGTGAGCCGCCCACACTCAGTTTCCTCTCAGAGAAACACTCTCTCTCCATTAGAGGCATTTTACTTTATGCTTCTCTCTTCATCAACAGAATAACGTCTTCATGTATTATGGCCTCTCCAACTTCTACCAAAACCACCGCCGCTACGTGAAGTCCAGAGACGACAGCCAGCTGAACGGACACCTGGGGTCCCTGAAGGTAGGACATGTCCCCCGGGGACCTTCAGGTTCCACGTGAGAAGCTGCTGGAGTTACCTGCTTCTGCTCATTCAGGGGACAACTCGTCCAAACAGGCTCTTTACTGTTAAAGAGCCAGAGGGAATTCATTACTGCTTCATCACACCTCCTTCATCTGCTCCTCAAATCTGTCCTTCACCAAAGTGTCCGTCTCGTCCACAGCAGCCCAGTAAGGAGTGTGAGCCCTACGCCAAGCATGACAACAAGCCAATAGCACCGTGTGGGGCCATCGCCAACAGCATGTTCAACGGTGAGACCCCCCCCCCTTCTCTGTCCACTGAAAACTGTCTTTATCTGAGGACATATGTCTTATAGTTGTCTTCACGTCTCCTGCAGACACGTTGGAGCTGTTTTACAACGACCCCAACGGCACAAAGGTTCTGATTCCTCTCCGAGCGACGGGCATCGCCTGGTGGACGGACAAACACGTCAAGTTCGGGAACCCTGGAGACGGCCTCAACCTGACGGCGGCGTTCCAAGGTGGCAGCTCCTTGTGAAATGTTTATTTTGAGTCCGCAGCTTTAGACATCTTCTCCCAGAAGTAGCAGGAAGTCGGTCTGTAAACACACGACTAAAACTTAAACAAGTTTTAAAACACAGCTCGACATAAGTGAGGAGACGAAACAGATGGAGAGAAATTTGAGTTCACAAATATCATCACTGAGCAATAATTAATTCTTCTATTGAAACGCTGCTGATGTTTCCTTCTAACTCAGGAACCACGAAGCCGGTGAACTGGCGCAGGCCCGTCTACGAGCTGGACTCCGACCCGCTGAACAACGGCTTCATCAACGAGGACTTCATCGTGTGGATGCGGACCGCCGCTCTGCCGACCTTCCGCAAGCTCTACCGCATCATCAGCAGGAAGGACAACATGGTTCCCACTCTGCTCCGAGGAAACTACACCCTGGAGGTCGTCTACAGTATCCTCAAAGCATTTCATGACTCAGCAGGTTTATACAGACATGACTCAGCAGGTTTATACAGACATGACTCAGCAGGTTTATACAGATTATTATTATATTGTTTATAACGTCAGTTAACATTTTCCTCTCAATCTCTAGTTTCACCTTCAGTACAGCTGACAGACAGGCAGGTTTTAAACTGTGAACACTGTGAAGCGTTTCCATCTTTAACTCGATGAACCCAGATTATCCTGTTCGCAGCTTCGAGGGCAGGAAGCGGATGATCCTCAGCACCATCTCCTGGATGGGAGGAAAGAACCCCTTCCTGGGCATCGCCTACATCACCGTGGGCTCCGTCTGCTTCTTCCTGGGCGTCGTCCTGCTCATCATCCACCACAGATACGGGAGTCGCAACAACAGCGCTGACATCTCCAACTGAGCTCCCCCCCCCCACGCACGCAGCTCATGTGATCATGTGACACGTCCGTCCTGGTAAATGTTCATGTGGTGACCAGAATATCAGCAGCTGCAGACGGCCTCTAGTAACTTGCTCTGTCCACTTTGTTCCATCATAAAATATGAAAATATGTCAACGAGTCACTTTCTGCTGCTTTTAGAGTAAAATATATTAAATCAGATTTCACATTTAACTTAAATAAATTTCACATAACTGTGGAAAATAAGTTTTTATTGAGATGGAGCTTTAACCACCTGAAGAGTTAAACTTCTACAGTTACAAAACAAGAGGTCAAATGGAACCAGTCTGACTGTAATGTTCTCAGATTCATGGTTTTGTTACTTTACTGTGTCGCATTAATTTAGTCATTTTAAAAGTTGATACTAATTTTGACTTCTTTCAGCCACAGGACAAATCAAATGTAATATTGTCCCACAATAATTATATCCTGGCCTCAGAGGGCGTCTTATTGACCAGACGCTATCGTAATGTGAATTCATTTCAAGCCCAAAACGTGTCCTCAAATCTCAGTGAAAAGAAATTCTGCCCATGAACTTCTGCCCATGAACTTTGAGTGTGAAAGTTTCCAGTAACTTTCCAAATGTGATGTGACCATCCAGCTGCGTGCTGGGATGTGACCACCGAGCTGCATGCTGGGATGTGATCATCCAGCTGCATGCTGGGATGTGACCATGTGACCATCCAGCTGCATGCTGGGATGTGACCATCAAGCCGCATGCTGGGACGTGACCATCCAGCCGCATGCTGGGATGTGACCATCCAGCTGCATGCTGGGACGTGACCATCCAGCTGCATGCTGGGATGTGACCATCCAGCTGCATGCTGGGATGTGACCATCCAGCTGCATGCTGGGACGTGACCATCCAGCTGCATGCTGGGACGTGACCATCCAGCTGCATGCTGGGACGTGACCATCCAGCTGCATGCTGGGATGTGACCATCGAGCTTCCTGCCTGGATGTGACCATCCAGCTGCATGCTGGGATGTGACCATCCAGCTGCATGCTGGGATGTGACCATCGAGCTGCATGCTGGGATGTGACCATCGAGCTTCCTGCCTGGATGTGACCATCGAGCTTCCTGCCTGGATGTGACCATCCAGCTGCATGCTGGGATGTGACCATCCAGCTGCATGCTGGGATGTGACCATCCAGCTGCATGCTGGGATGTGACCACCGAGCTGCATGCTGGGATGTGACCATCCAGCTGCATGCTGGGATGTGACCACCGAGCTGCATGCTGGGACGTGACCATCCAGCTGCATGCTGGGATGTGACCATGTGACCATCCAGCTGCATGCTGGGATGTGACCATCCAGCTGCAGCCGCTCGTCTTTCTGCTTCTAAACTCACATTGAGCCTTTGTCCAGTTTAGCACTTGAACTCGTGAGGAGCGAGTCTCGCTCGGAGGGAACTGTACGAAAATGTGTTTGTTTTTTGTATTTATTTTCAGAATGTGAAGATGTTTGCACGTCAGACCTCGGGTTGTGAATCGAAAGTGATTTTAAAGTTTGCTGCACATGAACACGCTGTTGTTGCTTCGCTCTTTGTCGTTCACACGTAACAATAATGCAGCATGATGAAATAAATGTGATTAAATGTTTCTGTGGTGTCACTCAACATTTACACGACCGTCGAGTAGTTTAACAGCTGAATATGAACCAAACACATTTAACCTGTCAAATAGAAGCTGCATGTAAACATGTGCTGAGTAAAGATGTTTATTTTGTGATTCTGAGATGCACTCGATTTTCTTTTGATACTTCATCTGTTGTGTTGTTGCTCTAAAGGAATAAATCTCTTATCGATGAAAACGGTTTGCTCTTTACTTTGTTTTAGTGTAATCAAAATATACAGTCACATTTCAAATGAATGTATTTATATTTATCATTTTAATATAACAGCTGGTAAATAATCAATAACATCTCTACTGCTCGTTGCTGTGTGTTACTGTGGGACGTTTGATTTTACTTAATAAACATCTCATGATTATTTGTTTCTCCTTAAAACTAAAATCCTCAATGTTCTAAAAGTTTTTCGATCACGTCTATATACAAAGGTTTGAAGTTAGCATCAGCCCTCTGCTGGACAACAGACTAGATAGATGGATAGATAGATTACTTTATTCATCCCCGAAGGGAAATTAAGTCGTCATAGCAGCAGGAACACATTCTTAATTTAATTTTAGTGGCACAATGACAAACTGTTCATTTAGCAGTAAAGACAAGATAAATAATTTTAATATTTCATACAGAAACACATATTTCAATTTCTCTTATACAGTTTTAGGCATTTTAAATATTTCATAATTTTTTTTAAGTGGAGTTGGTGTTTCAGCCTGCAGGGGGCAGCCGGGGGCAGCAGACGGCACAGCCCGGAAGTGACTCTGTGGAGAAGAAGACGAGCGGCAGAAGGCGGAAGTGCAGAGTTCCGGTGTCCTTGTGCTACAGAAGATGTTCAGACACGTTCTTGTGAGTCTGTTTTAATTCTTCACGTTTTCTTCTGTGTCTGTGAATCTGAAGCTTCGAGTCTTTGTCGTGTTTGACCGACGAGCGGCGCTGGACACGAGGCGGGGCCGTGTCGCGTCTCCCGGGTTATTAGAGGTCAAAGTGGAGGCGTCAGGACACCGCTAGCATTAGCTTAGCATCAGTTCCTCTCCCGCTACACAGACGCGTCCTGTCGTTTAGAAACTCTGTGGGTTTTATTAAAGTGTTTCTCCTTGTCCGGCTAACCGAGCTAACATGCTAACCATGCTAACCGCTTGTCCCCAGGCTTTGCGGCAGGTGGCCCGGCGGAGCTTCTCCAGCTCCACCCGCCGGGAGATGAAGAACTCGGTCCCCGAGAAGCAGAAGATCTTTCAGGTCAGAGCTCCGTGAAGCACCTCGGTGCTCGGTCCTGAGACCGGAGAGAGGAGACCCCGATCAGAAGAGTCCTCCAGCTTAGTGTCAGACACACGAGCAGAACCTGAGGGTCATTGTCTTTACAATAATAATAATAATAATAATACTGTGAGTTTAGTTTCACCAGCTCAGTCTGTGGTTCAGCACCGACCTCACAGTTCATAATAACTTTACAGAACCAAGGTGCCAAAGAGCTTGAACTAAGATCAAGGATATTAAATCGTGTTGTGTTATAGTGTGTGTGTTATAGTGTGTGTGTGTGTTGACAGGCTGGTGGTCCTGAGTTCAAACAGCAGCGTCATGACTTCTGTGACCTGGTGTCACCTCCAGGGAGAATCCATTAAAACCTGCTGTGGCTCAACGCTCTGCAACTGAACAACAGAAATGAAAATACACACAACGCAGACACAAACAAAGCTCTTCTACGTTCTATTGAAACCTTTGTGTTGGGTTTCTTGTGTATTCACGTGTGTTTTCAGTGTCGAGTTCCACCAGCTGCAGTAAAAACACACTTAAAAGACACAAGACTGTAAAGACACGATAAACTGAGAATCTTGAAACAGCAGAACACAAAATGCTTCGTGACCTTTTCACCTCAACGAGGTCAAGGAGCAAGTTGAGAGAAATAAAATGAGGTCAAACATAAACCAGTGAATATGATGATGGGTTCAGTTCTTCTTCCAGTTTAATTACTTGATCCTCACAGAGCTGTGATGTCAGCTCCTCTCAAGTCTCTGTGCTGTGTCTCCTGCAGGAGGACAACGGGCTGCCGATCCATCTGAAAGGAGGCACCAGTGACGCCCTGCTGTACAGAGCCACCATGACACTCACTGTGTTGGGTGAGATGAACTTCTTTCTGTCTGATGTTAGATGTTTCAACACGTGAGCAAGAAGAACCTCAGCAGCTGGAATAACATTAAAAATCACTTTTCATCCAACGACAGAAACAGAAGATGACATCTCAGCCATTTTAGGGTCTTTAACCTGAATCCCCGTTTTCATTTCGCTGAGTCAGAGCAGAGTTGTGTTTCATGATGATCAGAGAAATGTGTTGGTTTTAAAACACATGGTTTCACATTGGGACCCGACATCATGTTGTGGCTCTGGTGCAGGAAGACGACCTCAGAGCTTTGGATCTTTCTTCACCAGTCACAGCAGCTGCAGATAATACAGCAGCAGATATAATATATTATATTTGTATAAGCTGCTACAAAAAGTTTGACAGTGGGTCGTGAGTTAGACAAAGTTCAGCTTCTATCTGCTCTGTCACTGGAACATCAGAGAACCTGTGACTCGACAAAGACCAGGAGGAAACTGTCGGATGAATCTAAACATCCCGGTTGAATCCTCTGGTAACTGTAACTTTATCTAATATGTTTAGAAAACCTTCATTATTATCAGATCCTGTTTTTACATCTAAACCTCTTTTCTCTTGCTGTAAAATGATGAGTCATCCAATCAGAAAGCTCTGTGTCTCTAAGTGTTTGCAGCACAGTGATGGACACGGTCCCGTTCATCTGCTGGAAACACGAGTTTCTAAAGGACCTTGTTTTCTTTCAGGAACTGGACTTGTCCTGTACGAGCTGTGGAAGGCCGCCGTCCCTCAGAAGAAGTAGTGACTCCTCTGTCTCAGCTGTCGGCTTCACGTTTAACAACCGGCCTGTCGCTCTATATTGTATTTAAAAATGTAAAAACAACTAAAGCAAAGATGCTCCTCCTCATGTGTGGGGCCACGTGTTTCCAGATGTGGCGGGATATTGTTTCATGTTCATGGGATCAATATTTATTTCTTGTACTCTCTCTGATGACTTGTGGATCAATAAAAAAATTCTCATGACCAAAACCGGATTATGTCTGTATTTTATTATTTTATATTGTTTTAAATAATTTTGAAAAACAAGTGTTAAAAATTGTTAATAGTCCTGAAATATGTGGCCGTTGCTGTAGAAATGATTTCTGTGTGTAAAGACGTATGTGTCTGTCTCAATCCTTTCTCTTTAATCCGATTGTAAATGTCTGAAATAAATTGTGAAAGAACCCTGTGATCAGATGTGGGTTTGATAATGAGCTGATATTTATTCATGTGCAGAAAAACTGCAAAATACAGATGTGAATACCTCAACACACAAATCCAGTAGAAAGGTCTGCTAGTGAAAACTGAACTAAAGTTATTGAGCTCTGAATATTCCACAGAGGCTCAGGTTCATGTCGTCAGCAGGTTTTATTCAAACACTTTCTTTTGTAGAGAAAAGTTCCAATGAAGTCTCTTCTATGAGTGAATGTTCGAGCCTCAGCCACTAGAGGGCGACGTTTACAAAGAAATCTGCCCTGACTCCTCCAAAGTGGCCAAGCATCTGAAACACGTCCGGATGTTAATACATGAAATTACATCCTGTCATTAGTCAGATTGCTCCGGTTGATCTTCTCACTGGTGTGCTGGGGGGGTTCTGGTTCTGGTTCAGGGTGTGAGAGGAGAAACCCTCAGGCTGGTTCTTCTACCAGTTCAGATCCAGATGAAACCAACACAGACCCGGGACTGGGGAAGAAAACAGGCCTGCCAAACAAAACAGAAAATATTAAATGGAGGATTTTATGAAGTTCCATAAAGTGTATTTGATATCAGAAGGTTCTTTTTAAAAGCACCAGGGGGCGCCAAGTGCTCTGAGAATGATCCTATTCATGCTTTTCTAAAAAAGATGGTTTTAAGTTTGCAAAGAGTTGAATTATGTAGTTATGGCAACAAATTTTGAATTATGACCAACCACATGTTTGGTGGACGACTCGGAAATTTGTGGGATTTTGAAAAATGTAAACCAAAGTTGGATTCATCAAAGAGCAGATTTTTGTGAGTCGCTGAATAGTCGACCTTTTGTTTGTGTGGTGGTTTATCAGATTTGGAAACATGAACAAATCACACAAGTTGTGGGATAAATGTACGATGAAGCTGTGAGATGCGTTTTGATGGATTTTGAGATGATGTCAGTGAGTGAAGTTAAAGGCTTTAGATCAATAAGAAGCTTGAACTAACTAACACGAGTCGAGTGAGGGGGAAGAGAGGGAATCTGATCGTCATGACGACATCACAGTGAATTTAGAAATGATTATGGACTTGTAACTTCATACAACAAATACTTGGGTGGATGAAAGCCCCAGAAACATGTAAACGCCATCAGATATGAGATTCCATCCGCCCACAGGTTTACTGTGAGGAATCTGGGCCTGTGGGGTTCTGATGTCGTCATGTCTGATGGATGTGGGACGTTGGTTCAAACATTAGAGAAGATGAAGAATGTAGAAAGTGGAAAATGTTAAACCGTGACCAAAAGATGGATTATTGGGATCCATAAACCAGATTATTATGGGCTATGGTTATTTTTAGTTCCTGTCTGAATGAACTCTGTGATGTGAATACGTGATTATAATTATTATAATTCACTGGTGTCTCGTCTACTTTCATGAGAGGACCCCAGAACCCTCAGGTCCGCCCCTGGAGACTGGGGGAAACACTGACTTGAGGTCAGCTTTCCTCGACTGTGTCATATTTTCCCGTTGATTCACAGAATGAAAAAAGGGATAAAACGCTCAGTTCCCCTAATACCCCTCCCGCTGCTGCGGCCGAGACGCAGAGAAGTTCCTCCATCACCGGAAAGGAATGTAGACAAGTATGTAACCTAAAAGTTTCCGATTGTTGTGTGTGTGTGTGTGCGTGCACCTCCCTGTGTGTGTGTGTGTGTGTGTGTGTGTGTGTGTGTGTGTGTGTGTCTCCCTGCGCTCCTCAGACGTGGTTACACATCCTCTTCTCTGGCTGGATGTCGTCAGAGCTGGGAGCTGCCCCCCCCTGTTAAGAAGCGGGTTGTGTGCTCGGAGCTTCCCACTTGGAAACCGACTCACCGACGCGTCTGGGCCCCAGAACCCCGCGGAGCTGCCTGACTTCCCCCCGGACACCTCTCCTCTGGCCGGGCTCATCTGCTCGTCCTCGCTTCTTAGAACCCGACCAACCGATTCCTCCAGCCTCCTCTAGGTCAGTGACGCTTGGTTTTCTGCAGATTTGAGAGAATTGTTCGAGCTCCAGACGCGTTTAGTGAGTTTAATTCAATAGAGGGATAGTTTCTCTAGTCTTAATTATCCCAGTTATCCCAGTAAAGCACATTTTATTCGGAATACTCCCAGAGACGTGTGGACTAGTTCTTGCTTTGCGCTGCGTAATTGCGCACAGTGCCAGAGGTGGATGCTGGTTCCTCTCGAGCTGTGGAAGGACTTCGTGGATCTCTTCAGAGGAAACACCAGATCCGGGACTGGACCTTTTGAATCCCCCTCAGGGAGAAGCCTGTGTCCCAGCGGGGGTTCCGTTCGCTCTCCGCTGATCGACTGGTTGTTGCGTTGTTAAGTTTTGAGATTTTTTGACTTTCATCCATGTAAATCTATAATGTATTTCGTTTTTTTACAGCAGTTTTAGAATTGTGAGGTTATGTATTTTTAGCCTCGTTGTCTGGTCCCGTTGCCTGGTCCCGGTGCCGGTCTCACGCGCTCTCTGCTTCGTTCCTCTCAGCTTCATCCATGCGCTGCTGAGCCAGAGGAGCTGAAGATGAAGAGCAGGTTGTCTCTGGCGGTGGCCGCCGTGCTGCTGCTGCTGGCCTCCTCCTCCCTCTCCCAGGCCCAGGACTCAGGTAAAGCCTCATCCTCCTCTTCCTCACTCTGACCCAACACCTCTGACCTCTGACCTCTCACCTCTTCTCTCTGTCTACACATTTAGTCTGAATAAAATAAATCACATAGCAAACGTGTGTGTGGGTGAATTGATTTGTTTAACAGATTCTTGTCTTTTCAGCCTCAGTTTAACTTTTGATTTTATTCCAGTTTCCAGCAGGAATCTTCGTCTCAGCTGCAAATAATTCCGCGTTTTGTCTGAACCAGTAAAATGTTTCTATAGAAACTTTCTCACGTGATGTATCTGAGGTTTAATCAAGTTTGAGTAAGGTGATAAAAAAACTGATATATTGTTAGAAAATGCTGCTTTAAAACAAATAATTCTGTTAAACTAACTTAAATGATTCTTTAGTAGATAAGATGTAATACAAGCCTCCAGCTGCAGCTGTGTACCATGTGACCCTGTGGAGCCAGACGTTCTGTAAATGTCCCTGAGCCTCAGACATGTAGTTCCATCCTTCTTACACCAGGAGGAGCCCTTGCTTGAAACCACCTCTGTCTTTCTGGAGCCCAGATGGCACCAGGCCAAGTTTCCTCCCCGTCTTTTCTCCTGATGGAACGGAAACACTAAATATGAGTTTCATATTATTTTCCAGAGGTTACGACCGGAGACAATCTGCCTCTGGATTTTCTCTCAGAATAAAGTTTTAAAAAGAGTCAGTGTAGTAAAAACTGATTGTGCCTCCAGGAGAGTTTCTAACCTCCTGTGACCCCACACCACACACACACACTTTAACGTCCCAGCAGCGCCCCGCTGCCTCTGCAGGGGCCACATCAGCGTTGTAACGGTGTCGTATATTTCCTGAGCCGTGTGGAGTAGTTAAACATGTCGGGGCCGGAGCTGAAGCCTCAAACACCTTGACGATGAAACCGAGCTGGACTCTGAGCTGTGACACGTGAGGTGGACAAATGAGAAGCAGCTTTAGAGCAGAAGACCAGAAGTTCACACAGAATCGTGTCCGTGAGCGTTTTCCTCTGGATTCAGAGCGGCAGGTTTTTCTTTGAGGTAGTTTTGCTTTGGAAACCGAAGCAGCAGCCGAGGCCTTGATAGGATTCACCAGGTTGGTGCCTCCTACCTTTTTGACGTCCTGTCCCACTTCTCAGTCAAGCCTTGACCCAGAGTCGGGGCTTCACGACAATATTTTACTGTGATATTCTTCACTCACTATAACGTCTGGTTGGTGGTGATCTAGAGAAAAGAGTCTTTAACCTGTAGAATCGAGTGTGATATGATTTCTGTTTCCTGATTGATGTTGTCATTCTACACGCTAACGTTCCTCCAGCATGAAGCGCTTCACGTGTTTGCTCAGGTTCCATGATTCACTTTTTTCATGTTAAAAAATATATGTGGTTTAGGGAAAAGAGTAGCACATCCAGCCCAGAGGAGGGCGCTCTGACTGGATTAAAGCATGACGTATAGCAAGCCAGTTTGAAATGTTTATATCTTTATTATTACTTTAAAGCTACTTCAACATTTCACCTATTATCTATTTATTTAAGTTCTTATTAAGTTATTCTCATGAGTGTATCCGGAAACATTAAAAACAAGCGGTGCGTTGCAGCGATCTAGTTTCATGTTCACGCTATGTGTTATTTTTTATTAGTCTTTAATCTTTTGTTCCACCCCAACCTGAAGAATATCATTTTAAAATATTTATAAATAAATAATCCCTGGTCCCTTGTGTACATGGACACTTTTTGTTCGTTACTCCAAGTTGTTAAAACCAACTTTTCATGTACACGTGCATGAACTTCCACATCAGGGATCACGATTCCAAACTGGGATCTGTGTGACCTTTGACCTGTTCGTTGGTTAACATCACACAAACCAGTGGTTCTTTAAACTTTGGCCCAGATCCTGAAATCTAAAGGACTAGTGTTTAAACCTGGGTTGTGAATTTTGGACAAAAGTTTCAGGAATGGTTCAAAGTTTAAACGTTGGATCTGGAGCTCCATCAGTTTCAGAACCTCTGGTGAACATTACCGCTCAACGTAAACAGGAAAAGACGTACACGTGTTCTAACGGACATGTGTATTCTTTTATGAGGTTTGCAATGGAGACGATGACGGCGATCACACGGCTCTTTATCCATTGTATAATCAATACTGGAGTTTTATCAGATTTCTGTGGTTTGTGTTTGTTTGTCAATTCAACATCGTGAGTTGGATTGAGGTCATGGACGTCCAGCGTCGGCCAGTCCATGTTTCATTTTGTCCACAGGGTGGGAAACCTTTTCATTTTGTAAGAGGCTGGTGATTCCCCAAATTTAAAAAAGAATCTTCCACTAAATCACCAGACGAAACACATTTTTGGTTCAAACCACCAGAGAAAGGCCAGAACCACAGTTTGTAGGAAGCTACTTGTGAAAGTTCACACTTTGTAAATCTAAAACCATCGATCTGAATGGATCTGGTTTTAATCCCATTGTTGCAACTCCCAGAAAGTCATTTCAATCGTTTAGAGAAAACATTAATCTTTCCAGTATTAATACAACTGGTCCTTTTGAATCTGAAAATAAAAATTCAAATAGTCTTGGATCACATGACTGATAAAACGTCACCTGATTGGACACATCTGATCAGTTCCGTCTTCCATTTTGATTTTGAAGTCTTTTATACAAACCAATCCAAATGTAGCAATCTGATATTTTGACTTCTTACTTCCCGAATGTATTAATTAGAGTGTTTTTAAACCCGTCCCAGTATCTCCAGCTCAGAAGCAGATCCCAGTCGTTCTGAGCAGCCTTTGCTTCAGGAGGTTTCTCTTCCCGCCTTGTTTGTTAGTCTGTGTCGTTCCAGAATCTAACGTTGTGTGTTTGTTGTCTTGAGTCGTTCACTGCGGTCGACTGCGGCCGTGCAGACTCAAACTGAAGTCATTTTTCATGTCTCCAAAATGGCTTCTCTAACATCTGTAGGCTGTGTTGTGTTGTGTTGCTCCAACAGTGAACTTGTCGTACTTCAGCCTGAAGTGTTGACTGTTGAAGTCCGTCCTCCATTTGGATACAGGCCCGAGCGACGCTGCAGGACTAACTCTGGGATGTTTTCTGTTCGCAGTCGACCCTCCGTCAGATTTGAGGTTTAAGATTTTAAACGAGAACACGGTGCAGATGATCTGGAGCCGGCCCGGGTCCAGGATCCAGGGCTACAGGATCCAAGTGACCTCGGACACAGGTGGGTGTGGCCTGCAGAGCCGTGACCTCACAGCTGTTCTCTGGAGACTCGTTAGCATCCGGCCAATCGGATGAAAACATCACGTACTGATTAAAGTGATCGTCCACTAACATGGAGGAGGGACTGAGCAGCTGGAAACAGCCGTGTGAATCATTAGCTAGGTCATTTAAGCATCTGTTAGCCAAGATTTATTAATTCAACAACTACCATTTGTAATCGCCTCGTAAAGATTAACAAAACTAGCTCATAAACAGAACTCACGTTTCAGCTTTCATGTTTTAATTCAATAAGCACCAGGTGTAACTGTGTCAGCTAGTTAACTTAGCTAGCTAGCTCACACAGCTAGCGTTAGCATGCACATTTTAATTCAATAACTAGTTGTAACTGCTTGGTACAGTTATTTAACCAAGCTAGCTACTAGCAGCACGGATGTTAGCTTTCATTTCTGTGCCCATACGGATGAAGTGGTTTAATAGTCGTGCTAGCTAACTGACAGAACGGAACCAGCAGGTAACTTAACAGAGCAAACCAGCTAATTCAAGAAGCTATCATTAGCGTGCTAAATAAATATAAGTCCATAATGTGAACTTGTGATTGAACACGATTTCCGTTAACTGACATTTCACAAAAAAACAAATATATCTCATATAACAAAATATGAGTCTAAATGATCAAACAACCGTGGTTAGTCTCGTTTAAGTTTATGATTCTATTGACAACTTTAAGTATTTATTAGTCTTTCGCTCATTAAAACCACAACATAATTCTGAATTATTAATATATCATAGAAGAAGTGGGTTTATCTGGATCCTGATGATCCTGTAAACCAACTCAACTCGACTTCGATCCATTAAACAACGCTGAGCATTTCAAGTTTGAGGTAAATGATTATTAGACTTCATGGAAGGTTTGCAGGTATTTAAGGGTTAAGACCACGTGTTTTATTGTAATTCGTAGTAATGCGGAAAGTTTTCATTAGATTAAATCAAACCATTGTGTGTTTACACGGATCTTCCAGTCCTCGGGTCAGTAGTCTGAAGAAGGCTTCGTCTGATGCCCTGTTCTGACTCTTGGAGAAATGAAGTAATGCACTATTTTCCTAATGGCTTCCCTCTGACTTTGTGCATTCTTGTAGAAGAACCAAGAAAAGAATTTACGCTGCCTGCCTCTGCGACTAAGACTTCCATCTCCGACCTGAGTCCAGATGTGGAATATGCTGTAACGATATCAGCGTACGTCGGATCGGAGGAGAGTCTGCCCATCTCCGGCCAGATCACACGTGAGTCCCCATGTTCCAGAGAAACATCCAGTTAAATCCCAGTGAAGCTGGTCTGCAGCTGGTCAACTGTCTGTCGCCATGACAAACACATGTTTCATCTATTACTTTGTCCAACCTGGATGTTTCTTTATTTAAATTTAATATTGGACTTCAGGATGAACACAGGTTCATATTAAGAAGTCCTTAGTCACTGTGCTGTAGCTTTTGTAGATGTTCAAATTCCTTCTTTTTGAAGCACTTTTTCGGGGTCGATTGTGAGATTCTGGATTGTTGTGTCCGTCCGTCCCGTCCCCCCCCCCGAGCCAGCTTGTTAACGAGGCCGGAGCTGGAAACCTGACGAGACAGATTTCAGTGACTCTGCGGCAGGCAGCCAATCAGGACCCAATCCAGTGTTTCCTGTGGTCTGAAACCGCGTGTGGACAAAAACCCATTGTTTCAGACTCATGCAGTAAAACTTAATCTAATCTAAAGGAACTGTACGACTTATTTTAGATGGTTTTGTTTAGAGAAAAGGAAAAATAGGGATTTCATGCCAACACAGATGAGAAGTCTTTCAACTATGATGTCTGGATAAACTCCATCTGCTGATCACAATCATGTGACGGCGCCAGAAAGGTTATGAAACGCTCCTAGTGGAGATGTCTTTTTCTTAACTGGTATTTTGAAGATTAACCTCAACATTTAAAGCAAAAATTAATTTTAAGATACATTGTTTGACACTCAGGAACTTTACTCCACATTGTGTAATATTGTTCTTGGCTTGATTTATGATCATAATTCACTAAATTGACATCAGCTGTTTGAAGAAGACTTGAAACTAGAGACTGAGACAGAATCTCCTGAATGTTTACTGATGTTATAAAGTGAGAGGTAGAGTCACTTTCTCACAGACCTATCAAAACTACCAGTGGAGTCGCCCCCTGCTGTTCATTACATAGAAGACAGGTTTCTGGAAGCAGAGTCTACATTTTTATTTACAAGCTATGAACAACGTCGAGCCACTAAGTTGAAAGTCGAGCAGCAGCAGTGAGTCAGGTCTTCACTGAAACCTGATGATCTGACAAGAGAAACGATGAAGACATCAACCCATTAGTTCCATGTGGGAACTCGTCCTGCTCGCTCGGCGCATCTCTGAGCTGGAAACACTGCAGAGTAAATCTCACGCATGGAAACACACAAACAAAAGAGCAGTGTGGTTCCAAGTTGAGAGGTCGAATATCTGTTGAAGTAAAACGGGGACATTAAATAAGCATTTGGGGCGTGGGGGGGATTATCCAGATTGTCTCTAAGTTTTGTAATTACGTGTTTTATTGTCTTTCAGTTGAGTCCGGTGGCAGAGCTCCATCCAGGAAGCCAGAGCCTTCAGATTCAGTCAGTAAGTCATTGATCTCATCCAATAGTTTCTCTTAAACCTTCATTTGACAGAGGTTTCACCCCCCCGTCTCGTTTCCACTTCTTCTTCCTGAGTTTCCCCGTCGCTGCTGGGCGGCGTCCATCAGCCTGAGCTCAGCAGTGACGGAACGCTACACCCATTGGACAGCAATAATCAAAATTAGACTCCCATAGATCCCTGAAGTATTCGGTCATCGGCTTGGTCCCCTGCCGGCCAATTATGCCAGTGCTAGGGAAGCTGCTCACGCTCACTGAGCCCAGCCCTGAAGTGCTGAGGGAAGTGGAAACCATTACAGATGCTGGTTTACAAGAGTTCTGCCGGGATGACGAGCTCCTGCTGGATTTTCCTTCTTTTCATTGGAGGAAAGTCAGAAGAAAAGTGCCATAAATTCTCAGATAGAATCTAGTGAATCAAACTAACTTCTTCTTCTACAAAATACAAACAAAACTCCCAACTTTGCTTTCCAAACATGTTGGAGAGAAACCCTGAGTCTACGAGACAAACACAGTGAATCACTCTGATGGTGCAGACTGGTTCACCAGTGACAGACGTGTCTTTACTTTTCCCGCCTGTTCTTTTTTCCCAGAATGCTCTGTGAGTGCCATCGCCGATGTCTTGTTTTTGGTGGACGGCTCCTGGAGCGTGGGCCGACCGAACTTTAAATACATCCGCAGCTTCATCTCGGCGGTGGCCGGAGCGTTTCAGATCGGAGAGGACAAGTCCCGTGTGGGCGTGGTCCAGTACAGCAGCGACACCAGGACCGAGTTCAACCTGAACCGACACATGACCCGGGCGGCGCTGCTGCAGGCCGTGGGCTCGCTGCAGTACAAGGGAGGAAACACCATGACAGGTCCGTGCTCCTAACACTATCACACAGCAAAAAATCATAACTTTTACTGAATTCTAAATAATAAAATCCATTTTCTGCCAGTTTAAATGAGTTTAAATAATAATCATTATTTTTATTCCTACTTTCTACATGAAGTAAAAAACGTGAGACTTCTTGTCATTTATTTAACCATGTGACCTGTTCAAACTCGCCCAATGAACACTTCAAATCAAATCAAGAAGAATACACACATCAGTTTTACTGGTAGCAAACATAATGACACATTATCCTTCTCACCCTGTGATTATACTGAAGACACACCTCTTGGCCCTGCACTGTTTAAAACCTAATTCCCGTATATGAAACCCTCTCTGTGTCGTTGCTCCAGGCGATGCGCTCAGCTACCTCTTGGAAAACACCATCTCGCAGGCCGCCGGCGCCAGGCTGAATTTCCCCAAAGTGCTGGTCATCATCACAGATGGCAAATCTGAGGATGCAGTGGAGGTCTACGCCAAGCAGCTCAGGAGCGGTGGGGTGGAGATCTTTGTCCTCGGTATGGAGCCAGAACGAGTTTATTGCATTCCACATCTTACATTTTCCATCTTTATTTAATGCTTTTAACTGTTGTTAGTAACAGAAACGACCTGCGATGACATAATGATGGAAGAAGGTTAAATTCCTCCATCATTAACGCTACAAGCGAGTGATAGCAGGTTTACTGAGTGTTTATGCTCAAGGTTCAGTGTCAGACTTTCCACCGAGTGAGGATGGAGAAGCAGGAGTGGGCGGTTGCTATGGTGTTGAAGTAACAACAGCTCATCTCTGCAGTGGGTCACTGATTGAAAATTGCTTTTGGAGACATTAAATATGTTCCCAGGTTTTGCAGGAGAAGCTGTTAACATGCGTAAGAAGCACTGTTCATTTCCACTTCGACCAAAGCAAACAAAAACAAAACCGATCGTTTCCTGGAGGTGATCCAGGCTCTAAAAGGGTTTTAATGGGACGAGGGCGACGGAGTTTACACAACGCACACAGGAGCTGGGTTCGATTCAGACGAGGTGAAAGCTACAGTTCAGTCCACAGTGTGTGTGGGGAAGCTACTGCAGTAACACCTCAGATCTACTGTGATAGAAAACTGACAAGTATTGAGGGAGTTATTCAGATCGTCTATTTCAGAAAAAGTATCCACATCAATATGGAAGAATTCTCAATTATAAGTAAAAGTCTTACATTCAAAATGTTTTTTGTACAGCCTTAAGATAATGATGTTAGGATTTGGTGTTTGAATTGAATTGAAATAAAAACAATAGAAAATCCAAAGAAAGAGAAAAGAAAGGGACCAAACCGAGGAGGAAGGAAGGGACGTGGAAATAAAGAATCACAGGAATAAAATAAGAGAGAACAATTTGAACAATATGATCTTTATCTGTCAGTTAAATGTGTCGAGACCAAGTTCCTGTATTTGCCTCTCGCATGCAGGAGCAGAAAAGAAGCTTAACAAATGGAACCACCCGAGTAAAGAACCAAGTTAGAGAGTTCACAGCTGAACTTTGAGTCAACTTCATTTTGTGTCTCACCCCCTGAAACAGTTTCTCCAGTTTAACATTAACTGCTGACGTGGTCACACTTTCCATCCTGAGTGGATGTGATTCTGTTGATAATTCCAGCTCCACAACTTTTAATCCGCTAATGTGGAAAACCAATGCTGCACTTCACGTCTTTTATGGACCAATTACTTCTTCCAGTATTTACAGACCTGGAGCAAATACACTGATTAGAGAGAGTAATCCTCAGTGACTGTACGAGCACGGCCATGGAGTCAGCCTCTGAGCTCAAAATGAGAAAACAATGACAATCACAAAGGTCATTAAGAACATTTCCCCCCATTTTCATAAACTATCCTAAACCCTGACGTTGTATTTCTCTGGGCCTGTAGGTATTGGTCAGGCCGATGAAGCTGAGATGAAGCTGATGGCCTCCACGCCTCACAGAAGTCACGTCTACAATGTCGCCACCTTCGACATGATCAAGAACGTGCAGAGAGAGCTCATCATGCAGATCTGCGCCGGGGTGGAAGATCAACTCAGCTCACTGGTCAGCGGAGAGGAAGGTGAGATGTGCTGAGAGAATACTCTAACACCATGTCTGGGTTTAAAGGGCTTCGAGAAAAACAGACATCCTATAATTCTGATGTTGTATTGCAGCTGTTGAGCCGGCCTCTAACCTCCAAGTCCTGGAGGTGGCCTCCAAGTCCGTGCGTGTGACTTGGGACGCCTCCATCGGGGATGTCTCAGGATATAAGGTGCAGATGATCCCCATGATGACCGGCAGAAAGCGGCAGGAGCTGTACGTGGGCCCGTCCCAGACCATGGTGGTGGTCAGAGACCTTTCTCCAGACACAGAGTACCAGATCAGCCTGTTCGCTCTGAAGGGCCTGGCGCCCAGCGAACCCGCCGTGGTCATGCAGAAGACACAGCCCATCAAACTGTCAGTGGGTGAGTGGTTCTTACAATATTCCAACATGAAGACTCAGGAATAAATAGATGGAGTGACAAGTGGTCAACTGGGTAGAGGCACAAGACGTCAGGACGCCCCTGAACTATCCTTCGTTTCAAAGTCATCAAGCTTAGTTCAATGATTTCAGAGGTAGCAAGAGGGACAACAGAGAGACACAACACCACCACAAACACACAAAACCACCCCAAACAGACCAGACAACCACAAACAGCCCAAACCATCACAAACAGTCCAAACAACCACAAGAATGAACACAAACCCTCCTTTTTGCACAAGTCCTGAAAACCTGAAGCTTTCTAGACTTTAACCCAGAGGAGCTGTAAGTGTGAATTTAATCTCCTGACAGTTTCCCAGTATAACAGCTGTGTAATGTCCAGTTGCATCCATGTGTGAAAAGAGCTGATTGTTGTCCAGAGACTTCACAGCAAGTGGGCGTGTGGATGATGTCTCTCTAATTTGTCCCTCGTGTTTTACCCGGGCGCCAGCGCTCGTCTTATCTAAGCTGAGTATTTCAAGTGGGTGTGAAAGCGTCTCACGTGGACAATGTCCGCCTGTGTGCTGCATGTGTGAAAAGGCAAAGGTCCAAAGACTCCGGCCCGTTGTAAACACGGAGATCTTTCCCACAAAGTCTTTAATTCAACAATAAACAAGTCCCACACAGGATGAGAAGAACGACTGATCAGAGTGTTTTCACTGAAGCGTAAAGAACTTGTTAGTCAATCAGAACTGTTTCATTTCCTCTCTAGAATGTTCTCTGGGTATGGACGTTCAAGCCGACGTCGTCCTCCTGGTCGACGGCTCCTACAGCATCGGTCCGGCCAACTTTGCCAAAGTGAGAGCTTTCCTCGAGGTGCTGGTGAACACCTTTGACATCGGGGCCAGAAAAGTTCAGATCAGCTTGGTCCAGTACAGCAGGGACCCTCACACCGAGTTCTACCTGAACACTCACCACGACTTGGCTGCCGTGGTCAAGGCCGTGAGGACCTTCCCTTACAGGGGCGGCTCCACCAACACCGGCAGGGCCATGACCTACGTGAGGGAGAAGATCTTCCTGACCAACCGGGGGGCCCGTTCCAACGTTCCTCGTGTTACCATCCTCATCACCGACGGGAAGTCGTCCGACGCCTTCCGGGACCCGGCCACGAACCTGAGGAATTCTGACGTGGAGATCTTCGCAGTGGGCGTTAAGGACGCAGTACGAAGTGAGCTGGAGGCCATCGCCAATACGCCCGCTGACACCCATGTGTACACCGTGGAGGACTTTGATGCCTTCCAGAGAATCTCCAAAGAGCTGACGCAGTCCATCTGCCTGAGGATCGAGCAAGAACTTCGCACGATCTTACAGAGACGTAAGTAAGATTTAATCCTCTATGCTGACGACAGCGAACTGTTAATTTACTGTCAAACTTCTATTTATTGTTAAATCAGGTGTGATGTGGGAAACACTTTTCATTTCATGTGCAGTGTAGGCTTCACTTGGGATTATGTTGAATTATCTTGTTAATTCTTTATTCATTCATTATCCAGTCTGCTCAACATGATGTCCTCAAACTCTCTTCTGATATTCAAGATCCTCCACGGGTTCAGCAGATTAAATGGAAAACATCCGTCTTTTAACGTGAGCACATGTTGTAAAACTACCTGTCGAGTGTTATGATGAGGAACAGTTGTTGTGATCGAAACAGCATTTGATCAATTAATTACAGCCGCGCTCAGATGTAACTCCACCAGCCTTCAGTGAGCAGCACAATGCAGACGAGTACAAACATGTCCCACAAGCTGTCTTCTCAGCCGAGCCCTCCTCCACCTCAATGTGCTCAACACATGTCCACCTTTGATCATTCAAGGCCAGGGAGAGTTCCTGCAAGTGGAAACTTCAGAACTGGTTCAGATGGTGGGTGCAGAGTTTTCTTTGCATTTGTCTGAACCTGGTCCGAGCAGCAGATGACTCAGTTGTTACCGGGACGAGCAGGGGCTGTCGGGGGTGTCGCCCGTCACGTATCCGTGGAAGAATCTCCACATTGAAAAGCATTCTTTGTGTCTAAATCATTAAACATCTGGTAGTCAAGTTTCAACAAGCAAGAAAAGCTACTCACAAAAGCTTAAGTTTAATCTCTGTCTCTCACTTCGCCAAATGGAGCTTCCAGCTCTGCCAGCGTGGAATGTGACTCACTCCGGCTTTGATTGGTGATTATATAATTCTTATATAATAATGACTTTATGTCAACACAGAGAAGTGTACAGGAGCCTGGAGAGGGCGTTTCCCAGCAGCTGCCCTCCTGATGGGATTTAAATGGTGGAGGCAGGGCCGCTCATCACACGCTGTGTTAGGGCCCCAGCTGCGCACCACAACTGCTTTACTCACTGTTACTGTCATTGACCTGCCATTTATCTTCAGGGTTAACCAGTTACTCTTTAGAAAGGTCAGTTATATAAAAACTAAACTTGACTGAAAGATGAGCTGCAGCCATCTGTGAATCTACGGATCAGGTGGTGCCTGGGCCTAAAGAGCTCGGAGGGACCAGAGGCTTTTGACTGGGTTTGAATTAGATGTGTTGATTCGCTTCTGGACCAAAGACAAAGAGACTTTACTGTTCAACTTCAATCTGCTGAGGTTCTCTCTCTGAAGTGACGTTAGCTCTGTTCTGCTGGTTCCTGCTCGAGCTTGTAAAACATCCCTGGTGCTGAAAGTCACATCTTTGATGCTTGAACATCAAGAGAACAGAAAGAAGAAAGACTTTATTAAAGCATCTCCATAAATTGAGCTGAGGTTCAAAGAGACTCAACTAAATTAAAAAAAGGCCAACTGTAGTTAATGGTTACCATCTGTGTCTGCACGTGATAGATACAAGATGAACGTGAACGTAAAGAAGAATTTATTATGGTGCATGTTTTCACAATGTGTTTGATGGAAAGTGAATCTTCACCTTCTCCAGAACTGGTTCAGCCGAGGGACCTGTCCTTCTCCGAGGTCGGCACCAGGAGCTTCAGGGCCTCGTGGGAAATAGACGCCAACGACGTTGATTCCTTTTTGGTTCAGTTCAAGCCGGCAGATGATGCCGACGGGCATTATGTCTCCATGTCTGTGCCCGGGGACACACTCACCACCCTCCTCCCCCACCTCAACCCGCTCACCCGCTACCAGGTCAACGTCAACGCTCACTTCGCCAAAGGGGAGAGCCTACCCTCCACAGGCTATGAAACCACTTTAGAAGGTATTTATCTACACCCACCACATTTATCTTCATCTTGTTAAGCTCTTAAATGGCAGCAGAACAAACTTGACTCTTTCACCTGTTGCAGAAAAAGGCCCCGTGCGCAACCTGCGGGTTTCTGAGGAGACCACCGACAGCTTCAGGGCGTCGTGGCTTCCAGCTCCTGGAGCCGTCACTCGTTACCGTCTGACCTACGAACCCGTCGGGGACGAGCACTCCAAGCTTGAGATGACAACCGACGGCCCCGAGACCACGACCGTCCTCCGGCAGCTTCGACCCGGAACCACGTACCGCGTCACCGTCACCCCCGAGTACCAGTCCGGCCCCGGAGTGCCACTGCAAACCGACGGCACCACCAAAGAAGGTGAGGGGGGCTTCTGGTTATGTTAAATTGTTGAAAGATGAGATACAGATGCTCTGATAAATAAAAGCTAAATGTTCGAGGCTCCAACAGGAGGAGAATTGTTGTCTCGAGTTGGAGAAGTTGATTTCTGAAGTCCAGGAAACGAGTAGCAAGCTAACAGAGACACGTTAATATTCAGATTGATCCAATTACACTTTTAAATCAAGATGATGTGGTGTTGATTGAAACATTCTTGGTCCCAGTTGTCTTTGCGTTTGTTTAAAAACCCACAGTGGAAATTAGTTCAGACTTTATTTGGACGTCCCTCTTTGTTCAAAGCCGTCATCTGTCGTTTGACATTTGCTGGGATTCCCAGACTCTGCCTGTGGTGCTGGGAATCCACACATGTTGGCCCCAGTGGAAACAACTCCTCACCCTGCAGTGTTAGTGCGACCGGCCACCCGTCGAGCCCCTCGTCCGATCCGCCTCACAGGGGAAGGAATGGAAAACTAGATCAGCTCAGAGCTCAGAGCGTCGGGAAGTGGAATCAGGCCGAGATGAAACTCAAAGGTGATTAACGATGAAGAAGAGAAGCAGAGGAGATTTCTTCATTTCCCTCCATGACGTTATAACTGGTAAACTCTTGAAGGGGAGTTATCTCATGGAGACATTTCCAGCTCTCGCACTTCAGGGGCAGATTACGTATCATCTGAAGACACAGAATACGGAGGATGCAGCTGGAAATGAAGAAATGTATTCTTCTCTACCATGGCAACACTATGTGTTTCTGTGCCGGACCCTGGTGCTTCCAGCCCCCTCAGACCGAGCAGCTGTTTATCGTCCCAGACTATTTTTTAAATCTCATTACTTGTATAGTTGACGGTTTATTAAAAAGAGCAGAATGAGTCCCAGCCTTGTGCGTCTGCCATAAAACACACATTTGGATTCTCTCCCCCTTGTGTGGCTTACAACATTTTTCCCATTACAATGTTTACTGTGCCATGACTTTATCGCTCAAATATGAATCTATGCAGCGCCTTGAGGTTTTTCATGAATTACCCTTCTGCTGTCTTTTCCACAGTGTTAGGATAGAAGCACATAATGTGAGGTTACACAAGAATCACTTTACTCTTTATTCCAGTTATTGCTGACCACTCGTAGGAAAAGAAAATGTGCATTTGATTACAAGCCGTGACAGCTTCATCACTCGGTGCTGGATCCAGGCGGCCGTCAGCAGAACCTTCCTCCTGGAGGAAAGAAACCCGCTCTACAGGCAGAGGCAGCTTTGACAATTCTCACATTAATAATCAGCAGTAGGCGCTAACACCGATGACTCATTGCTTTATTTGACCAATTATTTTTAAAAGAGGGAATTGTGTGAACTTGCCCCACTTTGCTTCCACGCTCTCTCACACTTCTTCTTATCCTGGAAGCTGCTCGGTTTCCTGCTGCGTCGCTCTACTGGAGCAAACTGGGAGTTTAGTGTCTCGGGTCAAGGACGAGTTCCTCCTCCAGTTTCTCTCCTGTCAAGCAAGGAGTGGATGGTTAATAGGCCACGAGACAAGTAAAGGAAACCTCAAGGCCACAAGTACTAAGTCTCCTCTCCCAGACTCAAGGTCCCACATCCTCTGTGTGTTGTGATGAGGACAAGGTGTCTGTCTCTGTATCCAGGGACCTCCTTTAAGACACATGTCTCTGCTCTGATTAGAAGTGGGGACATTCTCTCTGTTTCTGTACATAAACATAAAGAAACCCAGGGGTAGCTTTTACAATGTGGGTCTTTAATGGTCCTGAGCTCCTCCTGGAGGACCTGGACCTGAGAGGATGGATCTGCAGTGTGAAGAAGTGTTTGTGCAGCGACAGAGACAGAAGGTGAAGATGAGAAACAGCAAGACCGGACAGGAATGTCTGGAAGGTGAGGAGGAGCAGGAGAGACTGACTCACTCCTGTCTCTGTCCTCCTCTCTGTTTATGTCTCCATGTTTCTTTGTTTCACGCCGCATCTCCGTCTCGTCTTTCCGCTGTCGTCTCCCATTCCTCCCAGTCTCTGTTGTCTCTTCATATTAGCTTCTCGCTGTGTCTCTCGTTCCATTTTCCTCTTCACGTCTCCCTCGTTCGGTCTTTTCTTTGTTTCCTCACGTTCGTTTCTTTCCACCTTGTGAGGGCTTGCCTGGAATTTAATGGTGTTGTCTGCGGCCTCTGTGTTTCGGCCTGCAGCAGCCTCCCTGGTAGCGTGAACACTTTCTGGTTCAGTGTGAGGAGGCTTGAAGTGCGAGGCCTCCAGACATCCCTGGTGCTGGCCCACAGCAGAGGCAGCTGGCAGCAGGATCCTCTTTCCCTTTGTTTCAGTTAAACCTGTTCGGATCTGCAGCAGAAAACTCCGCTGCACTGCCGCCGTTCCCACGTTAAACTCAGTGATCTCACTCTTTCTTATTGTAAAAACTTATTTTACTGTGCACAGTCACGTTAAGCTTCTCCAGGGTCTCCTCTGTGCACGGGCCGATTTCTGTTTACGACCAAATGCATGGGAGCTGAAATGGAAAAAACTTCTTCAGGCCAGAATCAGCAGGTTAAAGTGTTTTCTGTGAAATATCCGCTTGATTCCCAAACTACCGTATAAATGCAGCTTTGTTTTCATTCTGTCTGACATTTTTCAAACAATGGGCCGATAGATCCATGGCCACGCTCGAGTGTGGTTCCTCTCTCAGTTGTTTGGGTGTAAACTTGTCCACAGTTGATGTTTAAAGAAGCTGCAGCTGCTTGTGGCTTTTTTCAAGCCGCATCACTTTGAACACTCGTTTGGAAGAATCCCAAAAAGTGGACATGAACCAGGACCTCGTGGTCGGAGGCCCAGCGAAGCGTGACGCTGCTGTGGGACAGAAAACCTTGCAACACAGAGGAGAGAACATTTCATTGTCAGATTGATGACCGATAATTAATTCTGAGTGACTTCCACAGAGCGCTGAACCAAAACTCTGCTAACGAGTGTAAGAAGAAAAAACGAGATTGATCGGGTGCATTTGAGGTTTTAATAATAATTTTTGCTTCCTGTTTGAACTTGTTTCCATTAAACCTAAGTTAAGACCGTAGATGGTCGTGAGTCCTAAAACAAGGGCGTGTTCCTCAAGTTCTTTAATCGTGACGCTCTGGAAATCGAAAGCTTTGATGCTTCTCGTGTAAATCAGTCCCAGACCTCCAACCTGTCCTCATCTGTCTCCAGAGTTCTGCAGCGTGTCCACATGCTCCTCAGGAGGGAGGCCGAGGTGGAGGCTGGAGTTTGGACTCTTCGTCTGAACATATGAGGACGAAGGTTTGATTTCCAGCTCAGCCACTAAAGAGAGTTCTCAGAGTCGCTCTGTGAAGCCGTCGCTCTGTGCTCCCGGCTGACGGCACATCACGCTTGAGTTTAGGATCTGGATGAAACTGGGAAATTGGCTTTTTCCATGTTATGCTTCAGTGGAACCATATGTTGACAAGACTAAAATAAGACAAGATAATCCCTCTAAATCTTTTTAAATCTCTTGTCTTCAGAGCAGTGTAAATATGAATCAAGCTTAGTATACATATTTATACATCATAATTTAGCTTTTATAGACTGAATGTGTCCTAGATTATTAGTTGAATTAACTTTATAAACTACTTATAAACCTCGGCCAAGGAGGTTTTCACCCCAATCTGTTGTTTGTTGGTTGTTAACTTTGTCAGAAGGTTTAAACAATAACTACTGGACTGATTTCCACCTGGTGGAAGGATGTGGGTCAGGGAACAGCTCTGATGTGGGTCAGGGAACAGTCTGATGTGAGTCAGGGAACAGTCTGATGTGAGTCAGGGAACAGCTCTGACGTGGGTCAGGGAACAGCTCTGACGTGGGTCAGGGAACAGCTCTGATGTGGGTCAGGGAACAGTCTGATGTGGGTCAGGGAACAATCTGATGTGAGTCAGGGAACAGCTCTGATGTGGGTCAGGGAACAGTCTGATGTGGGTCAGGGAACAATCTGATGTGAGTCAGGGAACAGTCTGATGTGGGTCAGGGAACAGTCTGATGTGAGTCAGGGAACAGTCTGATGTGGGTCAGGGAACAGTCTGATGTGGGTCAGGGAACAATCTGATGTGGGTCAGGGAACAGCTCTGATGTGGATCAGGGAACAATCTGATGTGGTCAGGGAACAGATCTGATGTGGGAGGTTTTTCAATATTCTTAGATTGCTCAGAGAATAATTGAGTGATTCTTATGAGTGTGTGTGATTTGGTTCAGATCCAGTGTGATTTTCTACACGTTATTAATATTTGATATTGTTTATTGCTCATCTCCTAATCTCTTATTATTTGGTTTTCACCATGTGCAGACTGTGGTTTCTTGTGTGTAATTGAGGCGTCTGTATAACAGGAGCAGTTGCTCACTGTATAAATAAAGGCTTGACTGAATCATTCCCTGCTATAGCCTTTGAGCCACACAGGAAATTAGAACCCTCGACTCTGGCACTGCCGCTGCCTTGCTCAGAGAGTTTCTCCTCTGATGTGGAGTTGCACCAATTACGCTGCCAGAGAGAGTTTTTTTTACTTCCCTGCCATCTGGGCCACCCGTGAGAAACCAGCCGACTCCCCCCGAGACTCAAGGTGCTTCAGGAGTCTGACGGTAGATGGAACAAGTCAAGTGGCCAAGTTTACACAAAGCTATTGGCCGAGACTCTTTCCACTGTGACGGCTCCAGAGGCAGCGAGACCCGGACTCCTCCTCCAGCTCGGAGTCAGAGAACTAGAGGCTTCAAATGTAGTTTTATAAGAACCCCAGAGGAGCCCGACTCTCTTCTGCTTCTTCAGATCCGTCTCCACTCAACTGTTCACACTCTGGAAACCTCATCTGGATTTAAAGAAATATTTCATGTGCTAAGTATCGTTGAATTGTAGAAGTTCCAATATTTATTTATAAAATATCACAGAGACAGGTAGCGCTATCTTTTGCTTCTGACTTCATCTGGACTCTGTAGTGACCGAGGTGTCAGCTGTCAATCATTACATCTGACCTTGTTCTTATATCATCAAATAACTGATTCAAACCAAACTGATCAGAAACAATTGAACAAACCTCAGAGAGAGAAGAACGTTCATATATTTGTTCTGATTGATAGACAGAGACACACAGAGAGAGAGAACAGTTCACATTCCTCCGTTCCTTGATTTCCTTGTGGTTTTGAGCCTCATTTATGGAACATTTTCTTGAGAGCTCCTTGTGCAGAGCGGCAGATATTCCACAGACATCTGAGGACTGTCTGTGGCTGTTCGTTCCAAACCGTCCGCCATCCTGGAGACAGAGAGAAGATGGCAGCAGCTGTGGAGAGCTGCCGGTTGATGGAGGCTGCAGCGGCGTCTGAGTGACGGCGACTGAGCAGCACATGTGAAAAGTCCAATAAACTGGAGCTAGTGTCAGTCGGTTGGAAACAGTGAGGCTGTCTTCAGACCTTCACCTCGGTCCAGACACTTTCCTCCAATGTTCTGTCTGTCAGAACACAGATGTCCCAGGACGTTGCTCCAGATATTATTTTGAACATTTACCGCAGCCCCTTTGTAAAACAGTCCTGAAGTCGGCCCTCATCACCAAAAGCTCTGGAATCCCCTCATCTTCGTCTTCTACGTGTTCGGCTCCTCATCTTCATCCTGAGATGAACACATCGGGAACACGTCAGGAACACGTCAGGTACACGTCTGGGAACACGTCAGGAACATGTCGGGAACACGTCTGGGAACACGTACTGAGTTTATTTATCAAATCAAATGGAACCTTTCAAAATTTAAAAGCCTTGCATTCTTGCAGCCTGTGCAGAACATCTTTTTAAATTTAATATCTTTGTCATATTTGCAGCCTGTGTTTCGTTAATATTTTTTCCGTAGCTCATCTTTCTGTCTGACCACATTATGCTTATTTAAGAAGATGATATTTTTAAAATGACATGTCTGGCAGAGAGAGATCTGCTCAGGTCACATTCAGGCGTATTTCTCTTGACTGATTGAGTTCTTCTAGCGTTCAGGAACACTCACGTTGAGTCTGGCCCGTGTCCCTGAACACACTTCAGACTTTTAACTGAAGAATCCTGATCCTTGTTTTCTTGAATCTGGACCAGAAAGTATTTTTCCGACCATAAACATTTCGGGAGTTGTGTCTCCAAAGATCTGTATCGACTGGTGAATGAATCAAAATGATTTATTTAACGCTGCCTGTGTTGATTGTGTAGCTGGAGGTGATTGACTGTGATAATTATCAGGTTATGGAAACTTGGCTCCTCTGCTGCACCTCCTCCGTTCGTGTTGTCACCTTTTCACTGGAGAGGGATCATGACTCCTCCTCCTCCTCCATCCCTCACAGTCTGAAGGTTGTTTAACCCCTTCCCCCTGCTTCTTGTTTCCAGAGGCCGGGCCTCCTCGGAACCTGGTCACCGGCGACGTGACCGACACCAGCTTCACGGCGTCCTGGACGGCAGCGCCTGGGAATGTGCAGATGTACCGTGTGAACTGGAAGTCGCTGTTTTCCAAGGAGTCCGGAGAGAAGACGGTACCGGGACACGTGACCAGCACCCAGCTGGACGGTCTGACCCCGGAGACGCTGTACCAGGTGTCTGTGGTCGCGGCCTACGGTCACAAAGACAGCGTCCCGCTCACCGGACAGGAAACCACTGAGGGTAAGAAACACGCCGCACCACTGACGCCCACCTGCCCAGTGTCGGAAGAGGTTGAGGCTGCTGGAGTTGGGTCAAATTAAAAACTATGATTTATAACGTCAATAAACATGAAGGAGTTTATGTTTCAGTCTCTAGTTTCAAGTCTTCTTCAAACAGCTGATGTTCATTTAGTGAATTATGATCATTTAGAGTCAAACAGACCATAAAGCACCGGATGAGAGACTTTCACCTCTTGACCTTCTCCTCACCGCTGAAGCTCAGAGAAACGTTCTGGAAGCTTTCACTCTATTTTCTACTTTCGACATTTGGCCGAAATTATTGTGTTTTGTGTTTTGTGTTTTGCGCAACATGAATATAATCAAAAGTTGATTCGAAACATGTTTGAGAGCGTGAATAATCATCAAGTTCTCCAAATGATACTTTTCCGCTTTTCTCCGCCATGGGAACGATCCAAATTTTTATGAAGATTTTCATTCTGCATTATTTTCAAACTGATTCAAAGCTGTTTTTGTTTTTTGGGCGAAGCATCAACGCGACGACAGTTTTTTGCGTTTTGCAGATGTAACATAAGTAACGGCTGAGTGGAACATTACACCGCACAACGTGTGTGTCCTGGTTGATGCACATTGACATTCTTCACCAGAGATGAGACACACTCTAAAAATGTCAACACATTCCTCCACTTGGGAAATCAGACTCACAAACAGGCCGCACAAAACAAATCACTGAGTACAAACTGTCCCTCGGTGCAACACGACCATGACATCTCCTCCGGTCAGGTCTGGAGACGAGATGTTTCCTTCAGCCGATAAAAACCCTCCAGAGTGAAATCCACCACCTTGAGAAACTTTCCTCCGTCTCATTAAATAAACATATTATTCCCTTTTGCTGAGTTTTTTTCTATAAATCACTCACAGCATCATCGGAATAACTTAATTTCATTTTATTGGGGTTTGGGTTTTTTTGGAGGGTAAAAGGAAAATGCGGTGAATGTTTCCTCTGCGGCCAATTAATGATTTCTGGGTCAAAGCCTAATTCACAACCAGTTACTTTTGGCAGGAAGCTGAAGTTCTATTGAACGTTTTTATGATTATATATGACGAGTGCTCACAGAAACCGAACCGGGCTTGTGAATGGTTATCATGGTTTAAATGAAAAATAAGTAATTGATGAATAAAAGAAAGAACTGTGTTATCTACACCAAAGAGAGATTTAATTTTTAATCTGTAAGAGGCAGTTTTTAATTGGAAAATTGTAAACCTCAATTCAGATATTTTACTCTAAAGATACTTTCAGAAGCATTCAAATATTTGACACTTTTCTGGTAATATTAAGAACTTATTCTGGCTCTAATACTTCATCTTGTGATCACCTGATCTTTAAAACTGAAACTCCATCATTCTCTTTAACAACTCAAACATAAAACAACTGGAATCCAAAGTTGATCTTTTCTACATTTCTTCATCTAAATGATCTGAACCTGTTGACTCTTTGTTTTCAGCCTCCGCTGCCGGTCGAGCTCTGACCGTGTCGGACGAGACCGAGCGATCCATGAAGGTCACGTGGACTCAGGCGCCGGGCAAGGTGCTGAACTACCGGCTGAAGTACGTCCCGAGTGGGGGGGGCAAGGAGGTGGCCATGAAGATCCCTGGGGCGGCCACCTCCACCATCATGAGGCGCCTGCAGCCGAAGACCACGTACCACATCACCGTTCACCCCATGTACAAGGGCGGGGAAGGCAAAGCAAGGCAAGGAGTAGGAACCACACGTACGTTGGTCCATAATTCATCTGAGAGAGTCCAGACGCTTCTGAACCGAGACCTTCAAACCTCTTAGACCCCATCGCTGGTGACATGGAACCAAGAATCTGCTGCTTCCTCATGCTTATTAAACAAGTACCAATGATTGACGTGTCTAAGTTTAAAGGAGCTGATCTTTAATTCTATTTACATCCAGTGCCTGAGGTCACATATCTGAGTTTATCTGAGAATGTCCCCTTCAGGCCAGGATGAGGACGTGATGACTTCCCTCTCATGTCTTTACTGAGACGAAAGAAGAGAGAAGATGTGATCACTTCTCTCAGAGGAAGCTTTAACACAGCTTGTGCTCATTCAACTTGCAGATTTTTGTTTCCATTGTTCCACTAAGGACATGATGTTCTGAGCGAGGTGGAGTTTAAGGGACTTGTTGAGATGAACATGTCTCACACCACAGCGTCTTCTCACCACAACACTAAAACCACAGTGAAACACCGGCTGGATCCCACGTTACTAACACACCGCATGACACTGGGCTTCTCTAACAAACAAGGATTTGTAATATGGACTAATGAGAAACTGGCTGATCTTTCAAACCTTTGCCAACAGTTTGAAAGTGTGTTGACTTTTACCTTCAGTGCAAGTTGGTCCTGAAGTCCTGCCCCGGGTTCTTCTCTTTCAGTGTCGCCCTACAAGAGTCCGCAGAACCTGCAGACCTCAGAACCCACGAGGAACAGCTTCAGAGTGTCCTGGGATCACGCCCCCGGGGACGTGCAGGGCTACAAGGTGACCTTCCACCCCAGTGGGAACGACATCGACCTGGGGGAGCTGCTCGTCGGCCCCTATGACAACACCGTGGTCCTGGAGGAACTCAGGTACGTTCTCCTCATGAGGAATTTAAGGGTTTGATTAAAAAAGTCTCCAGAAAATGGAACGAATACAGATTTAGAGGAAAATCTTGTCTTAGTTCCAACTGTTAACAGTTTCTGAACTAATCCAAACTATTTCATTCAACATGTTATTACAAAAAAAACAAAGATCCCTCATTTGAAACTGTGGAATTAAAGTCAGTCGTCTGTTTTGCGACCTGAAGTTAAAGAGCAGGAGTTGTATTTATATTGAGAAAGACTTTTTGTTTTTCCCTCAGGGCAGAAACCAAATACTCGGTGTCCGTGTCCGGGATGTTTAAAGGAGGCGAGAGCGTTCCTCTGGCCGGAGAGGAGAAGACGACCCTCTCCGACGCTCCGGAGCCTCCTCCCCTCCACGACCTCGGTAAAAGCTGATAACTCGAGCAGGCTGCACCTCACACCCGGTCCTCAGCCGCTCTGAGGAGCAGGTCTGCAGACCAGATGCTCCCTGAGCCCAGTGGCTTCACGGCAGGGATCTGACGGAGGTAGACTCCAGCCACAGGGCTGAGGTATTTGTTGTCGAAGGGAATTAATGTCACTGGCGCGTTGGAATTGCAGAGTGAAGTCTGAGGCAGATGATTTGAATTAGTGCAAATGATTCCGAGCTGTCTGGCTCGTGCTGCCCCTCCTCCCTCGGTGTGAAGTGACATGTTGTCTGATTTATAAACCACGATCGTCCTCGACCACCTCACACGTTGCTGCTGCGCCAGTTTGACCACAAACATCAGATCGGTATCATTTGACAAAAAAATGTGGTCAAGGAAAAGTAGATCTTCCCCATTTTGTACTTTTCTGATGTGTCTCAGCTTTCAAGTCTTTTTTTTATGGTCATGAATGTTGGCCACTGCATGAATATATCAAGAACCGGAGAATGTGCTGCTCCTCCAGAGGAGGAGCCGACCCCGGCCACAGATTCCTGCTGTAATGGAGAGCAGGTCGTTAGAAGTCTGCTGCGTTTTCAAACCTTTAAACAACGTGTGAAATACTCGACTCTGAAGCCGGAGAGTTTTCAACCTTTTCTTGAATCACTTGAGATCCTGTTTTTACATCTTTGAAATCGTTCAAATTCAACGCGCCGTTAGCTTGTTGACCACAACTTCCATGTTTTTGAATGAGGACAAAGGGAAATGGATTCAAATCACAGGACGTGTGGAGGTTCCAGTAAACGTTAATATCAGCAGAGATATTCCTCAGAGATAAGACGATGAAAACATGAATTAAAACCAAAATTAGACTCATAAAATAGTTGGTTCCAGCTAATTGAACAGGGAGGAGCCTTTTTCTGAAATGATGGAAAAGATTAAAATCTGATCTGAATCTTTCTGGTCTAAAGTTTCCACATTTAACAAAACATTTCCAACTCGACAACGACCTGGCCAATAGAAACTGACAATATGAGATTTAATGTGTCTTAATAAGTCAGGATTGTTTAATCCAACATGATGAACTTTGTCAGGGCCCCGTTTGTGTTTCCATTCAGACGGAGCTTGATGTTTATTTGCTCAGAGTTGAACCCAGAGTCCCTGAAGTCGTGAGCAGCCTCTCAACGCTGACTCTGTTTTAATGTCGAGCATCTGTTTCTGCAGCCGGCTGAGAAAGAGCTGAAGATTTAGAATGATTGTCTCCTAACCTGTTTTCACTTGCCCACTCAGGGGCCCTGGTTTTAATCGTTCAGGTCCTCAGAGCTGTCGTCCCGTCCTCGAGTCGTCCTGCTCACACGTGGACGGGACGACAGGTTTCCTCCCTACAGGTGCCGCGGGCAGGAATGTGGAGAGGAGCAGGAGCAGGCCTCGTATATCACAGTGTCACAGAGGCTGACCCCCAGCAGGACTGATTCACCGCTGGATATTAAACCTCTGGAAGAGGGAAAAGGCCTGAGGAGGATCCGCTCATCCAGAAGCTGCTGCACAACGTGTCACTGAATGATTTCATTGTGTAAAACTCTGTATAAACGTCTGTGTCATGTTGGATTGTGAGAGTTTTGTGTCTTTACTTCAGCTCCTCATTTCTCTCTGATGCATCACACACTGTTTCCTCTTTCCCACACTTTCCTCACACACACACACACACACACGTCTCTAATGGATCCTCGTGAACCTGGGTGGACACGCCCGGTGGGTCCATGGCATCTGTCCTGACTGTCCTCGCCCTCACTGTCTCTCCCCAGGCACCCAGTGTAAGACCTCAGCCATGGCCGACATCGTGCTGCTGGTCGACGGCTCCTGGAGCATCGGGCGCATCAACTTCAAAACCATCCGCAACTTCATCGCCCGCATGGTCAGCGTCTTCAGCATCGGGCCGGATCGAGTCCAGATCGGTAAAACCTCCACGCCTCTCCCGGCTCACACCGAATCTACGCCTGCTCTGCTCACGCTGCTGGACGTGTTGTGTTTTGACCCGTGCCTTGGTTTCCTCTGCAGGTCTGGCTCAGTACAGCGGAGACCCGAAGACCGAGTGGCACCTGAACGCCCACGCGACCAAGGCCTCGCTGATGG
Source organism: Pseudopleuronectes americanus (assembly GCA_038501795.1). Lineage (NCBI taxonomy): Eukaryota > Metazoa > Chordata > Actinopteri > Pleuronectiformes > Pleuronectidae > Pseudopleuronectes > Pseudopleuronectes americanus. The sequence goes on along the minus strand of CM076734.1, from coordinate 18,479,257 downwards.
AGGCCATCGCCAATCTCCCGTACAAAGGAGGAAACACCATGACGGGTGATTGAATGTGTTGTCAGCCGGAGAGGACTCCACCGAAACAGAAGTTCTCTCTTTGTTTGGATTCTTTGTCAAACTTGTTTGTTTGCGTCCCACAGGAATGGCTCTGAACTTCATCCTGCAGACCAACTTCAAAGCCAACGTGGGAATGAGAGCCGGCTCCCGCAAGATCGGTGTCCTGATCACAGACGGAAAGTCCCAGGACGAGATCGTGTTCAACTCCCAGAACCTGAGGGACAGCGGCATCGAGCTGTACGCCATCGGTGAGTGGTTCCTGTGGGCCGCTGGTCTGAGCTGTGAGGAGCAGCTCTGACCTGCTGGTGCTGAGATGTTCATCTTTCTAAAGAGGCCGTTTGTTCTCTCAGGTGTGAAGAACGCCGATGAGAACGAGCTGAGGTCCATCGCCACCGATCCCGACGAGATCCACATGTACAACGTGAACGACTTCAAGTTCCTCACGGACATCGTGGACGACCTCACCAACAACCTGTGTAACAGCGTCAAGGGCTCAGGTGGGGAACGCCTGTCCAGCCTGGAACTAGAGGATTCAAACCATGTCTACAACATTCTGTCTCCATTTTACTGAATTCATTTAGGTTTCAGATTCTACCTTTTAACAGTGACCAGTAAAGTTTATGAGCTCGGCTGCTGCTTGATTCTTTAAATGCTGCAGAGTCAGATTTACACCTTGTAGTAAGTACCGGTGTTTGAGGTCAGATGGAAACTTAACTACTTCAGAAAGTTTTATTTTTCCGGAATTTACAAAACCACAGGTTTGACTGACAACCGTAAATTTTCAGAAATTTGACTGCAGGCCTTCAGGAAGTTTTACAGACGCTCGAGGGCTCGACACAGACGACATGGAACTCTCAACATGACTTACTGTGTTTTAGATGAGTTTTTAAAGAAGCCGGAGCAAACCTGTCGAGGGCAGATTTGTGGCGGCAGAGTTCACCGAGTGAAATACTTGACAAGTCGGATCATATTCCAGCTCCTGCTTCTTCCCTTTCAGACACGGAACTGGAGGCGCCCACCGACCTGGTGACCTCTGAGGTGACCCACCACTCCTTCCGGGCCTCCTGGACGGCGCCCAACGGCCCCGTGGACAACTTCCGTGTCACTTACCAGATGGCGGCAGGAGGACCGACCCAGGAGGTGAGCTACTCCGCTGAACCTGGGTCAGATCTGAAGAGTTTTCACCTGGTTCTGATGTTTTAATCTGGTTCAGATGTTTTAATCTGGTTCAATGTGAAGAAGATGTATAAATGAGGTTTCTCCATCTGTTAGAAAACATCCTGAATATCATCCTGTTTATTGGTTCATTCCCTTCTGGCTTCCATCCCACTGTTTGTTCTGTGAACTGAATCCTTCAGGTGAGATTCACGACTTCCTGTGAGTTTAATAAATAAGAGTCAGACCCTTAAACCCAACCTGCTGCAGTTGAATATCCTGGTGTTTGTCTCGTCGGACAGACTGAAGACAGAACCTCTCTTCCACGGACCCACGTCTGTCTTCTGTTCAGAGGCTCCGTGCACTCGGCCTTCACCAACAGAGATCTGGATCTCAATCGCTTCAGTGAACCTGCTTTCAGTTTGCACTTAACCTCCTGTCGGTCCTTCTTTAAAAAGCCAGCGCTGGGTCTTTTCCACCCTTTGTGCTTTTATTGGCCCTTGTCAGACGGAGCCTGTGCAATTACACTGGAGCTGCTCTGAACTCAAGCAGAGTTTCCACTGGATCCACTTAGACCTGCAGACCTCACACCGGGCCGAGACGCCTCCGCTCACAGCTCCTCTTCTATCTGGTTCCTCAGACTGTAGAGAGTGAATGAAGAAAAGAGACACATGATATTCACATGCTGGGGTTAAGAGCAGCTCTTATCTCCGCTCAGTGCAACTAGAAAGTGAATTCCTGAATTACAAGCAGCCAGTAAGAGGAAGGGTCGAGGCCGAGGCTGGCTGCCAAGAGACGAAGCTCAAACGTCTCAGGTTCTGGAGCCACTGTTTCCCTGTGGACCCACGACATGCACACATCAGGAGAAGAGTTTGCGTTATCTGGATAACTTGGAGGGAAAGTCCGGGTTCTTTAACACCTTGTTCGGTCCAGATCTGCTGCATGCAGAAAAGACTCTGTTCTCCTCCGGGACCAGGGAGTCAAATTACATTTAACCTTATTTAAGAAAGTTAAACTTAGAAGAGAAACGAGTTGTCGATGATCAGAAACACGAACAACAGGAGAATCCTAGTTGCTTCTCCTCTGGGTTGGATTTCACAGCACGACAGGAATCTGACAACGTTCAGCCGCCAAACTCAAGATTCTTCCCACCAGCTCGTGAAGGCTGCACGAGAGCCATGTCTTAACGGGCTGTAATCATCTAAAGGTGAAAATCTGAGACCTGGAGCTCCATCAAACATCAAGAGATCAGCCGAGGGGCGCTAAAGCCAAATCTGTAACTGCACAGCCTCTGCTGGTTCCTGTGTTCTTCGTCTCTACTGTTCATTCTGTTGAGTCAGGGTTTATGTTTAAAGCAAAAATAGTTTCAAAGGTGATTTTCCACTGTGACGATAAAGAAAACCACAAGTTTGGTTCCCTCATCTTCCCTTTGTTTCCCGTGTCGGATCTAAAGCTCTGAGAACATCTCCTTCCAGTCACGTCTCATTAGCAGTGTTCTGAAACATGAATCCTCTCAGGCTCCGCTCCACTGTGTTTGAACTTGCCTGATTAGTGATTGGAACGTTTCATTCTCAACCTGCTCTACCTTGATCCTTCGCTTCCTGGACGACTGCAGATTCTCTGCTTCTTTCCAAAGAACAAAACCTTGGCTCCTTCCTCAGTGAGAGCAGGAGCCTCACACTCGTTCAGAATAAAGTAAGAAGGTTCAGTTGTAGAGATCATATGATAAATGATATATGATGAACCGTCTGCTCAGTGAATTACAGCCACACTCTATAAACCACATCTATATTTGTCTGGGTTTAAATATTTCAAGTCACACAATGTGCGTCTTTTGTCCTAAGTTGATTAGTAAGAGACCTGGAACCTGCTCCAGAGATTCACTGGTTTCACTGGTTCTCATGATGATAACCAGTCCTCTGTGGTTTCAGCTGCTGGTGGACGGGACGGTGAGCAGCACGGTGCTGGAGGGCCTGACGCCTCTGACCGAGTACGTGGTCCACGTCTACTCTGTGTTGAATGACATCAACAGCGAGCCCCTGAAGGGCACAGAGATCACCTGTGAGTGTTTCCTCTTCACCTCTCTACCCTCCTCTTCCTCCAGCTCCCCCGCCCCCCCCCGAGGTCATTTCCTCTCAGTGTCATGGGAGACGGGATAAAAGAAGAGCTTTAAAGTCTCACAGCGTCATCGCTCAGTTCATTACTGTTTGTGTTTCTTCTGTACGAGTTGTGAGATAAACAAAAGGATTCCTCTTCTCATTATCACATCACTTGTTTACTGCCCTCACCCCAACCCATCACCCTCTGTTTAACACAACACATACTGACATCTGATCTGAGGCCTGTGGGCGAGGTGAGAATCCCTCTGAGCCACAGGGACGACAGTTAAAAGGTTTTTTATCGTCTGTGTCTCAAACAAACTGATATAACGTTCGTAGGTTTTTCTTATTTCTTCTTAAATGTGACTCTGACAGTTTCCCACTGAGCGTTTATTCCCTGTCATGTTTAAACTAACACTGGGTCCAATGTGTGCGTCACGTCAGCGTCTGTTAGAGCTCGTAAAGAGGAGTCCTCCATTGATCTGATGAGGAGACAGTGAGGAGATGGACTCATCTTCTGTTTTAAATCAAATGCTCCGGGTTTCACATCCTGTTTCATAAAGGATCCAATCTCCTAATGCTCTGGTGTCTCTGTGATTGTTGAAGGTTTGAATCGGATCTGGATTCATCCCAGTTAATGTTCAACATGGAGGAAATCAAAGCTGACACAGAAAAGATTTCCCTTCAGAACCGAACCCTCAACACGACACTCGACACCAGACACGCTGCACATTAATGGAACTCAACTTTATGATCTGTTTGGGATCGTAACCTTGATGCTGCTCTGATGTTTGTGTCATTAACTTTGTATTGAGCCAAAAAACCTGGTCCAGACATCGACTCGTATGAAAACAGATTCTTTCTGTCCCACGACTAACAGCAAGCAGCTGGTGCTCGTATTCTTTTCACAGACACTTCAACTGTCTGTTATTATGATTATGATTGTCCCTGATGACCTGGTTTGACACTGACCTGATGACTCACTTCCTGTCCCCTCAGTGCCGCTCACAGCAGCTCAGAACATGAACGTGTACGACGAGGCCGTCACCACCATGAGGGTGAGCTGGGAGCAGGCGGCCGGAGCCTCGGGCTACCTGCTGCTCTACAAGTCCACCAACGCCACCGAGCCCCAGCTGGAGAGAGAGGTACAGTGGTGCTGCGGGGCCACGTCACGGGTTCGATTCCCTTTAGGAGGCGTGACATCAACGGAACTGTTAGAACATGTGACTGAGAGAGGTTCAACCAATCAGATCAACGACTAGTTTGACGATTAGATTTGATTTGTTCTTAGAGATAAGTTATCTGTAGTGGTTTCAACACAACTCTCCCTGTAGCTGGCAGCCATCTTGTTTTTTTGCTGCGTGTAATTCAATGGTAGTCAACCCGCTCTACTTATTTTAATTAATGAGATGCAAAGGAACAGCTGTGTATCTAACATGCAGAATAACATGGTTCACCTTGTGCTGAGCAGACTCATGTTAAGTACACTTCAACACCTCAGACACAAACACTCTGAAACACACACTATGAGTCTTGGACACACATTAATTTGTGCGCTCAGCATTTCCACCTTGACTGTAAAAGATCCGGATCCTGCCGGCGCCGTCTCACTGCTTCCAGATGGCGATACGCTGAGCGGCTGGCAGAGCAGGAAGTGGAGTCCGGCTCCGGCCCACAGAAAGCTGAGCGCTCAGAGTAATGGGAAGGATTAGCTCATGGTGTGAAGTCATCGGGTGATATGAGCAGTGCAGATGCTTTATGAGCGCAGCTGAACCTCTGTGCTGTTAAACCTACACGTGAGGAAAAGTTCTGCACCTGAAGTGTGAATCAGAACCAGAGGGTTTATCAACGCTCATCACATCAATCAGGAATCAAGTGATTTGGGCACATTTTGATTTATTGGGGGGGCAGCTGTGGCTGAGGGGTTAGGGTGAGTGTCCTTGAGAAGAAACTGAACCATGAACTGTATGAATGTGTGAGTTATTATTATTATGATTCTGTTACACGTTCCTCAGGTGTCTTTGTTTTCCATCCACCTCCCTCCTCCTGTAGGTCCGAGTGGCAGGCGATGTGACGGACCTGCAGCTGGAGCAGCTCATTCCCAACACGGCCTACTCCATCAGGCTGCTGGCCCTGCACGGGGAAGCTGTCAGCGAGCCTCTGGACGGGGGGGGAGTCACCTGTACGTCTCTCTGAACCCACTGACTGAATACACTGATGAGTGCAGGGTGGTTGAAGTTCTAACAGATCTCCTCCTGACCCTGTGCTCCCTCAGTGCCCGTGCCTCCTGCTGGAGTCCTGACCATCAGCGACGTGACCCACAGCACCATGAGGCTCCGCTGGGACGCTGCTCCTGGAGCCGTGAGGAGATACCTGGTCACCTACAAGCCCGATGAGGGGGATCTGAAAGAGGTGAGAGGAGGGTTCATGTGTCACCTGTAGGAAAAACAGGCTGACACCAGAAGATGAACTCATTGTGTTGGTGCATTATTGAAATACGTTCACACATTAAAGTGAATCTGGTCTGACAGGACGTTCTGTTACTTTACAACCAGTGACGTTGATTTAAAACATTTATCTCTCAGGCTTAATGTGGTCACTATGCAGTCACTGCTTTTAAAGGAGTCAGTTTTCTTAATAAGACCTTAAGAGCATCTTTGGCAAAACTTTATTGTTCCAGCTCTCCATCAGTTTTATGTTCAGAGCAGCGATGGACGGCTGTGACCTTCTCCCCTGGCAGGCGTCAGGTCCTCCTCCCTTCACTTAAAGAAACACTGAGAGTTTAAAACCGTCTGTGAGGTCATTCAGAGGTTTGACTCCTGATGTCCTTGTTCTGTGGAGGCATCAGGACCAAGTGGAGAATTACCGCTGGCTGATCTTCAGGAGTGAAGCTCGGTGCTGGCAGACGAGTGCTGGCTCATCCTGTCTGGATCCTCGCGGCACCGAGCCGTCCTCATAACTTCTAACTTGTCAGCAAAGGACAAACAGTCTGAGACGAGTCTGCAGCCGAAGGTGGTGTAGGTGGACGGCCGGCGAGAGGCTGCCAGCGCTGTGATGGACGAGCTGCAGCAGCTCCTCTTAAGGATTAATACTGAACACGTCTTATCTCCACAGAGGAACTCGCTGGATTCGTGCCTCCTGACTGAGAGCAGACTTCTTCTCAGCTCTCCCCTGAAACGGAAACATTCTACTGATCACACGTTTCAGAAGCTTTAACCAACACAGCTTTGTTGTCGTTTAAAGGGGAAGAAAGAAAAGTTTGCCTGATTTCCACTTGGTCCACTGCTCCTGCTGGACTTTGAATTGTTAAGAGAAATCCTCTGTGTGTGTTGATGAAGGTGAAAAGATTCAGACATGTAGACGTGTAGTTCTTGATTCTTAAATCTGTCACCTCCAGGCTGAAGTGAGCGGGGACATCACCACCCTGGACCTGTCCAGCCTCATCTCCCAGACCGAGTACGACGTGGCCGTCACCCCGATCTACGACGAGGGACCTGGGACCACGATGATCGGATCTGCCATCACAGGTCGGAGTCTGCATATCTTCACGCCTGGTTGCTGTCCTGGCTCCTAAAGGGTGGAGCGAGCTCCCCATGGACATCAGGACAGCAGAAAGTTTACACATCTTCCAACGCAAACTAAAAACACATCTCTTCCCACTACACCTTGAGTAAAATGTTAAAAATAACACTCGAGTGGAACTTAAATGGCACTTACTGATAGCACTTTGTAGTTTAGCTTTTTTGAAGAAATTGTACTTTCTTGATTCTTGTTTTTCTGGGTTGTTCCCTCATGATTAAATGCACTTATTGTAAGTTGCTTTGGATAAAAGCTTCGGCTAAATGAAATATAAAAAATGATTTGTGCCCTTGTGTGGTTTCATTTCTGCTAAACTCAGAACATCTGCAGATAAACCAGAAGGACAAACGTACAACAAACATAAATCCAAACACAATTCACATGGTTAGAACAGACACACACACACACACACACACACACACACAGACACACAGACACACACACACCTGCTGGTCAGTTACTCTCAGCTCCAGTGAATCTTCTCCACTTGACGTTGCCTCATCTCTCAAACCTCCTCGTACACAGACGTGGTTCCGGCCCCCAAGAGCCTGGTCTTCTCCGAGGTGACCCACACCTCGTTCAGGGCCTCCTGGGATCACGGGGCCCCGGACGTGGCCCTCTACCGCATCGGCTGGAGCCGGAAGGGGGAGAACAACTACCAGTTTGTGAGTGAGCTGCAGTCAAACATTCACACGTGGACACAAAGCAGCAGGAGCAGCATTCTTTTTTAGATTATGCTCCTGCTTCATGTCATGTGAGGGGATTATGGGTCATGAACATTATTCAAGATGATGTGGAAGTATAAAAGAAACACGATACAAACAACCTTCATGTTTCAGTTGTTTTTAGTTAATAATGCTCAGGTTGTATTTGGATGTTCATCCAGATAAGCTGATTCTCTTGAAATATGTAAATGAGTATAGTTTGGGCAGCAGCGTCCGTCTGCGGCGACGGTCGAACATCTGGTTTCATTTCATCCACTGGGAATCGAACCAGTGGAGAAGCTGCCTCCAGCACGGTGGTGTTTCCTTCCTGTGATTAAAACTGGAGCCAGAACTCAAATATATTCAGTAGAACTCTGAGTTCAGGTTCGGATCATTCAGAGAAACCCACCTGCAGACACTGACTCTCAGAATGAAACCTTCCTGCAGCCGTAGTGAATCTGAGGACGAGGCCGGATTCAGTTACGACTGTGAAACTGAAGAAGTTGTTTGAACGTGAAATAAGACTCGTTCTCCAGGGCCATGATTTAAACTACTTCTTCTGACCAAAGCAGAACGATTTCAAGAATGATCCGCTGTGGTTTCACAGATGTCTTAAAACTGCCATGCCTCACAAAACGTCCTGATTGTCTCCGCCAAGACTTAAGTACAAACATCCATCTGAGCTGAGGCAACAATAAGGCTCTCTTTGTTTCCCTTCTGCGAGGCTCTGACCCTGAAGTCGTTCTTAGATCTGATTCTCCTCTCTCCACACGACATACATTAAAACACAAACTCAATCCAGCCTCAGTTTATCACATTAATACTTTACAACATCAGATGCATCTGATCTTGATTCTCTGAACCATTCATCTAGAGCAGACAGGAACAGTGAACGTTCAGCTGAAGCGCCTGAAGAAGCAGATTGACCTTCGACCTCTGTCTGTCCCTGTGTGTCCAGGACATCCTGAGCAGCGAGGAGACGTCCCACGTCCTCCCCAACCTGGACATCGACACCGACTACGATGTGACGGTCACAGCCATCTACCCCGACGAGTCCGAGAGTGAAGACCTGATGGGACGGGAACGCACACGTAAGTCCTCCAACACAAACATCTCACCGTCCCAGCTCCAGAACACACAACCAGCGGGATCATCCCTCACAGATGTTTGACTCACTCAAAGAACTGTCATAATAATAATGATGTTTTCTCTTTCTAGTGTTGAAGGCTCCGGAGGGTATGTGATAGGAGAAGGATGAGTTTCCTCTTCAATGTTCATGAGTCTGTGTGGATGGTCATGTGGACGATGACAGTGTCGACTGCATGTACGTGCACTTCAGTGCCTCACTGTGCGTTCACACCACAACCAGTGTGGGGGGGGGGACTGGAGCGTAATGAGAACCAGTCCGGACTAAACTGGTCCATAACTATACTGCTCTATGGAAAACATTGACTTTCATAACTTCTTCTGAAGTGAAGCTGAAGAGGTTTAGTTCCTGGATTCAATTTGATTTGCATTGAAGTAAAAAATAACTTTTTCACTCCGACTTTACCGTAGCTTCTTTAGCTTCTAGCTGGTTGGTATTATTCATTAATGTTAATTATTATGTATATCAAGTGATTACTTATACGTTAGAGTGTTTGACTTCATCCCACATCTCCGCCCGTGAGGCTGCAGCTGCCAATCAACCTGCGGATGATGAGATGATGAATTTCAGGTCCCTGTTTTATTTTGTGTGGAACAGGAACTAATCACAAACTTTAGTAAATCATTAGGAGTCTGTTTCCGTCGAGAGGCTTAAATTTATACTTTCATTCAAAAGCGTTACTCACATCAGAGGTTGAGTAGATTGTGGTGTGAACGTGGATCCAGAGTGACCCGACATGTCGTCCTCCACAAACCTCCACGATTGAGACTGATCATCACTGTGAAACATTGTGTGTCTGTTCCATCTTGCTCCGTTTTGTCATCATAACATTTCCCTGTTGTCACGGTGCAGTTCATCCATTCATCGTAACGTCACGTCATCCTTCATCAGCGTTCACCTCAACCATCAGATTCATGTTGTTGCATGTTGTGTAGCGTGGTTCTGCTGCGGCTGGAGGTCTCTGCACTTCTAATTAAAATTAAAGTTTCTGAGGAAAACTCCTCATTCAACTTTCAGACTTTGTTCAAAAGTTTTCATAGTGCTGCTTTAATTTGTTAATAATAATATTCCAGATCTAAAAATGAACTCTTATGTTATCAACCCTAATTAGTCAGACATGTTCAGTATTTACTGATATGAAGTGAACAGTCAAATGATTTGAATTAGAAGTCATTGAACTTCAGTCCTGCTCTGAACAGCTTCATTGATCCAATCACCTCCCATCACCTTTCATCCTAAACATCATCCTCCATCTCCATGACCCGTTGAGACCGTGAGAGCATCATCATCATCATCCTCCTCCTCCTCCTCCTCCTCTTCTTCTTCTTCCTCACTGCTGATCTTTGACTGTGTGTCTCACTGCACGTCTCTCTCTGTGCTGCCAGTTCCTCCAGAGCCTCCTCGGAACCTGAGGGTTCTAAACGCCACCGTCTCCTCGCTGGCGGTGAAGTGGGAACACGCCCCCGGCAACGTCCAGAACTACGTGATCAGCTACAGACCCAGAGCTGGAGGCGAGGCGCTCTCTGTGAGTCCACTGCACACGTGAAATGTTCAGTGAATATGTAAAAGAAAAACATCAATTCATGAAAATACCACAGATTAGTTTTTAGTTTGTTTGCATCTACATCAGAAAACGCACGGTTAGTGTATTTCTAAATGAGCCAGGAAGGAATCCCTGCAGAATCATAAGAGACAGCGATGGAGATAAAATCATTTAATAATGAATGAATTACATTAAACAAAGAAGAGAAAGTTATAGTTCTGTTGTAGAAATTAATAAATAAAAGGGTAAATTACAGTTAAGGTAAAGTAATCAATCTGGACATGGTGCAGATGTGTGTTTGGGTCAGAAGGTATATTTCAGAACTGTGCATAACTCATCTGAGACCTCAGCAGGATTCTTTTCTGTCAGATGAGTCTCCCGGAAAAATAAAACTGCTTTGTATTTATTTAACCCCGATGGGACATTTTTCCTCGAATGTGTTTTTCAGCTGTTAAACTAAATACGATAAATATGCCTCCAGAGGCCGAATCAGCAGAAATACTTGTTCTAGAGACACACGGAGAATAACTTGGCTCTTCCTCTCACTGCGTCACAGACACTGAACAATAGAGTTCTGACTTCTGATCTCTGAAATGTGGATTCAAGCTTTTACACCCAAACTGGCTTCAGCTCAGGGATTGTTGTGTAAGATTGGATTCACCACACGGCCGTGAAAGTAACGAGAGGAACAGTTGAATTCCTCATCAGGGTGAAGTTCTCCTTACATGTTCCTGAGAACACAGGTTCTGTTCTGCTGTGGTCGGGCGCGGGTCCAATCTGTCTGAGTTCTCACTCAGCGCGACTCCCAGAGCAGAACCAGAAGTTTCATCATCAGGGGCTTGATGGGAAGCTTTCTCTCTCTCTTCAGATACATGTGCAAGGGAATCCCCAGAAGAGACATTTGTCTTTTTATCACATCTCTACTTTAAAACGAGGCGTCTGACAACAATGATGAATTGAGTCTGTCAAAATGTAGAAGTTTCATCCCACAGGTCATTAGCAGCTGTGGAAGAACACAGAGTCCTTTACTTTAAATGCACTTGAGCACGATTACTTCACAGCACTGATTGTTAAGGGAATATGAGGATAGATAATTATCTTCATAGATGGATGATGATGGATGGATATAGATGTTAGATGGGCTGTGAATGTATTGAGACTGACCAGGAAGTGACGTCTCAGCCGCTTCACGGACTTCTGTGTTAATAAAACTGAGTCTCAACAAAAACAATCAATAGACGGACACAAAAACAAATTAAAACTAGTTGTGTTGAGAGTCTGAGTTGAGTTTTCTGTGAGAGCCTTTGTCTGGAGACGTCCTGAAGGAGTCCAGCTCTCTGAAGCTCTGAGCAGCTCCTTCTTCTGGCCTCCAGCTCTCATTCCTACAAGATGACTCAGCAAGTGATTAGAACCTGAGAGGAGAGTGTGTGAGAGGACCTTCTGCCAGCTGGACACATTTCACTGTGTCTGAGATGTTATGACAGTGTTCCCCCAAACACAGTGTCACGCTCTGATCCTGAGTCACAGGAGTTCACATCAGGAGCGAGAGCAGCTGGTGTCACCTCTGTTGTTCTTAGCTTCAGTCACGGCTCTGGAGAACGTGGAGAAGGTGTCATGAAGTTGTTTAGTCTCTGTGCTGAGGCTTTATGTGACATCGTTAAATCCAGTGAGTTACGATCCCACTCATCACCAGACGGAGAAGAACTGAAGAACTTTGAGGAGCTGCAGCTGAACTGAAGGATTCGTCTGGGGATGTTTTCTATTTGCCTGATTATCGTGTTTGTCTCGGATACGTCTCGTTCCTCCGAGCCTCAGAGCCTCAGATCCTCTGTTTCCAGATGACCAACACGTGAATGAGCCTCACTGCTGCTCAGCCTGACGTGTTCCTTCATCACCGTGAACCAGCACTGAACTCCCCGGAGCAACAATCCAGTCATAATTAATCCACCAGTGGAAAACGTCCCCTACAAACCCACTGTGTGCTGGAGTTTTCTGTTTCAACACTTTCAGGGTTTGCTGCAGTGAAGTCATCTCAGCACCGGCTGAGGAAATCAAATCCGAACCACTTGTTATGAGCTGCTTGTTCTGATGAAGTGACACGGCTCCTGTGATGAATGCTGTGTTATGATTGGAGGATTCTAAACAGAATATCACGAGCTCGATCCTCACAGGAGCCGCTGATGGGCTGAGAGCGAGTTTCACAGCTGCTGGGAACAAACACACACACACTCTTACATGTTCCCTCACAACAAAAACAACAGGATTCCAGACATACTGATGTAAACGTGGAGCGGTGCTCTGTTATTTATCTCTTAGCTACCAGGGAAACTGTTTATGCCTTTTCACAAACCTGTTTATACTGTGGTATCGCTCCGTGATATACTGCACAGTTTGTTTGCTCAGGATTTCCCCGGCGCCCGCTTGAATTCCTCTCGCACAGAAATACTTCAACCGCGTTTCAATAATATAAATAGTTTGAAGAGATTGTTCCTCGGAAAGAGCAGAAGAGTGTCAAGCAATGACACAACTGTTGTGTACTTTCAGTCTTAAAACACATTTTTAAGGCCCCAAGCTCAATATGAGCCTATTTAAAGGGATAAAAGCCCTTGATTAATAATTACTGATATTTAACTTACTAATAACTGCTGAACTGTTCCCTGTCAACAGACGCAGGTCGGAGGGAAGAAGACCAGCGTGGTCCTGCAGAAGCTCCAGCCCGACACTCCTTACTCCATCTCTGTGGCGGCGCTCTATCCCACCGGCGTCAGCAGAGACCTCTCCGGAGACGGACGCACCAGTAAGAGTCCGACGAGACAGGAAGTCCAAACATTCAGAGCAGGGGGGGGGCGGGAAAGTAATCTATTACTGTCTATCTGGGCAGAGAGAGAGAATAAAGTCAGCAAAGAAAGATCTTAGACAAAAGATATATATCTATCGTTTGAACCTATGCTAGTGAGTTATTGTGATTTTATCTCATGTTCAAGGTCAAAACTTCCGCTTTCAAATAAGAAATTAAAGCAACATCTTCCAAAATATCAATAAAATTACACATGAAAAGTACAGGAACTGTCTTGAGGAGTCAAAATGCAGGAGCTGAATCCAGAGTGTCTTTCTCCTCAGAGCCTCTGGGTGGAGTGAGGAGCCTCCAGGTGCTGAACCCGACCATGACCACCCTGAACGTGCGCTGGGAGCCCGCCGAGGGCCGAGTGAAGGAATACAGAGTGGTCTACGTTCCTGCAGCCGGAGGAGCTGAGAGCACGGTAAGACTGGTGGGAAAACCAGATGCTTCCCGACAGCTCGCACAGAGCAGAGTCGAACCTGCAGCTGGAATATTCAACGGTTTCCTGCAGAGTCCGACTCAGTTTATCAAAGAAACACTGAGATGCAGATAGATCTATAAACTCTGTTGCCAGTCCAGCACAAACACAGAGGATTATAGAATGTGTTGAATCTCCTGTGAGTTCATTAATCACTTGTGAGATGGAACCTGTTGAAACCTCAAAGCATCTTTTCATCTCGTTGAACCAGGAGACGGTGTCGGCAGGAACCAGCACCACCACACTGAGAGGCCTGCAGCCCGACACCCTCTACTCCGTGTCCCTGGTGCCGGTGTACGCCGAGGGCGAAGGGAAGATCATGTCGGAAAATGGAAAGACAAGTAAGACTGAGCACTGAAATACAGCTGAGTTAGAGACGGTATTCTGTTGGTGAAGTTGTGATTGAATTGAGGAAAATGTTTAAATCTTAAAAGATATAATGACTTGAACAAATATAAGTTAATTTAACGTTGCTGAGCTCCGTCGTCTGAACTATCATCAGATATTTAAGAACACTCCAGTAAAAAGAATAATAACTCAGCTTGTGTTCCACTCGTCCTGTGGCCCAGGGGCACTGGGAGGTGTGAAGAACCTGAAGGTCACCAAACCCACCATGACCTCTCTGACCGTGGACTGGGACCCTGCAGATGGCGCTGTTCGCCTCTACAAGGTCTTCTTCGTGCCGGCCGCTGGCGGCAAAGAGGAGATGGTGAGGGTCTTCACTTGTCTCACCTCTAAAATACAGAATCATCTGCAGGTCAGGAAACCACGTCTCAATTTGTTTTGATGTGTTTTGTGAACAGGAGCAAGTTCCCACCGGCACCACCTCCATCATCCTCAGGAACCTGATGCCCGACACGCCCTACACGGTGTCGGTGCTGCCAGTTTATCCGGCCCGGGAGGGAAAGCGCCAGTCAGAGAACGGAAAGACACGTAAGTCAGAACCTGAACTTCAAATCTCATACACCTTCCAAGAGGCTTTGAATGGCGTCATGTGACTTCAGAGGTTTGTATTTACCGCTTCTTAAAATGATTCCGGTTTTCCCAGTGCCTTTGGGCGGAGTGGACAACATGAAGGTGACCAATCCAACCATCACCACGCTGACGGTGACCTGGAATCCTGCTGACGGAAACGTTCAGGGCTACAAAGTGATCTACACTCCCACAGACGGAGGAATGGTGATCACGGTAAGACTCTTCATCCATGAGATGAAAAACCACTGGAGTGACCCACACCAGTCCAGTGATGTGACTTGAGACCAGTTCAGACCAGTTAAGAGATCAGTTAAGATAAGTTAACTTGAGCTGAGTAGGGTTGAATCAAGGTAACTTGACTTGAGTCAGTTTCATTTGAGTTGGGTGGAGTTCACCTGGGTTAAATTGAGTTGAATCAACTTAAGTCAAATCAAGTTAAGTAAGTGGGCTAACTCAAATCGACTCAGATTCACATCAGGTTAATGTAACTTGAGTCAGATTCAGATTACAGGTTACGATGAGTCTGGACGTCACAAGTTAACTCGAGCTGAAAAGAATTAAGTTCGTTATCTTGCCAGTTAAACTTAAGTTTAGTTCAATTAAAATAGTCTTTCAATTTGAGTCGTTTTAACTTGGATTAAATCTACATTAGTTAAGACAACTCACGATGAGCTGAGTTACCTTCATTTGACTTGAATTAACTGATTCTGAGACAGTTAGAAAACAAAGTCACGACAAATCGTTTGTTGTTTTGACTGTTGTCGTGTTTCCTGTTAGATGTTCAACTAGTTTTAAATGTTTCTGGCTCGATAAAACTCAGATTTAGACTAAATAAGTTCAACAAACACCGGTTGTCTGACGGTTACTCAGGATTAGTTAATAAAAACAGGTTCAGTCTGTGTTTGAGTTGTGGGACAGATCAAAGCCCTCAGCAGGGATTAGTCCTGTCATCTTCTGTGACATGTTAATCCCGTCCAGCAGTTTCCTCACAATAGAAGCTAATTCCTCTCTGGCAGCTCGGATCCCTCGTCGCTGCGCCGCATGTTGACGAGGCGTGGCGTGCACATGTCGTAGAACATGTTAATCCTGCTCAGCACACGCCTGCCGTCCGAACTCCATACGACTCAGAACGTAAAGAGCCGTGAGACAGACAGATCCACGTCTGTTCGAAGCTTCATTCGTATCCGTCCATGACGTCCGGGTGTTTGTCTGGAGGAAGCTCTGCACCTGCAGCAGAGGAATTCAAGAGCTCCCCAATGATTGAGAGTTTCACAGAAAACATGACTCATCCTGGAGTCTTCTCAGTTTAATGTCACTTAGTTAGTTCCTGCAGTTTACACAGAAACAATAGAGCTCATGTAACAATCATAGATCTCAGTCTCATCAGTATCAAGGAGACTCTTTCCTTTTAATAAAATATAAAGTTATATTTTCCAGTCATTTTATTCTTTACTGTATATTCTCAGTTAAGTTTAATATGTTGCCACTTCTGAAGCTTTTACACTGGTTTCATTGGGAAAAAGAGACTTAGAGCTTTAAAACACTTTGAATGAAAACTCAAAGTCGTCTGTACAATCTGCAGCTGTTGAGCCTGAACCTGCTGGAGGTCAGAGGTCACGGCTCCGGGGTCTGGTAGGAATTCAGCCTCGGTGCAGCTGCAGTGTCAAAGTGTCAGACAGTTCACCGCCTGTTTCCTTCCAGGAGCAAGTGTCGGAGAGCACCACCTCCACCGTCCTGGAGAAGCTTCTGCCCGACTCCTCCTACACCGTCACCGTGGTGCCCGTCTACGCCGAGGGAGACGGACCCGTCCTGTCCGACATCGGAAAGACAAGTGAGTGAGCGTGTCCCCAAAACACCTGAACCCCAGAGAATCACTTCCTCTGTCTGAGGGAGACGCACATGATGAAGCTCTGGAGCGGAGAGAGAAGAGGGAACTGGTTCTTCAAACCCACAGCTCACTGTCAGAAGAGTCTTTTCTCTTTTGACCTCGTCTCCTCCTCCGTCTCCTTTTCTTCTTTTCACAGCGACTCTTCCTCTGAAGTCTGAGCAGAGTCGGTTGTTTCTTTTATTTTTAGTCTCATAGATTAATACAGTTGGTTTTAGTCTGTGTCTGTCTGTTGTTGATGAATCATTTCTGGTTATGTTTGAAGTTGAAGCCTTCCAGCCACACAAGAGGCTTGGGAAATATATATTTTCACTTTTGAGTTGTGTTTGTATTGAAATGTGTCCATAAGTTGAATTTCAAGTGTTTTTTTTAAAAACATCTTGAGCTTAAGTTAAAACTGAATCGTGCTGAAGTTCCTGCTCCTGCTTGGTGTCTCAGAGCCTCTGGGTCTGGTGAGGAACCTGCAGGTGACCGATCCCACCACCAGCTCGCTGAACGTCCGCTGGGAGCCGGCCGAGGGCAACGTGAGGGAGTACATCGTGATCTGGGTGCCGACGGCCGGAGGAGATCAGGAAGTGGTAAGACATCAATAACAATAACACACCAGTTATTGTGTCTTTTGTTGGTTCAAAACTTGTTTTTCAGAAGTTTTACCAGTAAAAACAGTAAAATTACAGTAAAGTCTTTCTATTTCCACTAATTAAACACTTTTCTTTACGCCCCATTAGCATCTCGGCTGCTCACGACTGGAACGAGATGTGTTTGTTTTATTTCAAACCATTTTAGCTACAATCACGAAAAACCCGTTGTTCAGTGGCGGCTAGAATCTTTCTCTATAATGTCCCGATTAAAATCCTCTTTCTGTTTCTGTATTTCTCTTCTGTGACATAACGTGGAAGCAGATTAATCTCAGCTCTGGTCTTTTCTCATCACTCGTGGAGAAATGGCAGCAACATGAGACCATTACTCTCGTGTCCAAGGCAGTTTCATGCAGGATCTCTCTTTTCTTCTTCTCCTATGTCAGAATATGGAGTTATTAAAAGATGAAAGCATCTGGATCATGTTGTTTCCATTAAAATCCACATTTCCCCCCAGCCAACTGAAAACGTTTGACTGGGATGTGGGAGAGTTTGACTCGGTTCCAAGACTTTTTGATCTGTTTTCTGTAAAAACTGTGACACTATCTTGAACGGGTCCATTTCATTACCTACCAGATTGTGTCACTCGGTTGAAGACATCTCCTGAAATGAGATGATTTGATTTAGAAACAATAGAAATAGCTGCCTAGCAGATTTTAGGACTTAATATTAGATCAAGTGGACAAAGAACAAATGTAGGAAGACTTTCTCCTTCCTGCCAGTTTGCTGCTGGAAAGGTCAGATTGTCCTTGGACAGTTTTTTTTAAGTCTCCGAGCTTCTGCCACAACTGAGTTTCACAAAGACAGATCCTGACTGAAGCTGATCCAGGAAACCGGATCTCAGGAGACACTCAGCTGTGACATCGTTCAGTCGTCCTGCAGAGAATCTTCCTGCGTCTGCCAAACCCTCATTTCCTGGATATGGAGTTTCTAACCGTTCTCCAATCCTCCTTTCTCTTCTCCCCCGACCAGGACCAGGTGTCTGGAACCACCACCTCCACCGTCCTGAAGAACCTGGAGCCCAACACCGAGTACACCGTCACGCTGGTGCCCGTCTACCACGAGATGGAGGGCAAGCCGCTGTCTGAGAACGGGAAGACCAGTGAGTTGTTCTGATTGATGCACTTGACCCCAGATTCCACATGAACAACACAGCTGAGCCAAAAGTCACTTTCACTAAAAGTGTTCAAAAAGTAACTTTAGATCTAATAGCACACGAAGAAGAGTGACTGATGGATTGAAGGAGCAGAATAACAAAACCAGTTTAAATCATAACATACTGAAGCATTTATGTTTGGCCTCTTATTAAAGGGTTTAGAAATATATATTCATCATGTTTCACTATCCAGGACGTTACTTTGGTGCATTGAACTAGTGTGGAGTACTGTAGTACTGTGGAGTACTGTAGTACTGCGCCTGAAGGTGTTGATGCTGCTAGTAACACCATCATGATGTTAGCATGGCAACCAGTCGTATGAAGGAATACAATGTGAAACATGAGACCTGAAGCTGGTTCAGACTCAGATTATTAAACGTCCTGAGTTTCCTTCAGTTCTTCTCCTGCACCATCACTCACTCTGTAATCAGTGGTTTCTAACTGAGGCTGGCTCCTCCCCCTCAGATCCTCTGGGTGGAGTGAAGAACCTGCAGGTGATCGACCCGACCACCAGCTCCCTGACGGTCCGCTGGGATCCGGCTGTGGGCAACGTGCGGAGCTACAAGGTCTTCTACGCTGCTCAGCCGGGAGGAGAGGAGCTGATGGTAAGACCTGCTTGACTCCTTCTCACCTCCTTCTCACCTCCTTCTCACCTCCTTCTCACCTCCACCGAGTCGTTCTCCTGCTGACGGAGGTTTCCATGTGTGACAGGAGGAGGTGACGGGCGGCACCACCACCACCGTCCTGAGGAACCTGGACACCGACACGCTCTACAACGTGGCCGTGGTTCCTGTGTACCCCGACGTGGAGGGCATCCGCCAGGCCAAACAGGGAAAGACCAGTGAGTGACTCCTCCCTCACACTGTCGTTCACAGGGACACACAACCAGGGCAACACTCAGGATGTGTGTTGTTGTAGAGAGTCAGATAAGTGACCCTGAAGCTTTGTGTAGGATTGTTTGTGTCACACAGACAAAGGACATTTCTTATTTAGAGACTAAAATATTTAACACATCTGATCTTTCCCAGGACTAAACAGACACTGACGGTTTTCTCTGACTTGACTCCTTTTATTTACCATCTTCTTCCTCTGGCACAAATCTCCACAGACTCTTTGGCCTGAAGACGTCATTAAACAGTATATTAGTTTCTTTTATTATATCAATTTATTTAGAGAATGATTCCAAACTGAAATCCATCATTTGGCAGAGAAAGGATTACTTTGAAATTCGTCTTTTATTTGTTGGATTTGGTTTCGTGAGTTGGAGATTCACCGTTTTCTAGCAGTTTGTAAATCTGTCACTTTGTTCGTCTGGAGCTGGTTTCAGAGTTTCAGAGAAGCTGGGCTGCACCATTATTAAACTGGTTCTCACAGTCACTGGTTTGAACTGCTCCAGGAATGTCTCCCTGCTGGTGCATCACAGCAAATGTTTTATGACAAAACATGCAACTATAAAGCTCCTATTCTTCTTTTTATTCTTTTATTTATTCATTCGGTGGATCTTTATTTTTACTGGCAGTTGGTTTTATTAGAGCTTGATGCGCAACACAGACAGAGGAGACATTTTTTACAGAGCATAAAACAATACAAAATTGACTAAGAATAAAACAATAGAAACGAGAGGACATAGCTCTTACAAAGATTCAGCCCTTCATCTTTACATATTTCTGTTCTCCATTACAATGTTTAATTTAATCTAATTAGAATGTGAACCAATTTAAAGTCTTTATTGAGACCTCTGAGTCCAGTGCGTCACATGACCCGGAGCATCTCACCTTCATCTTCCTCCATCGAGGGAAAATGACCCAGAAACTGAGAGGAACTGAGATGAACTGAGATGAACTGAGATGAACTGAGAGGAACTGAGATGAAGTGAGATGAAGTGAGATGAACTGAGGTGAACTGAGATGAACTGAGATGAAGTGAGATGAACTGGGACCAGTGTTTGTCCAGACAGCAGGAAGTTCCTCTGATCACCTGCGGGGACGTAGACTCAGACTCTGGTTGATGAGTCGTCCTTTCAGACTCAGAAGTCGAACACAGACCTCGTGTTTACCAACACTTGTGGCTCACAAAGGAAAATAATAAATGCCAGAAAGTTTAGTCAGTTCCTGGATACATCTGGACACCCCTCATGTGGTACACCCGCCCGGCTGGTGCACCCTGCAGGACGAAACAAATGCTCCAAATTATTTGCAGCAGTTCCTTAAACCTTTGAGGAATTCTTTCAAGTCTGAGCGACTCTTTAATGAGGATGTTTTTGTTTCTTAGAAGACCACAAAGTTTAGATGTTCTCAGGAAACGACAGAGACGCTTGCATGTGATTGACATCGTCCCCGACTTTGAGACATCTGGTCTGTCGGGGGGGGCAGCGTGAGGCAAACAGCCGGTTCCACACTGAGGTTCTCACGTGTCTTTCAGAGCCTCTGGGCGGAGCCAAGAACCTGAAGGTGACTGACCCCACCACCAACTCGCTGAGGGTTCGCTGGGAGGCGGCCGAGGGCGACGTGAGGACCTACCAGATCATCTACGTGCCGGCCGCCGGAGGAACCGACAGCATGGTGAGATACACACGGTTCCACACCTGGAGGGATAATTAGAACACAAATGAATAGGTTTAAAAAAGAAGGTGGTTTTAAAGTCATGATAAATCACAGCTTGAAGATCTAAGTTCAGCCGTTTGTCTCAACCCAGATGTTTAATGTTGACCTCCCTTCCCCCTCGTGTCTCCTTGTCCAGACTCAGGTTTCTGGGATGTCCACCAACACTGTCCTCAGAGAACTGCAGCCGGACACCGAGTACAAGGTCACGCTGGTGCCCGTGTACGCCGACGTGGAGGGGAAACGCTCGTCAGAGAACGGAAAGACAAGTGAGTCCAGACCACATCTCCTCCATGAGAACTCCTCAGTCTCTTAACACTGAACATTACAAGCTCTCTGCTGCCTGCCTGTCACTCACATGAAGGTGAACGTGTCTGACGACCCTCTGTTGTGTCCACAGAGCCTCTGGGCGGAGTGAAGAACCTGCAGGTCACCGATCCCACCACCAGCTCCCTGAAGGCTCGCTGGGAGCCGGCCGAGGGCAACGTCCGGCAGTACCGCATCTTCTACGTGCCGGCGTCCGGCGGTGCCGAGGACATGGTGAGACATCAGCCTGACGTCCTGTGCTACACCCAGCTCATGAAGACAAGAGGGGGGGGGGAATCACACGTAAACAGATGCATAACAAAAATAATCATGATTCTTTCTCATGCACATTAACTCAACAAAAAAACCAACAACAATCAACTGCTTCAAGTCACTTTATTCACAAATTCATGTTTTAGATCTAAGGAAGCTTTTGTCTTTATTATAAATTAAAAAACAATAACTAATTTCAAGCTGCATTAGTTTGCACTCTGTAGATTGACAGACTAGAAGCTGCAGCGTTGTGTCTCTATCTCCTGAAGTTGTGTTTGTGTGTGTGAGCAGGAGCAGGTGTCGGGTGGCACCACCAACACCGTGCTGAGGAACCTTCTGTCGGACACGCCCTACACCGTGACCGTGGTCCCAGTCTACCCAGAGGGAGAAGGTCTGCGCCAGTCCGACAGCGGAAAGACTCGTGAGTCACCTGACACTCACATTCCTCACACAGCTGAAGACCCCCCCCGCAGGTTCAGTCTCTGACCACAGGAAACTGCATCTTCTACACAACAGCTCTTATGAAACTGGTCCCACAGCTGAATGGAACCTGTCAGGTATATATCTGTACAACAGGCGAGAGAGGGAAGCCTGATATAACAAGAGATGACCTGGAGAGGGTCAAAGGTCAGTGAGCTACTGTCCAGCAGCTCAGGATCATGAGGAACAGTTGATCCCTCTTCACTGTCCTGACGTGAACCCGAGTCCGACTCTCAGAGATCAGAAGCACCCGACAAACACCAGCTCCCAGTTGAACCAGTGGAAAAACCACTGTAACCGGCCAAAAGCCCATAATCTTTAAAAAGCTCACACACACACACACACACACACACACACACACACACACAGACGAGTCCACGGAACAAAGGAGAAGTGAGGAGCTGTTTTCAAAGTGATTGATGAAATAAAAAGACAGATAAGGTGGACCTGGAAAGCTCCTGTGGCAGAGTCTGGACCAGGAGCTCCTCTCTGTCTGGAGAGCTCTTCAGGCTCCTCCTGTTGTTCAGAGGAGGAGTCTGGATGAGGAGCTCCTCTCTGTCTGGAGAGCTCTTCAGGCTCCTCCTGTCAGTAGAGGAGGAGTCTGGACCAGGAGCTCCTCTAGGTCTGGAGAGCTCTTCAGGCTCCTCCTGTTGTTCAGAGGAGGAGTCTGGACCAGGAGCTCCTCTAGGTCTGGAGAGCTCTTCAGGCTCTGGTTGCTTCTGTGTGGGTTGCTCTGGTTTCTGCCCACACTGCCACGCTCAGTCAGCAGAAATGCGTCCTGCCGTCTTTAAGTAATCGGAAACTCTGAGTGAGGCACAAAGCGATTCCTCTGAAACCTCCAGCGGTCCAACAGACGCTTTGACTTCATGTCACGACAGTGGGGAGGCTGCTGGGATCCAGATGTGACCTGATGTGCCACACGGATGTTTGTGGACAGTTTATGTCCAAACTAGAAGTTATTACCTTCGCCAAGGAGGTGGTGTTTTCACTGGTCTGCTGGTTTGTTTGATCGTCAGCAGCATCACACACAAACTACTGGGCAGGTTTCCACCAGACTGGTTGGACAATGGGACATGAAATAAGAGAGAGGTCCTTACAATATGTCACAGATCCTGGAATTTTCTTTATTTTTGAAGAGTCTCTCATGCAGAGGTGCATGTGAAGCAGAAGTTATTCATACACACAGAAAAGACCTGGCCTGCCACCTCCTCCACTCTCTGTCTGTCTTCATGTTACTGCAGAACTTTCCCAGTTCTCACAATCTGCTCAACAACACAACACACACTTGTTGACTGTCAGGACACACACAGGTTCTGATCGACTCCATTTGAAAGCATCTGAACATGAGCTTGTAGCTCCACACACAGAAGCCCTCAGACGTTTTAACATGGAAAAACACAAACCTCTGATCCTGCTCAACCAGACAGTGATGCAGCAAAATGCTGACGCAGCGGAATCAGAAAAGAAAAGCTCAGGTCGACTCGGGACAGAAAGTTGAACCTGGCCCCAGTTGGCTCAACGCAGCCTGGCGTCATCCAGTGATCCACCAAGCTGCTGCTCTGTGGTTCGCCCTGGGAGCTCCATAGACTGCAGTGCAGAGTTTAAACCTCACATGAACTGGTTGAACTGGGAGAGGACGCTCGTCCCCTGTGGTGGTTCTGGTTTGGGGGTCAACGTCTGGCTCAGGTTTAAGGTTTAGTCTCAATTCACTTTGTCTCTTTTTCGTTTAGCAGCAGAAATAAGATTTTATAAAGTGAAAACCAGAACAGACTTTGAGATGGTTGTAGCAGAGTTTAGTGAAACGTCAGACGTGTGAGCTGCGGTGAGACTTGAACATGTAACCATCTGGCGTGTTCCTCTGTGCGCCTCCGTCTGTCAGTGAGTTCCAGTCTCTGTGAGACGTTCATCATCTTTTATTATCACCAGCTCAGTCCAGCTTCACTGTTTCCCTCCCTGGGGGAATTTGTCACATTTAGTTTGGACAAAAACAACACTTGAGTCCAAACGGAGGAATAAACTCAGACGCTGCTGTAAAACGATTAATAACAGAAGATTGGAGACGGATGACATCATCTCAGTGAAGCTCCTGACGGACGCTGTGCTCTGTGCTCGTTTTATTTTTTTTTATATAAAGTGGTTACACAACGCTTGGAGGAAGGTTTCTGCTCTGGAGGGATTTTTCCCTCCTGAGGACGAGGCTACCTTTTACGTCTTTTTATTGCACGGAGTGTTTTTTTAATTGAGCAGAGCTCCAGGGGGACGTGCACATCTGGTTCGGTTTAAAAGGAAAGTTTAGGGCTTTTGCATAAACTCAGGACTCGGCTACTTCTCTCTGCACATAGACATAGTCCCTGCAGGAGGTTTCAGCTCCGCCTCCAGCTTCGTGAATTTTGTAAAACAGAAATGACGATAAAATCCCCAATAAAATGTTTTTTATTCCTCAAGAGAAATATCGAGAAAAAACACAGCATTAAACACATCGATGTCACTGCTCTAAATATGGCAGAAATCTGAAATCTCTTCATCAAGATCCAGGAACTGTTCTTTGGAAAAATTAAATATATGTATTGTGAAAGAAAATGAATATTCTTTGATCCAGCCGCTTCCTCTCACAGTTTCATGGAAATCAGTTCCTGCAGACAAACAAACAAACAGACATAAACCTGATTTAAATTATCCAACTTTTAAATAAATGCAAAATCTAAACTGACAGTGTTTAACATCAGCAGCTTTAACTGTCCCAGCTGCTGAACTGGGACCCACTGGGAACCCTCCCTCCTTCCTCACTTCACTCTCTCTTCACCTCTGTGACCTCTGCAGTTCCACGCACGCCACCCAGGAACATCCAGGTGTACAACCCCACCCCCCAACAGCCTGAACGTGCGCTGGGAGCCCGCCTCCGGCCAGGTTCAGCAGTACCGCGTGGCCTACTCCTCCCAGAGCGGACCCAGATCCACGGGGTCGGTGAGTACCTCTCTCCAGGCTCTTAACTCTCTCCAGGCTCTTAACACTCCAGCTGTCATTAGCCCTCCAGGCCTCAGGGGCGGGTGGTTTCCTCCTGAGATCACGTCTCTGCTCAGGAGGGGAAAGGATCAGAGCAAAGACTGTACAGATAAAAAACAACACACTCTGACATGTCATTTTAATTTAAACTCTTATGAAATCTGCTTGTGGGATCGGATAATGAGTTTTCGGGTTGTGAATCAACTTGTCGGAGGTTTCGTGCCTCCAGGAAATTCCTGAGATAAGTTCAGTGATGTTGAGATAAACGGGGAAATGATTTCATCCCTCCAGCGGATTGAGCTGCTTGTTTAAGATAAAGAAGATTTCAGAGAAGATAGAACTACAACCAATGATTTGTATTAATACTGTTTAATCTACTGATTATTGTTTTTTCAAGATAAACAGTGTGTTTTCTCTTTAAATGTCAAAACACTGACTCTCACTCGATTTATCATTTTCTGAGAGAATTACAGCAAGTTTTGAAATCTGCTAAATTAACAAAAGACTCAAGGTTTCAGGTTTAACACTTTAAACTTGTTGGCTGACACTTGGTGCTTGATTCCATAACCAGGACCTTTGTATTTAATTTTTCCACTATGAAAAACATCTGTATATACTGATTGTAGACTACACATCATATAAAATATGATATAAATAAGTGGAATCAAAGTGTGGTTGTTAGCGTTCACTGGTTTCTCTCAGTTGATTCCATGAGAACAACAGGTGGTCCCAGTTGGTCGGACCTATTTGTTTCCCTCAGTGTTGGTTTTGATGCTGCACAGATGTTTGCTCAGCAGTAATTATGGTAATGTGGAAATCATGACTTGTCAGTTTTTTCTTTCCATCAGCGCTGATTTCATGCTCCGGTGCAAATGTCTGGAAAGCAGAAAGAGAAAAAAGAGGTTTTATTCTCCCCACAAAGATTCTGAGCTCTGATGTTTGGAACAATCGCGGAGTGTTCACATCTGAGGAACATCAGGAGGAGCCCTGGTTCCTCTGGGGTCACCAGGCTGTCGTGATGATTGAGATCTTCTAACAGAGTTTCACAGTTTCTGTTGTTTTTCTTCTTTTAAAAGCAGAGAGTTAAATATCAGCCGTTTAACAGAAGAGCACAAAGAAGACGTGTTTCCACATCTGTATCATGAGATTGACAGATTAAAAGAATTCAAGGTTATTTGGATTAACTAGGTAACGTTAGCCTGGGAAGATAATGTTTTTAGGATAATTAAAAAAGCACAGGGCCTTTAAATTACATGGACGTGGACCTGTCTTCTCTCTCTGACCAACAGGGGGCGACTCCACTGGTAGAAAATGGCTCTGCTTCTCTCTTTATAACGTCAGTTAACATTTTCCTGAGGAGTTTATATCTCAATCTCCAGTCTTAAGTCTGTGTGCAAACAAACCTCTGGTATTTTGTTGATCCTCCTTCTTGAGATGATTCCTGCTTTAACCTCAGGACAGGAGGTGAATCTGCTCTTTTGACATTTGGCTCCAAAGCGCTTTCTATTTAACCAAAACTAAATCTCTTGATGAGGACGGATTGGAGCCGGACCAGCGGATTCCATCCCAGTGATGTCATGACCCTGGTTTCCATGGCCCACAAACCATCACTGTGGTAATCCCAGTGACAGGAGACGCTCCCCAGTCATCTCCCTGTCGGAGCCGATGACAGAGCTCCCCACTCTCCAGCCGCATCTTAGCAGAAACTGTTTATCCGTCAGTCCACTTACTGAATGAAGGATTTGTTTGGCATCGAACCGCCGGAGCCTTTGTTAGTGTTTGAGTGGAACTTTGGCAGCAGGAGATCAGTGGATCTGGGATGAGCAGTGAGGTCATTATGTACATTATCAGAGCCAGGTCTGTGTGTAATGATGAGGAGGCACATTGGAACAGGAGACGCCTCCGCTCTGTGGTCTCCACCACCGGGTCCACATCTTCTTTGACCCTTCGTGGTTTTGTGTTTCTCTGTGAAAGGTTCTGGTTTCAGGAAGTGTTAACAACGCCTTCCTGGACAACCTGGTCCCGGACACGCCCTACTCAGTCAGCGTCTCCGCCATGTACGCCGACGGAGAGGGATCTCCGGTGAGCGACTCCGGCAAAACACGTGAGTTCAACATGCACCAGTCTTATAGCAACACTAAGGTTTACTGAGCAGCAGCAGCCTGGATATTACCCATGATCCTCTGCTTCCTGAACCTGTCCAGTTGATTTCTACACACGTGTTTTGGTTGCAGTGCCACGTGCCGGTCCCAGGAACATGCGTGTGTTCGATGCCACCACCAGCACCCTGACCATCGGCTGGGAGCACGCCGAGGGCCCGGTGAGGCAGTACCGGATCGCCTACGCCCCCTTGACCGGGGACCCCATCACCGAGTTCGTAAGTACTCTACCTGAAGAAGGGACGTTCATATTCAGATTAATTTGAAAGAAATTCAGACAAATGGAATTATTTAAACTGGTTTCAATAAAATGTGATTCTTTAAAAATCCAAACTTCAAGCTTTTCGCCCTAACTTTATCTTTTACATTTTAGCCGTCGTGAGAGAGAGTTTTCTTTATTATTCTTGTTTTGATAAATGTTTCAGATAAACTCTGGATACGCTCTCTGTGATCTGCGTTCACCGTGACGTTCAGATCAAACTATGCAGTGAAGTCACATCTCTGGATTCCTTTGGCTCCTTCAGGTTATAAATCCACGATTAGTGAGAATAATTACAGGCTCAGTTAAACAAACAGAGCAATTTGGGCCATATAACGTTATTAATGATCCTAAATAACGAGTTGGATCCACGGAGAAGGCCCAGCTGCGCTTCCCCCCCGCTTGTTAGTGAAGCACCTGTTGAGTCAGCTGTCGGCAGCGGGGGGGCGGGGGGGTGATGAAAGGATTTCTCCAGAGCAGGAAATGACTGAGACCATAACAGATCATTACTTTAAAGAGAGCACCTGTGAGGTTTGAGTCCATAATCCTGATGAAGTGCAATTCTCTGAAAAAGATTCCTTCTGCTATAGAGATTTTCTGCTGAAGGAATGAAAACAGTTTGTAAAGATTCTCTGAACGGAAACAACTTTCCTGACTTTTCAGACACTTTATCTTGACAAGTGCAGATTAGCTGAGACAACAAATATGTGAATGGACAAGTTCAGATCTGTGCGAGCGAGGAGACGTCCTGTGGTGAAGGAGCTCTGCAGCCTGGAGATTCCAGAGCAACAACAAGACGACCCCACTGGCTCTCCTTGGTTTTACTTTTCATCGTGAGCCAAGATGGAGGAGACCCAGAAATCATCTGTGTCTAACAAGCCGATACAACAACAACCCAAACACAGCGAATCCAACAAACACAAGCAGACTGCACAAGTGGTTTCTGTGTGTGTCTCCTCCTGGCTGATCATGTTGAGGAAGTGGTGGAACGTGGACTCACAACATCTCGAGGTGGAACACTGTGACTTTAAAGATCCAGTTCAACACTAAACCAAACCATAGTGGCACCATGAAGGCAACAGCCTGAGATGTAAAGACAGATCCTGGATCAGCCACACTCACTTTTCATTCAGTCCCATGTCAGGAGGTTCAAATAAACTGATTCATGCACAGAAACATAATTTAGAAGCGATG
Organism: Pseudopleuronectes americanus; assembly: GCA_038501795.1. Lineage (NCBI taxonomy): Eukaryota > Metazoa > Chordata > Actinopteri > Pleuronectiformes > Pleuronectidae > Pseudopleuronectes > Pseudopleuronectes americanus. The sequence goes on along the minus strand of CM076734.1, from coordinate 18,450,725 downwards.
AGATGTGGATATGTGGAACATCTGATGAACCCCCCCAGCTGATTATTAGCATGTGTAGGAGAAGAGCAGGAAGTCAAAGTGTTATCACAACTTGTTTCTTGAGCTTGTGTTTCTGTGGAGAACCTCTGGATGTAGATAGGGTCATTAGGGTGTAAGGTGGAGCTCCTGTGTCTGGAGACGTCTGACGCTCTGCTGTGTTCCTCCTCAGACGGTGGTTCCTGGAAACAGAAACAACGCCATGCTGCAGAACCTGCAACCAGACACCCCGTACAACATCACCGTGGAGGCCATCTACGCCGAGGGGCCCGGGGGGGCGCTCAACGGGCCCGGACGTACAGGTGAGGGGCTTGTGTTCCCGTCAGACTGAACCAGTGAAGAGACTCATGACGTCTCACTGCAGCTCAGGAGAGAAGTTAGATCCAGTAGAAGAACATCAACAGAGCCGACACGTGCTGGTTAGCAGCAGCTTCAGTTACACAAACAATCTGGACACTGAGAAAATGTGGAGAGAAAAGACCCACATTTAAACAAGAGTATTATATATAAATGAAATAGATTTAATGAAGAGATGTGAGGGAGACACACGACTCTGAGGAAGCAGAAGATGTTCATTCAACAGTGGTTTGACTTTAGTTTCAATGTCACAGACTCACTTCTCTCCTGAAACCACACAATCCGAGGATCAGGAAAGCAGTTGTGTTGTTTTTTGTCTAAGACAAACTCTTTGTGTTGATGTGTGTTCTCTGTGTCACAGTCGGCCTCCTCAGCCCCAGGGACCTCCGTGTCTCAGATGAGTGGTACACCCGCTTCAGGGTGTCCTGGGACCCGGTGGCCGCTCCGGTCCACGGCTACAAGCTGATCTACGCTCCTCAAGGTGAGAACTGAGGAGAACTATTTAGTTTTTTTTCCTTTGTTGAACAACTGCAGTGATTTAACTTTGTCTTGTTCACAGGCACCAACCAGTTTGTGGATTTATTCGCGGGCGACGTGTCGGCCTACACTCTTCACAACCTGCAGCCTGGAACCACCTACGACGTGAAGGTGATCGCTCAGTACACCGGTGGTCTGAGTGGGCCGCTCGCTGGACAGGGAACCACACGTACGTACTGAGAAGAACTTCACAAGAGCAGAAACCCTCAGGTCCAAAGATGATCGTTCCCCAATCTGTGATCTGCATTCAGAGACCTAGTCCTCAAGACCTAGACATCTCTGTGGGACTTGATCTTAACAATAATACTCTGGTTACAACACGTGATCTAGTTCACTGTCCCTCAGTTCCAGCTTCACCTGTAAACCTCACAAAACACTGATCTGTGTCCTCCCCAGTTTACCTGAACGTGACCAACATCGAGACCTTCGACGCCGACCACGACAAGTTCTGCATCAAGTGGACTCCTCACAGGGCGGCGACCTCCTACCGCATCAAACTCAACCCTGTGGACCGTGAGTCTCCTTCCTCTCCTAATGATCTGCATCACAGTCACCTCCTGGTGTCACGTGTGTGATTCTCCAGATGAGATCATCACGCTGCTCAGGATCTCCGGCGCTGAGCAGAGATCACGTCTGGACTTTTCTCTCTCCCCCACTCGGAGCCTGTTGGTTTCCAGGTCTCCTTCATGGGATCATTACTCCAAGCAGGACGCAGGGTTTGGCCAGGATAAGATAACATTCTGTTTGATTCCCATCTGGTTCAGATTCACACCTGGACACGGGGTTAGCGGTGAGACAACATGAAACCCCAGGGAACGAGCACGGATAGTTTAACATCTGTGTGGTTGTCATTAAGACAAGATGCCAGAACAAATGTGGGTCTGTTAGCGTGAGACAGTCGACGGCTCTCTGCTCTCTGCTCTCCCTCGACTGCTTGTTCTGATACTTCCATCATATTTGAAAACGCAGGTTAGAGAAGGAGGTGTGGCGGCCGGGGTCTCAAGACGAGGAATCATCTCATATCAGGTCTCAGGGATTGTTTCAGGGTTCAAATCTGTGTGTATCTAATATTCTGATGAACGAGGGGCCACTGCTCTGGAATCCATCGGACTGTGTGTGTGTGTGTGTGTGTGTGTGTTTCCTGGAACAGCTCACATGAAGTCACCTCCAGCGTAACGTGTTGATGTTACAGAGATCAGTCCGAGCGTGTTGCATCACCAGAGCTGCTGGCCTCTGTCACTCGGAGGAAGATGACGAGGCTGATCCGTGTCTTCATCACGCAGCTGTCTCTGCAGTAAACAGGCTCTGTTTGTTTGTGCTGACCGGAGCTCAGTGTAAATAGGAAACCTTATTATGAATATATCACCGGCCAGCCACGCAGAGTGGTAAACACTTCACTGGAAGGGTCAGACGTCGGCCTCCATCGTCACAGACATGTTGACAGAGAGGTTTGAGATTCAAGAAAGAGTTTCCTCAGGCTGCAGGTCCTCCCACGTCTCTCTGTGTCTTTCTATCTGTGGAATTATGATTTGTTGTTGATTGTGAAGCTGTGACACAGGCAGAGGTTTCCTCAGATCACAGGCCAGATGTGTAAACACCTGGGGAAGTAATCGCTGAGTCACTGTTAGTGATCAACAGTCATGTTAAACTCCGGGAGGAACAGGAAACAAGCAAATATCTCAGTTTTCACCACCTCCATTAATCTTCAACGATGATTCAGAAACACAGAAATGTTCAGGGTGTGGTCGACAGGCCGAGAGTTTCCAGACGTCCTGATTTCAGTCTGTGGCTCCGGTCACAGACGAGTCAGTGTTTCATGTGATCGCTACAACTGACTCGTCCCATATAAATCCACCAGGAGGTGACGGCTCATGATACTTTACAGAAACATCAGGTTTACCAGAATGTGCTGCTTTTGAAAACTTATTGGAGAATTGAAGAAGTCATGTCGACCATCTTCATTCACCGTCTGTGATCCGGTCCTGTGATTTCAAATAATAACTTTATTCAGGATGATAATGAATATGTTTCCTCTTCAGCCTCCAGCAAAGGTCAGCATGAGATCACCATCCCGGCCGGCCTGCCTCAGTACTGCTTCGACGGCCTCTCGCCCGACGCTCTGTACAGCGCCACCGTGTTCGTCCAGACGCCGAACCTGGAGGGGCCGGGGGTCAGCGCCAAGGAGAGGACCCGTGAGTGACCCACAGAACCTCTCATCAGGACTGAGCCTTCATCCAACCTGTTGCTCTGTCTCTAGTACAAACATGATGATGACTCTGGTGTTCTTCTGCAGTGGTGAAGCCGACTCCAGCGCCGACTTTCCCACCGACCCCGACACCTCCGCCCACCATCCCCCCCCGCATGGGCAGGTAAGCATGTGACGCCACCGTCCAATCGGAACCAAGGGAAAGTTGAATGTGAACTCTACAGATCCACATTGATAACCAACAGGTTCCATAAAGACGTTGTTCTGGATCCTCCCGAGACTTTTCCTTCAGATTCGACTCCTGCTGCGTCTGACTCACCAGCAGTGAATTAACAGCCAGCACATGTTCCACTGGAACCCAAATGATATTTTAGCATTTTCCATATTGTGTAAATCAAAAGGAAGGATGGAGAAGATTATAAAGCATGCTGTGTCACATAAGGCAAAGATTATTCAAAGCTTTTTATCCGAGTCGGAGAGGAATCCATTAACGAGAGCTGGGTTCACTCTTCTGGGACCAAATGTTTTTTAATTTTTTTTATGAAACCATGAAGTTACTACACGCAGCCACAAAGCCTGGTTCGTCCTGATGCTTTTGTTTTGTTGCACGTTCTCAGCTGATTTTAATGCTTCCAGGCTCACAGACATGAATTAAGCATCACGATGTAGATTTCTGGTTTCTTGTGATGCCGCTCTGGGGTCTGAGCGCCGGACGCTCAACAACCATAACCACGTGTTCTCTTGCCTCAGTTTGCAAAGGAGCCAAAGCAGATGTGGTGTTCCTCATCGACGGCTCCTGGAGCATCGGAGAGGAGAGCTTCACCAAGGTCCGGCACTTCATCTCCGACATGATCGGAGCCTTCGATGTCGTCGGGCCCACGGGAATGCAGGTCTGGATTTTAGATTGTTTGCCTCAAAAGCTCTTTGACATCATGATGCATCGGTTTTATCTGCAGAATTAAAACATCACGTTAAAGACAGAGTAGTAAAGCTGAAACGTGCAGGGGAGGAGCAGCCTTGTGTAGATGTTGACTCTCTGACCTGTTGCACATCGACTCGTGCTTAAGATGAATCCCTTTCCTGATGTCGTGTGATGTTCTCCTCTTTGGAGACAACAGGTCATAACTGTGATGTTCTCCTCTTTGGAGACAACAGGTCATAACTGTGATGTTCTCCTCTTTGGAGACAACAGGTCATAACTGTGATGTTCTCCTCTTTGGAGATAACAGGTCACAGTTGTGATGTCGCTCTGTAAACCTGACATCTCACTAACGTCAGTGACTTTCCCATCAGGTCTCGTTTGTGCAGTTCAGCGACAGCGCGAAGACGGAGTTCAGGCTGAACGCTTACCAGGACAAAGGTATCGCCATGTCGTCTCTTCATCACATCCGCTACAGAGGAGGAAACACAAAGACAGGTTCGATCGCACACACACACACACACACACACACACACACAACCTGGTGCTGCTGGTGGGTTGTAGCAGCTTCTCTATGATTCCCTGTGCGTCTCTGTGGAGCAGGCATCGCCCTGAAACACACCTACGAAAAGGCCTTTTCACTGGAGAACGGGATGAGAAGAAACGTGCCCAAGGTGGTGGTCGCCATCACAGACGGACGATCTCAGGACGAGGTGAAGCAGAGCGCCGCCAAGCTGCAGCACGCAGGTACTGCACATCGAGGTTGCTGGAATGAGTTCAGTAGTCAATGGAGCTGGATTCTATTTGACCTGTTTTATCAGATTCTGTATAAAAATGTTTCCCAGGACAACTGACCTTTAGGAAACATGTTGGTACTGTGTGAACGGTTTTTTAATGTCTCCTCAGGTTACAGCGTCTTTGCCATTGGCGTGGCCGATGTGGACTTCGTGGAGCTGCAGCAGATCGGCAGCAAACCCAGCGACAGACATGTGTTCGTCGTGGACGACTTCGATGCGTTTGACACAATCAAAGAAAACCTGATCACCTTCATTTGTGAAACTGCTTCGTCCTGTGAGTTAAAACAAACTTCACTGAACCATAAAAGATGTTTCAGCCTCTGTGGACATATTTGAATCTTCTTAAATTCTGGTTCCACAGCCTGTCCCCTGATCTTCTTGAATGGATTCACTTCACCGGGTGAGAAATGACTTAAAATACCTGCTGTGCTTTTTCAAATCTCCATCTGTGATTACCAAGGTTTGATTACTTCCACGTGACGAGCGTTGTGTTGTGTTCCAGGCTTCAGGATGCTGGAGGCCTTCAACCTGACGGAGAAGACCTACGGATCTGTCAAAGGCGTTTCCATGGAGTCGGGCTCCTTCAACAGCTACACAGCGTACAGACTCCACAAGAACGCCTTCCTGACTCAGCCCACCACGTGAGTTCCACTTCACATCCTTTAATAAGAAGGTTTCCCAGTGACGTGCAGATCTGTTGTCGTGAGGAAGGCGTCGTGCACAGCTGCGTTCAGACTCTTTTCGAAGTGGGTCAGTGGGTTTACGGTGTGATGTGTGTGTCTGTGACAGTGTTAACGCCTGAGTGGTGGCAAACAGCTGGAGTTGTGAGGTGGAGTCTCCAGAGGGCCCAGTGACATCAGGATGGATATGAACTGGTTTTCATTGATGGTTTCGAGTTTAGATCCTTTTGTGTCTATTGAAACGTCTCTTCACACATGTTCAGTGAACCATGAGCAGTTTGATCAGATCCACCTCCCTCCTCTTTTACCATCAGTCCAACACGTCTGTGTCTGTGTCTCCTGAACAGAGAGGTCCACCCTGAGGGACTCCCCCACGCCTACACCATCATCCTCATGTTCCGCCTGCTCCCAGACTCACCCAGCGAGGCCTTCGACATCTGGCAGGTGTCCAACAAGGACCACCAGCCAGAGACCGGCGTCACCATCGACCGTAAGTGACCGACTCATCTGATGTGTGAGAGGCGGGAAGATGCCACTGGGATGAGGGGATGTGGAGCAGCCGGGCCTCATGGTGTCATGTCTGATCTTGAAGCTGAGTGGGGTGTAATGAGCCGGCGGCTTTGCTCCCAGTCCAGAACCGAGTCTTTGTGATGGGCCGAGCTCAGCTGGCTCCAGTAGAGTCTCAGTTCCAAATAAGTACGATTTATGGCTCTTGATCCAAATGAGGCTTTTCTTTTAATGTGTCTTGTCTCTGTGCTCAGCCTCCAGCCAGACCGTGTCCTTCTACAACAAAGACGAGCGTGGTGAGATCCAGAGGGTCACGTTCGACAACAGTCAAGTGAAGAGAATGTTCCACGGGAGCTTCCACAAGGTAAACAAGAGCAGAGGCCATGTCACTCATCAAAGACTAAAGATACAGAGAAGAAGAAGAATCCAGCAGAAAGTCAGATGTGTCTTTTATGGTTGGGTTGTATAACGTTTCTAATTTCTTGCTGTGTTTGCTTTGTTCTCGCTGGACGTCCAGGGATCATAAAGATGCCTGAGATTCCAAATATGTTGTGTGTTACAGGCAGAGCTGCTCACATGCAGCTACAGACGTGTTTCAGTGGAGTTATGTCAGCTCAGTCAAACAGATGGTCGTGGGCAGGTTGTAAAACACACGATGCTCCAGCTCTTCAGGCCGGGGCTGCGTTCTATTATCCTTGTTTTTGAGCGTGAACAGTTCAAATCCTCTAATTGATGGGGAGGACATCTGTGTCCTCTGGATGTTATAAAACCATCAGGAGACTGGAGCTGGTTCGGTTTAAACATTCAGCTGCAGATTGATGATTCTGATTCTGACGCTCGGCTCTCAACACGTTCTCCACGTTATCTTCAGTCACGTGTTCGAGTCTGTCAACGATTTCATTCAAGTCACAGAAACAGAATGAAACAGAAACCCACAATGTTGTGTGACAGTAAGTCTGCCTTCACACAAAGAGATACAGACCATTACTTTATCATCTCACAGACAGACTTTCAAATGACACTATTGATTTACCAATAAGAAAACCTTAAAATATTGGAGGTCACTTAATGATCAAATACATCATTAGACTCAGTTTTCTTTATATTAGAAACATCTGGATCAAACTGATGTGATATATTAGAGACCTGCAGTAATCCCTCCTCCAGAGGTCAGAGTGTGACAGGAGGATGTGGTTTCTATTATTTCATCAATATGTTGATGATATGATGGTTTATATGAATGAATGTCAGCTGAAGAAGAAACTTGTTTTCATGTGGAACGTGGAACATGATCTGCAACTTGAACCAATCATCACTTATCACTCAAAAAGCAACAGTTACATCAGATTTGAACCTTTTTCACGAGACTTGAGATTAAACGTCAGAATTTCATGACACAATTCAAAAGAAAACCTTTAGAATCTCAAACTTCCTTTTCCTTCCGTCTCAAAACGAGTCATCTTTGGCCTAACGTGGGAGAGTTCATCTGACCTCAGCAGGGCAGCTGAGGTCAGAGGTTCGATGCTCATTGCACCACGAGGACGTGACGCTGAGTGGAAGTCGTGTGGACAGCCGTGAACAAACACTGCAACTGATCCTCGAGCTCCTCTGAGGTGCTCGGTGTTCCCAGCTGGACGCTCGCCTGGAAAATACAATGACATCAGAGCAGCGGCAGCAGGGAGGAGGTTCCCTCACCTCCATCACCCCCCCCTCTCCTCCCGGCCTCGAGTAGCCCACCACAGGGGAGTTCTTGTGGTTTTACCTCCCAGCATGCCCCTGTGCACTGCTCTGCTGCAGGGAGGCGTTACACTATGAGCAGTTTGTACTAATAGCAGCGAGTCTCCGTGGTGTGGATCTGTCTGCAGACTCCCTGCTGACAGCTGCCCTCTGAGGATCACACTCCTCTGGGCAGCTTCTTCTCCTCCCCTGGTCTTTTATTGAGTTGTCTCTTTCCTCCCACTGGCACAAAGACAGAAGCTGTAATTTCAGTTTCGTCTTCAGACGACACATAAACAACTTCTGGTCGAATCCAGCTTTGGATTCAGATTCACCGAGTCGGGCCAAACTTTAAATTCTTGTTGCTGGAGTTTGTAAAAAACAGATGTGATAAATGATCGGACCTTCACAGAGAAAGAGAAAGTGATGGAAAGTTGTTCCCTCAGGGTGAAATTCTTCCTCCTCCCTCCATCAGGGTTGGCAGTAAAACCCCAGTTTGTTGCTCAAGAGCACTGCGGCAGCCTGGACACATCAGTGGTTTCAAACCTGTGAACTCTGGAGGTGTTTCTTTCACAGTCACAGACAAGCTACTGAGCGATAAAGATAAATTCACTGCTGGAGATTTGAATTAACGTCAGTTTAAAGATCTGCCAAACCTCAGAGCTCACCGGGACATTTGGAGCTTTGCAGAAACAACCATGATTTATAACGTCAGCTTCCCTGTGAGCTGATGTCTCTGTAATGTGCCAGATCCGGGAGACGTGAGCATCATCACGTCTGACTTCACTAATCCTCTTTCCCCTCGTGGAGCTTCACCACACAGCTCCTATCTGACGTGGACACCTGGTGTGTGAGCGTCTCTGTGGCCCGACGGGACTGAACTAGGATTAGATGAGGGAGTGAAGATCCTTTCTGAGTTCTGTGTTACCCATCACACAGAAACACATTCACAGACCTGTAACAGCAGATGGATAAATAATCACTCAGATAAATCTGAAGAAATGACCCAGAGCCAGACCGTCAGTATCAGACAGAGGCCGGAGAGATGAGGAGAGTCTCAGTTTCACTTGGTAGAGTTAGTTCACATCTCCATCTCAGAATCAAACATGAGAAATCAGTGGAGCATGAACCCGGTTTTAAACATTTAATTAATATATGTTATATTTGATAAAACCAGAATCCTGAGTGAAGATTAAAACCTTTCCCTGATCTGGAAGAAGATCCTCAGGAGATAATGAATTTACTTTGGCAGATAACAGCTGATCTTCTCCACGGTGAATCAGGTTCCTCTGAAAGTCGAGTCTGAGTGAAACACTTTGGATCATATTCAAACATATCATTTAGTCCTCGGAGGAGTGAAGTGTGGAGAGCGACCCTCTGAAGCTCTGACAGAAGCTGCTGACTTCATGGAAGCTGCAGAGCATCAGACGACGGCCTGTCAGAGATCCAGAGCGTCGGTGGAAACACTCTGTGTCTCTGCGGTCTGTTAAACGTGCCCCTTGCATTTCCTCAGACGCCGGCTGGCCTCAGGCAGCGAGCCGCCGCCGCCTCCTGGCTTTTACTAAAGCAATGTTTTCCCTCCGTACAGTTGGAGCGGCTCCCGCCGGACCCCTGGGTTTCAGAGGGGCCCGGGGCTCGACCACAGAATGACATCATGAGGAGACTCTGAGTGAGCAGATGATTCCTCAGCTTCTCTTTTCTCTTTCACCACCAAAGAAGGATCTTTGTGGCTGAAAGGAACAAAGACATCGTTCCAGCTGCTGGAATCTGGAGATTGATTCTGTGTGAACATCATTTGTTTCACAGCTCGGGCATCGAACGTTTCGTACAAACAAGAAACACAAAAGCTTTTTTAACACTAGTTTAAACTTGAACACCAGCAGGAAGTGATCATGTGATCCTGTTCCTCCTCTGATCAGAACTCGATCTCCTTCTCCGTGCAGCAGTGATCTAGTTTCTTCTTTCTGAATGAATGGAAATTAAAGGAGCACTGGTTTTCCTCTGTGGGAGCTCTCTTACATTCCAGAGGTGAATAAACAGAACTACAGCAGAGACGATGGAGCACGTCCCCCCCGCCCCCCGGGCTCCACCCCCGATTCTGCATAATCTTATAATTTTCAGGCCATCGGGATAAAAACCAGACACAAGACTTGGTCCTGGAACAAAGAACGTGCCAATAATATCTGCTCTTCCTTCTTTCCCTTCCTTTCTCTTTCCCTCTGAAGCTCCATCTCCTGGTTTCCTCCACCAGCGTCAAACTCAACGTGGACTGCCAGGAAGTGGCTGAGAAGGAGATCAAGGCGGCGGGGAACACGTCCAGCGACGGCTACCAGGTCCTGGGCAAGATGTCCAAGTCCGCCGGCTCCAAGGGACAATCTGCAACTGTGAGTGGACTCTGATGCTGAAGAGAGAGAGATCCCACTGAGGAGGAGCAAGGACTTTAAATGTGTTTGACTTCATGTTAGTGTTTGACTGCAGCTGCCACAGTAACAGTAAAGAGATGAAAAGAAATCAGGCTTCGACACCAGCTACAGAGACCAGCTTCATTTATAGAAACACTTTGAATCAAATTCATCACAGCAGGAAGAGATCAATATCCTCTTTCACAAAGTGTAGATTTAATATAGGGATTTGAAACAAGTTATTTATTCATTAAAATAAAATTAAACCTGCTCCGAGCTGATCAATAATGTTGGAGGCTGAAAACAGATGACCTAACTTAACCTAAATTAACTTAACTTAACTTAACATTAGCAACTGGAAGAATATACGCTGGAGCATTAGGGTCAAATCAAAGTAATATTATCAGAATATTCTGAGAGTAAAGTCATAATATTACATGTAGCACAACAGCACTCCCACGTTCTGCTTTGTGTTTCCGCTCCACAGTTCCAGCTCCAGATGTTCGACATCGTCTGCAGCTTGGCCTGGACCAGCCGGGACAGATGCTGTGACCTCCCGTCTATGGTGAGAGAAGCTGACCACTTGAACTGGACTGATATGAACTCCACCAGTGTTGTTGTTTGTTTGTATGTCTGTGGTTCATCTTTGTGTGTGCTGATGGATTTTCCTCACAGAAAACTGACCACCTGGTTTTTCTTATGAGAGATTTACAGAGAACGTCTCCAGACTCAGGGACGGCTCAGGGTTTGGTCACTGGTTGCTGTGGGAGTGTTTACGGCCTCTTGAGAGTAAATAGCAGACGAGTGTGTTTATCTTGAAACACACATTCATCCGGATTGTGTGTGTTTTTTTTATACTCAGATAAGAGCTCAGGACTCAGCATAGACACAGAGAGAGAAATAAACATGTTATTGTAAATGAGCCGGCTGAACAGTGATAATACAAGATGTCCATCAGAGCTCTCATGAAGCAGCATCAGCTGATTTCAGACCGGAACTCGAATCCAGACACTTTCCTGTCGGAGTCAGTGTCTCTGGAACCTTTCTGGATCTTCTCCTGCAGCCTCCTAGTAAAATGTTCATATGAGGAACCAGCAGGACAATGTGTGGAAGCTTCCCAGTGAGCGAGTGGACGTGTTGATGAGGTTTCTAACACGTGACGTGAAACTGGAAGAACACAAACATCTCAGGATGAAGAAGAGGAGCCGAACACGTAGAAGATGAAGACGTCCACTTGGAAACACGAGGAGGTTCCAGATCTTCTGGTGATGAGGTCGACCCTGGTGTGGATGAGCTGTAAACAACAACACTGATCTGTCCACAGCAGAGTTCATACATCATGTCCCGCCTCCTGCTGCTCTACAGGCTCCGCCCCTGCTGCTCTACAGGCTCCACCCCTCGCCTAACAACCTGCTGCTGCTCCACAAACACTCACTACAGGAAATGTCATGTGTGTAAACAGCTCTAGATTTATGCATTTAACAGCGGACTTTCATTTTCTCACGACCTTTTATCTTATTTTCTGAACTCGTCCGTTTGGCATGTTACTAACCTCCTCGCTCACATGTGGGAGTGACTCGGCAGAACACAAGGTCCAAATGAAATCAGATAGAGTCGCTCTGCAATGCACAGCATGAGACAGAGACAGATGTGGACACTGATGTTCTGCAGCATGGGAGGAGAAGGGCTCAATACTCTGGTATAAATCTGCAGACAGCAGGAGCCTATACACATGATAGTCATATTTACAGGCGTCTCTATAGTAGGATAAGTCCCCTTCTTTCTTCATCCTCCACACACACACACACACACACACACACACACACACACACACACACACACAAGCTGTTAAACAGTTGTTCAGCAGTAGGAGGATTTAGAGCAGCTCGGTCGGTTGCTCAGCGTTCGGACTCTGGACTCTCTCAACCTGAAGGCTTCTCTCCTCAGTCCCAGCAGAGATCTCCAGAGACGCTGCAACAAGCAGATCTTTGTCTGAGCACGTCTCCGCTCCAACATCCAAAACCCTCTGAAAAGGATTCAACTCTGGATTATTATCTCAATTTGCTGCAGAGCAGGGACAGCTGCCTGATTGGACTGTTTCTTACAACATTCTGTGAAATGGTCCAAATGAAGCTGATCAGCAGGGACCCGTCTGACGTCCACACTTGAACGGAAAAGTCCTCAGAACCAATTTGATTTAAAAACCTCCTGCAACGAAAGTCTAATTTTTAACCTCGTTAACGTGTCCATATGGTGTTTTTCAAATATGATACATATAATGAGCGGAATCAGTCTCCACCACCATGACAGAGTGTTTCCACTGTGAAGCTCACAGACCTGAGAGGCTCGTCCTGTTAGAAAAGACCTTTCTATAAGTCTGAAGCTTCCCAGAGAGCGAGTGCACGTGTTGATGAGGTTTCTAACACGTGACGTGAAACTGGAAGAACACAAACATCTCAGGATGAAGAAGAGGAGCTGGACACGTAGAAAATGAAGACGTCAACTTGGAAACACGAGGAGATTCCAGATCTTCTGGTGATGAGGGCCGATGCCGACTCAGGAAGAACATGGAGACTCCACAAAGACACCCGGGTTCTAACCATGAACTGTCTCATTGTGAGACGGCAGTGATAACCACTGCACCACCGGGATGGAGATGTTTCTAACCTGACCTCTGCAGTCACATGGAACTCTGGGAGATATCTCATGGGGCGTTCAGGGACCGACCCGTCGTCAGGACGTTTCCTTTACGTCAGTGACTGTTGATGTTTCAGTTTTGATCTGCGACTGTTTGAATCATCTGCTGCTGAGGAAGTGACTCATATGTTTAATCATATTCCACTCTGATCTGACTTCTTCATCTCTCCGGTCTGTTTTCCAGAGGGACGAGCTGAAATGCCCGGCTCTTCCTAACTCCTGTACCTGCACCTCCGAGGGCTCCGGGCCCTCAGGGCCTCAGGGTCCGATGGTAAGAACCAACTCAGCCTGTTTCTGTTACATGTTATAAACAGAAGTGAGACATAACATTTCCTGGAGTCGAGGGAGAAATCCTGCTTCTACACTCGAGTGTTTCCACTTGGACACTTTTATTTTCCCGTCACTACATTCAGAGATAAACTGATGTGACAGCTCAGCTCTGTCTCGTAGAAAATGACTTTTCCAGTTTCATTTGTAGGAACATGATGGTTGTTGGGTAATGTTCAGTCCCAGGATCAGTTCCATGAACCATTTCCCTCAAATATAACAGATCTTTTAAAATCATGTGCTGTGACACATCAGACACTCACACTTCTCTAGAGTCTGATGTGATGAAGAAACACAGAAATAAAACCCCTGTATCTAAATGCAGGGGTTTTATTGTGAAAGGGCGACCTCTGAGGGGATATTACAGCTCAGACTTCAGCTGCTCTCTCTCTTTATTTATGGTTATTTATAAACTGTATGTTGTACGAGGCAGAATATTGCGCCCTGAAGCAAAGTTACCTCAGAAACCTTCTGTGCGACGCCTCATAAAATGTTTTAAGAGGAGGAGAAGGTAAACGCTGCTGCGAGCTCTGAGTTCACCCGTCTCACCTCACTGCTCTAATTTCTGTTTTACACGATGTGGATGATTTGTATCATCAGCAAATCAAGAAGAACCACTAGAAATATGTTGTATTAGACCAAACATTCAAACCTTTATTGTAAAATAATTCAGGAATCAACCAAATACATCTTTCACTGGTTTTAAACACTGGATTTTTAACTTATCTTCACATTGGAAGTTATTAAATCAAATCAAGCAGGTTTTCTGGGTTTTTAAAGAAGATATTTTCCCCTGAGAAGGTCGAGAGCTGCTCAGTTTGTTCTTCGCTCTTGTGTCTGTGGTGATAATGTGATGATTGCTCCTCTTCCTCCTCTTCCCCCTCCTCAGGGCGCCCCTGGAAGCAAAGGTCCCCGAGGGGAAAGAGGAGAAGCAGGTTCTGCTGTAAGTATCTTTAAAACGACGTCTTCTCTCTATATCGTCCTGCAGAGGAGAAACACAGAGTGAGGATCAGACTGCTGAGTTATCTGCCCTCCGTGGAAACAAAAGATTGTTTAAAGTACGAGAGCTTTGAAGCGAGTGAGAACATCTGACTCCACTTATCCAACGAGTGTTTTTCCCTCTGATATGAAGGGAGGGGAGGTTCGATCCGAGCTCAGCATTCCTCTTCTCCTGTCGCTCTTTTCCACAGATTACAACCGTAACATACCTGAACTATGACGAGAGACCTCAGCAGATATCTGTGTTTTAATGTTTCTTATCTTCCCTGTTTGTCAGGGGCCGATCGGCCCGCGGGGGGGTAACGGACCACCGGGGCCCATGGGTCTACCCGGCCCTCAAGGACCCAGCGGGATGTCGATTCCAGGAGAGGCTGTGAGTCCATAAACACACACACACACACACACACACACACACACACACACACACACACACACACCGTGAGCAGCCACACAGGTCGACCAGACGCTTCAGTGATTTATTCACAAGCTGGGGGAGAATCTGAGGTTCATGACTCAGAAGAAGAAGTGAAACCTGTAAATGCTGATAAATCTGAGTTTGGATCTGGGAAAGGAAAACGTTCCCAAATCAAACAGACACGTTCCCTGGTTTAGTTTCCAGAAGAAGGTGACATCACTGAGGACATTAGTTCAGGTCCTGTCCTCAGTAAAGATCCGACTCATGATTCCTCTGTGTTCTTCTCCTGAAGCAGCTCGGACCTTTAAATCCAACACGACATGAGACTTTCAACCTAAGGAGCTTCATCTCCATTCAGGAGAACCACATTTAACTACCCGTGTGAAATATCATAGCAACAGAATCGTGTGAATGTGTAACTGAAATGTTTCGTCCCTTCAGGGCCGGCCTGGACCCAAGGGAGACCACGGAGACTCTGGTTTACCTGGACAGAAGGTGAGTGCAGCTGAGAGGAACCAGGGATGTTTCAGAGCTGCAGCCACGTGGCTGGAGGCAGATGTTTCTCCAGCTGTGGAGGATTCAGAGAGAAAAGAGGGAGTTTGTTTCTCTGAATATTACTTGTAAATTAAACTTGAGCGGAGGACGAGCCAACAGCTGCTCCGTCCTCCCCCTGATGTCAGTTGTTTATCTGGGAATTTACGAAGAGCTGCCGTCCAACCTGAGATGTTTGGCAGAGAAAGTCTCACCTTCACTCGTGAAGCGAGCGCTGGCGTCGCTGCAGCTCTGATTCATCGACTTGTGATTTCTCTGCAGGACCTTTTATGAAGTGGGAAGAGATTGATTCCTCATGAAAAGTGCAGAATCATTCAGAGCTGGAGGCTTCAGACAGAAAAACTAAAAGATTCAAGGAAATATAAATCAGTTCAGTGAAGTCGTCGGTTAGTTGGTCACTTGCTCGTCCAGAGGGAACATTCAGGGGTTCTGATACAAGCTCAGTGGGAATCAAACCTGTGACACAGCAGCTGGTACGACCGGGGGACATGACCCACAATATATCAACAATTATCATCATAACTGTTACTTTGTTATTTCTGTTACGTTTGTGCTTCAAACTCTTTATGATCCGAGAATCTTCAGCTTCATGTTGAACTTCTGTCTCACTGATATGAGTCGATATTGTTTTATCGATCTGCTCGATCGGCTGCAGGCTCCTCCCTCTGATCCGACTCGTGACCAATCAGCTCTCTGCTCCAGTGAAACCCCCCCGAGCCAGTCTGTCGGTGTTGATGCTGCAGGTGACCATGTTGGAGCAGCTGCCATAGCAACGTGCACTTAATGACTTACAGACCCTGCTTTATAATGGCCAATAAAATGGATCTGGAATATATTTAGTTCCCTGTAAATCGTATGCATCAAAGAGCCGAGAGGGCCGGCAGTAAAAAGCCTGAGCGGGTTGAACACGCTCTGATCCGCCTGTGGGACCGACAGAGGGACCAGAGGTGAGCTTCTATCCACAGTTTGATTTGTGTGTTTTCAGGGATCACCTGGTCCTGCAGGTTCCCTCGGCCCGATCGGACCGGCGGGAGTCAGGGTGAGTTCAGAGCAGCTTTAATGACGTCTCTCTGACCTGAGACCTGCTCAGGGTTTAAGTCCTGGTCTTTTCATTCCAGGGCCCTCAAGGAAAGGAAGGGCCGGCTGGACCCAGAGGCCCCACAGGACCCATGGTGAGGACAAGTACACCCAGCTGAGCATTCAAGTGCCTTGCTCAAGGACGAGCTGGTGTTTCTATCGGGTTGACATGAAAACATTTGAATCGTCTGTTTCCTGAATCTTCATCACTTTCTGTCCGTGTCCTCGCAGGGACCCCCAGGATCTCCAGGGACATCAGGAGCCCCAGGACAACCGGGACAGAACGGAGACTCTGGTCCTCCTGTGAGTGTCTCGCTGTGTCGCTGCACGATCGTCCAGTGTCCACAGAGTTTCATGTTCTAACCTGTTCTGTGTTTTCAGGGCTCGCTCGGCCCCAAAGGAGACAGAGGAGAGAGAGTGAGTACATCTGATTTCAAACGTTTAAGAACTTTAAATCTGAAGTGAGGTCATTGAAAAATGAAGCTTTTATGGTTTCAGTGTTTATTCTTTTTTCATTATACTTTATGTACATATAAATAGAAAGTGTGAAAGACACACAGGAGCACACTTTATTATTCTTTCTGATTATGTCTTCAGACGTTTGTCAGGACAAATGTTTAACTGAGGTAAATCTTAATGACATCAGATTGAGCTCCAGTGAGAAATGAAGTTCTAAAGTTAAAATGAAGACAACATGTCAGGAAGAAGCAGAGATGAACTCCTCCTCTCTGTGCTCAGGGCGACTTCGCTCCTCAGAACATGATGCGATCCATCGCCAGACAAGTCTGTGAGCAGCTCGTCAACTGTAAGTGCTTCATTTAGATTGATTCCATTAGTAAAAGGCTCTGGACTGAGACTCTTAAGTTCTCCTTCTTTCCTGCAGCGCAAATGTCTCGAGTCAACACGTTACTGAACCAGATCCCCAACGGCATGCAGCGCAGTAACAGCCCCGGACCAGCAGGGCCCCCCGGAACACCCGGCAGGCAGGGACCCCGCGGAGAGCCGGGCACCGCAGGAAGGAACGGCTTCCCCGGAAGTCCAGGTCAGCCCGGACAGCCGGGAGAGAGAGGTGAGAGCCGGTGGATCAACCACACAGCAGGAGTTATCAAACCTCAGCTTCCGATGATCATCAGAGATCATTTACAGAGCGAGAGGTTTATTTAAAAATCACAAAACCGTCACATCACTGGTTAACGAGGATCAGCTTCTCTGATTCCCATCGGTGACTCACAATTTTATTTGCTTCAGGTCTCGGAGGAGAGAAAGGTGAACGAGGACTTTCGTCCGTCGGACAGAAAGGATCGAGAGGACCTCCAGGTACGTTCACCTCTCTGTAAACCGTGTGTGTGTGTGTTAGCCCGCAGCAGCTAACGTTAGCAGCTAAAGTGTTGCTCTATGCAGACGATGAAACGCTGTTCACTGGACATTTCTTCACTGAGGGTGACGAGTCCAAGAACATGTTGTTAGCAGGAAACCAATCAGGATCAATAAAGTTCCTGTTCGTGAATCAAGTTTAAAAGCTTCATCACACGACTTCGCTCAAACATCCACCACAGCAATGTGATGTCATCCAACCAATCAGCGTCCACTAGTCCTGCTACCGACCAGCAGCCAGGCTTCAGCCTCACAACCCCGAGAGCATCCAGTCAGGCAGCTGGAAAAAGAGTGTTTTCATAAGCAAACAAGGTCGAGTTGTGGAAACGGGAGTCGGGCAGCGGACGGCAGTGAGTCACGGAGAAGAGCTTCATTCACAACACATGCAAACGGCGTCGAGCAGGAGACGCAGCAGCAGGGAAACTTTCCAAGTCGGCTTTGTCCACGTCTAGACATGAGAGTCAGGATCAGCAAATCCTGCCTCTTTCCTTTCCCCCCCACACTTTTATTCTTCTGTCAGCAGTTGTTACTGCAGCTTTTTTCAATAGGTCGTGTTTCCAGCTGGAAAACGCAGCGGTGACACTGAGCCATAATTATCTGTTTGCTTCAGAGATCACGAAGCGCTGCCAGGACGCTGAGGCAGTTTTACAAGAGAACAATAAACTCCAAATCATCACTAAATCAATCGTTAAAAACTTTTCAAAGCTGAAGTTTGATCATAAAAACAAATACATGAAGAACAGTCGCTGTGAAACTCAAGAGTTTCTCAGAATCAACGTTTTCCACATTAAAGTTTCTCCATAAAAAAATCTTTTGATTATTTAATCTTTTGTCCACAATTTGCCAAACAAAAGTTCCAGTTTCTTTACACAAATGGTGACTGTTAAATATAAGAATAGAGCAGTTTGGTTTCTGTTGTTTGTTCTATAACATTTTTAATTTGGCCCGAGATCTCCTGATAATGTCCTGTTGGGTCCGTTTGTCCCTCAATTCAAAATCAGATGTAATAAGTCCCAGAAAAGTTTGACTGGATCGAGTTTTGTTTTTCAGTTTAACTACGTCAGTTAAATATCATGAAGTAAAGTTATATCATGTGTCTGTCACACCTTTATTTCTTCTATATGAAGTTATAATATGGATAACTTAATAACCCCCCGACAGGTCCACCAGGAGAAAGCAGGACAGGATCTCCAGGCCCGGCCGGCTCCACTGGACCCCGCGGTCCCCCTGGACGTGGAGGCTACGCTGGAGTCCGTGGTCCTCCTGGACCTTCTGGATACTGCGACTCCTCTCAGTGTGTCGGTATTCCTTACAACGGACAAGGATACGTAGGTACGTATCAGGACCTGCAGCCCGGGCCCTAGGTCGGGATGTCCTCTGTAAAACTGTGTAGCTGGTAGATGTAGTTAACGCTCTCAGCTGGAGTGGAATTTGGGATGAAACTATCAAATCTTTAACATTTGGGGGAATTCTCTTGTTCTCCGTCACAACCTGAAGTCAGATGAGAGAGAAACATCAGCTTGTGGATTTTAAACAACTTTTACACACAGATTATTTGACTGATTCATGTCGTAGAGTGAACGAGGGACAATCTCTGGATTCAGAGAGCTCATGTTATGATGCAGCAGAAGATGAATCAGTACAGGATTTAGTTTAGTCGTGTTTTTATCAGCACAGATTCTTTTTACATTATTCTATAACATCTGAATTATTGTACATATCAATCATATCTATAATAATGTAGAAAATCTCTCCGGTCTGACTCGGGCTCTGATGCTCAGCAGGAGAATTCCCTGGTTCTTTTTCACGAGGACTAAATGCATGTGTAGAAACTAGATGACTAATCATGAGAAACGTAGAAGTGTGTGATTCTCTGTTTGCTGCTTTGACCTGACCCTTCCATCCTCTGGCCTGTTTCAGGTTCAGCATAGTAAACTTTCTCACCTCTGCTGCTTTCGCTGACTTCCTGAAAAAACCCCAAACTCAAAACGTCCTGTAACTGAACGCTCGCTTGCTCGCTCTAGAGCTGTTTTAAGGGAGAACGGCCAACGGAAACATTAACAAACTCTGCTGAGAAACAACACAACAACAAAGAGGGAACCAGTACTAAAACGACTCACAGCCACTAGACAAACAGCAGCAGCGGCAGCAGCGGTGATGACACCGACCTGTTTGAACCTCGGAGACCAAACAAAGGAACCTTGTGTTCAGTGGAGGAGCATGAAACGACAACAGCAACAAACAACCACACAAATACTAACAAAGGTGGATTTTTAACAGAGAAACATCTGCATCCTCTGCAGCAGCATCACCAGCAGCAGCAGCAGCAACAGCAGCCCTGTTAACAGCATTTCTCTCCAGGTGCCGTGTAAATAAACTAATGTGCTTTGTAAATGATGTTTGAATCCAGTTAGTGTCCAGATCTGAACTTTGAAAGCTTGAGCCTTGCAAACCACAACCTGCTGCTTGCTGAACGCCGACCAGTCGCCTCTTTTCTCCACGTGCTGGAAACTGCTCCGGGTCAAACTCAATCACTTGTGCACATGTGGCCCTGGAGGCTCAGATTCCACTTCATGCACCAGATCCAGCTTCTCCTGGTTTCATCCTTCTCCCCGAGCTGTGTCTGTGTTTCATGACTAACAAAGATCCCAGAGCGTCTCTCTCCAGAGCAACACCACTTCATGTGACTTATTAGAGTCCAGCACTGAAACGGGACCAGGGGGCGTGTCCACATTGGGGGGGGGGTCTCAGCCATCACACGATCTTCATCACATCTGCTGATGAAGATCATGTGATCAAAAGCTCCTGAGTGGCTCAAGGTCGAGAAGGAACAGAATCTGAAATAGTTTTTATTAGCCTTAAAAACTCAGTTTGTTTGACGTTAAAGAGCAAAATTAAAACTTGAATAGTTTAATATAAGAAAAGTGAAATGATTGGAACAAGTCACTGATTAGCACTTTTTTAACCGACTTTTAATTAAGCTTTATAATATCCAGGTTAGACGTTGCTAGGTTAGAGAACGCTGTTAGCTTCGTTAGCTCGTATCTTACGTAAGTTTATGTTTTACTGTATGACACTGTGGACACGCCCCCTGCTGTTGACCCCCTGTCAGTGCACCCTCAGTCCGGCAGGAAATCATTTCAACCACTTCTTCTTGTGCATGTTGAGAAAGAGTGAGGAGAGAAACAAGTTGTGCTGAACCGAACAAACACTATCTCCGAGCAGGCCAATTCCCCCCCGACTCCGGCCCCCAGGTAGTCCCGGTCCCCGAGGAGGAGGACGAGTCCTTTAGACGCCGTCGAAAGAGATCGCTGTCAAGGAAAGACTCCGCCAGCCTCACATCATAAGACCAGTGTCCTTCTCCCAGTCTGGTTTCTGCAGCCGTGCACATCACACACACATCACACACACATCACACACACACACACACACTAACGGGGTTCGAACCCTCGACTTCAGTGGAAAACACACAAGTGCCTTAAAACGTATGTGAATATTCTTGTGGCAGGTGAAGGTTTGAGCGGAGGAAGTCTGTGATCGCTCTTGTTCCACTTGTGTCTTTGGCTTGTAACATATTTGCATCGAGTTGAAGTAAGAAATGATTTGTTTTCTGTCACGTTCATCGAGTATGTTCAATATAATCCTCTCACCCAGTGTCATCCAGGAGGTTTGGTTTCATGATGTCAGTTAAACACAGCTTTCATTTTGTATCTCTAGACTTAATATTTATCAGTTTTCTTTTATTCCGTCACAGCGAATTGTACCGAAGGTGGAATTGCATGTCTGTGGTGTATATTAAATATGTTTTTTTATTTCATTTTGTTTTAACCAGAATATAGTTGTTCTCATTCTTGTCATTTTCTCAGTATCGAACCAGTTCAAACCTGCTTCATGTTTAATCTGCAGATTGTGAATTCCACAGCCTTATTTTCTTATTTATTTCTGAAAACAGAAGAGGCATTTTTCAATAAAACTACTGAAAATTTACATCCATGTTGTTCTCGAGTCGTTTTTGGTGCAACAGAAGAACTTTGTTAAACCAGTAGTTTGATATGTGAGAGATTGCAGATCTAGTCATGGGAGGAAAACTCTGGGGAACTATAAGACGCCTCTGGGAAACTTGGAAACTCTGGCCAGTACTTCCAGGATCTGGTAGAGCGTCTGGGCCACATAGAGCGGCACCATGAGGGCAAACCTCAGAGGGACTGTAACTCTGTAATGTGATGAAGAGTCAAAGGGCACAGACATGGTTAAATAAAGGTTTATGGGTTTCTGGATTAGCTGCTCTTTCCAGAAACAAGCCAGCGAGGGAGAGACCTGCGGTGGAAACTTGGAAACAGGAAAGTGTCTCAAAGTGCTTTTCTCCTCCTCTTCTCTGACCCCGAGGAGCTGTCGAGGATTAGAGAACTTCCTCGGGCTCATTCGCTCACAGCTATTTTCTCCTCAGATAGTTTCCCTCTGAATCATCGCCACAAACATAAAGCTTAATAAGCCTCGGACGTGAGGAGGGCCGTCACCAGGACCGAGCTGTAAACATCAGAGCATGGAAACACCTCATCACCGGCCGGAGCTCATCTGCACTCGACTCATGTGAAGACGAGGACCAGGGACCAGATGATCAGAGGAGGAATGAGAGGACGTCACATGTGAACTGTCTCTTCACTGGTTCTCCAGGTCAAACCCAGTGAGACGCTCTGACTCCACAGTAGAAACCTAAAGATCTTGTTTGTTCTGAACTCGACTCAATCTTTACTTAAACCTGACAGATTATAGATTGTTTGAAAGCTCAAAGACTCGTGATTACATCCGAGCAAAGTATTTAAAGATCCTGAAGTCACTTCCACAGCTGCTGACACAGAACCGCTCCCGACTCAGATTCCCTTCAGTGTTTGTGCCTCTTCTACTTATTCTGACTTTTGTTTTTTAAGAAGTAAACAGTTTCCTCTCCAACGAGACCAAAGTTATGACCATAATCAAAAGGCTTGAAGATTCCTGAGCTTCTGAGTTTGCATCATTTCTGGGTTTTTCCACAGAAAATTAGTTTGTCAGGAAACAAGTGAAACTAAACAGATCAGAGGATAAGCAGCTTTATTTCAAATCCACAAATTAATACAGATTTTTAAAAACTATTTTGATCATCTTCATTATTTCACTTATCCAATAAAGCTCAAACTCGTCCTGTCCAGTTTCTGCTGCTTGTTGGTTTGAACAGGATATTTTAAAGAGGAAATTAACCTAAAACCATCAGTTGTGTTTAACGTGTGTGAAAGTCGCCCAGTTTGAAGATCGAGGTCGAGTCCACAGATGATCTGAAACCTCTGGAGGCCGGATCGGACCCGATGAGGAGCCGTGTTCCAAATTCAAAACCATATCTGAGTCCGATGGAATGCTGACGTTCTGACTGGAGGTCAATGAAGGTCATTAGGAACAAACTGGTCCTTGAAACACGAGTTCACACGCTGCCACTTCCTGTTTGTTGATTCTCCAGCAGATGTTTCACAGCCTCTTCTCAAAGTTTCCCTCTCAGCTGCTGTGGAGGAGCCTCATTCTCCTGAGGAGGAGTTCAGCTCCATGTTTGTACGTCACTGGTAAATTCAGTAAAACTCGACCTGCAGATCTATAAACTCCGAGGAGATGAGCTCATGGAAAGTCCGTCAGCAGCAGGTTGAGGTGTCCCAGCAGCTGCCTCCCAAGCCAGGACAGTGTTTATGAGAGTGTGTGTCTGTGGGGGCGAAGCTACAAACACAACTGAGGAGCCTCACTGAGTTCATCACAGGAAATGAACCAGAGAATCTTCATTCTGCTCCAGAGAACCTTCACGTGTCTGAGTGAGCATCTAAAAACTGAAGCATTAAATAAAAATATGAAACTTTAAAGTATCATAAGACGACAAAAACCTGGTTTAAAATTGTCCCTGTAATAAAAGTGTTCACCTGTTTCCTCAGCTCTTTGTTCTGTAACACACTTCGTTCCTTTGTTTACATGAATTCTTATCGTCTGTTTCCTCTCTGCTCTGAACTCCTTCATAAACATTGATCACACAAGGAATAAGAAATGTTAAAGCAGCAGTTAACGTTCAATATCTAATATCTGTGGCCCCTCCAGGCCACCGTACGTGTCTGTGAAGACTAAGAACTCTGTCTTCCCATCCTCGACTGACCTGCGTCCCTAACCCTGACCCCCAGATTTTAAATAACAAGTTTTCATTCTGGTTTATGGATCCTGGATTAATATCAAATCACATTTAATCACGTGTGGCACCTCGAGCGGCTCTGACTACTTCCTGGAGCAACGACCATGTAGTTGAGTCTCTTCACTCTGAGGCTCCCTGCTGCGTTGGGCCTGTTTCCTCCTGCAGCCGAACAACACAACATGAACCTTCAGCATCCAAAGCTCTAAAGGTTGGTAGTTTGAATCCA
The DNA here is from genome assembly GCA_038501795.1 of Pseudopleuronectes americanus. Classification (NCBI taxonomy): domain Eukaryota; kingdom Metazoa; phylum Chordata; class Actinopteri; order Pleuronectiformes; family Pleuronectidae; genus Pseudopleuronectes; species Pseudopleuronectes americanus. The sequence continues at coordinate 18,426,708 of CM076734.1, read as the reverse complement.
CAGAGCTTCTGTTGAGCAGAGATTCTTCAGTCAAAGTGTTTCCACTCAGACGTCAAAGAAATCCCAGAGAAACGTACGAGGCTCATTCCAGGTTCACGACACCCTGGATCCCTCAGAATCAAAGATCCTCTGATGGTTCCCACATGTGACGCTCCTCTCGGCTCTTTGAAGAGAAGATTTGTGTCCTGGAGCCTCGTCAGGTGAAGAATGAAGCTGAGTCAGCACAGATCCATCAACACTGACCTGAAGATTCCCAGTGATACACAACAGATCTAAGATCAGCGTCTTCATCTGAGGCCTGAAACACCAGCTGCTGACGTTCCTCCTTCAGTAGAGTCCAACTCCTTCTACACTGATTTCAAACCAGCAACCATCCAAACACAGGATGATGAAGCTGATGTTTTATTAACCAAATTATTATGAGATAATTACACAAGCATGGATTTCATTGAATAAATATTATTGACGTGTTCAATAAAACACATCGTTATTCAAATGGTTGAGAAGAGGAAATGATGTCACTGACAGACTGAAAACACACGGTTACTGTTACCACTCATTAACGTGTTTAATCATATTTCATATTTTTAAGGCAGCTGAAAAACATGAAATTAAATCAATTCAAATGGGAAACACACTGAGCATGTGTGTGTGTGTGTGTGTGTGTGTGTTGTGTGTGTGTGTGTGTGTGTGTGTGTGTGTGTGTGTGTGTGTGTGTGTGTGTGTGTGTGTGTGTGTGTGTGTGCGTGTGTGCTGCTTAATTATCCTGATGCTTATCTTCTTCCTGTGGTTCTTTGGAAAGCTGACGTCTTCATCTCTTTGTGTTTCATCTCTTACCGATGAGGAATTAACTGATTATATAATATAATAAACATGTTGCTGCACTTTTCTTAGTAATGTTACGAAGCGCTTCACCAAACATCTGACTTACATCTGTAGTTTATGAAATATTTAAAAGCCGTAGACTAAATAAGAAGAAACGTTAAAAACACATAGAGACAAAATATCAGAAATATCAGACGACAAGAACAAGAAAAACAATAAAGTCCGAGGTCACAACAGAAAGAGATCACAGCAGTAAAAGGTTTCATTAAAGCACAGGAGCCAGAACCATGGATCTGACTGGGAAGATGAACTGGTCCCAGTGGAAAGAAGCTTCCAGCTGTGAAATACCCAGTTTGTCCAGTTTATAAGATACTTTAACAAACCGGAGCCACAGAGTTTGTTCGTGGAAGAGAAATCGAACATGTTAATCCAAGTGTTTCCTTCCTGGTCCCCCGGTCACATGATCCAGATGTTCAGGACCTCAGTAAAGTTGACAAATGTCATGTGACCACATCCTATCATCATCATCATCATCATCAATATATAAATATACTTTATCTTACGTTTTGGTCCAGATAGAACTAGGAATCTGGATGTGGTGAATCTGAACGTGTTCCTGACGGTCGGGCCCTGATGGAGGTTCGAGCTCCACGGAGAGAAGGTCACGTTCCTCTGTTGTCACATGACTCCTGATGAGGTCACATGACCAGTGACAGGTGATCAGATCCATCAGGTCCATTTACAACAGCACAAGAAACCACAGGAAACAATTCACTGTAGATTATGAATCAGGAAAACGTTTCAGTCCCAAACCCACGGATTCGTCCTGGAGCCAAACAGCTCGACCTCGAGTTCCTGTAAAGATCTTGAATTCAGATCATTTTCTTCTCAGGAAAATGATCTGAGGTCAGTTTGTGTTTCTGACTCATGAGATGCTGGGAAACCCTGTACTGGTGGGAGGAGAAGAAACCATTACATCAACGTCCGAGAAGCAGGAGAGTTCAGAGATCGTTCCCGTGATGAAAGGATGTTAAACAACATGATCACCACATCTCAGACAACACACACACACACACACGCATACAGACAGACACAGACACACACACCAGTGGGTCAGGCCACTCGTCCCCTGCTGAGCGACCTCGTGTCCTCTGGTCTCTTGATGACAGACGTACCTGTTTTCTCGGGGGAATTTACAGAAAGAATTTTTCCTGTCATCATAAATTCTGTGTAACAAACAACCTCAGTCTGGAGGTTCTTCTAACCGGGTCCACATGTGGAGAAGGTGCTGCACGCAGGACGGGATCGGGATCAGATGTCCCGCTCGTATCGGGTCTGTGTTTGGAACCAGGTCCGAGACTCTGATGTGGATTCAATCAAGTGTTTGTTGTGTTTTCTCTGGAGAGACGATGAAAGAAAGATGATGGATGTGATCGTTACTCGTGGTGACGTCAGAGTCCAGATCAACCAACAGATTCCAGATGATTGGGATCAATGACGAGACGTCGTCTGCTCACATTTCATTAAGTCAACACAACCTCACTGATCTCAGGACTCAGCTGAACGTTTGGGTCACAGCCCAAAGTCCTCAGGCTCCTTTCTACCTTCACTCAGATGTTCACGTGTGGAGAGACGGTTCCTCTCCGAGTGTTTGAGGAACATGTTCGACGAGTGGATTTTAAAACCTGTTGGGGAATCCTCTGAGGATCAGGATATTTAAATCCAGATAAAGATGGAGGACATGTCGGCTCCCACAAGTCAGAACTAAACTTAAACATTAGATTTATAATAAATAAGCCAGAAAGAAGAGTTCATATCGAGGTCGTCATTGTTTCGCTTTTGGTTTTAAATTCAAACGCGATAAGAAATGGAAACCTCCATATTATTTTAAAGTGTTAAAGGTGTAAACAAACAAAGATGGACGACCTGACGGCTCCAAAAAGTGAAACTAAAACATCGGCATTGCCCCCTGGTGGCCGGTCAGAGTATAGGTCATTAACCCAACCTCCTCCATGTTAGCAGATGGGACATGCACCAAACTAAAAGACGTTAAGGTCGTTGTCATCTCACTGATCGTTCAAGTGTTTCTTATCAGTTTGGGTTTGATTAGTTATGATGAGACCTCATGATTGACAGATGAGACTGACTCCTGATTGGTCGACGTGTGAAGGCGTGTCGTCCATCTTTATTTACAGTCCCTGAGTCTAACCAGCAGAGCGGCAGCGCCTCCTGCAGGCGATACGAATAAAATGATACAATAAAAAACTATATTTTCAGCAGTGGCTCATTTACACAGACAGATAATAGACTCAAGGTGACCGTGCACATTCCAGTTATCTGCCTCACCGACAATAATCATCTCCACATGAAACAATAATGAACGTGCGAGAGGAGCATCTTGATCTGGAGCCGAACTTTAAAAAGCTTCCTGGCGTCCGGGATGAATTCAGCAGAACATCCGTCAGTTTGCTGCTTTTATTGGATTCATTATTTTATCTTCTCTGAGGAACGTTGATATGTTTTATTGGAGGTTTTGGAATCTGGTTTGATCTTTTTATTTTGTTTCTTCAGCAGATTTATGTTTGGATTTAAAAACCCACAAAACATCTTTATCTCATAAGATGAAAGAAAAATGTAAAAGGACCAATATGATGCTTTTATTTAATTAAATACTATATATACATAATATACTTAAAAGACTATCCATGCACATGCTGGTAAGCACTTTATATAAGGCATTCAATATTAATATAACTAAAAAATGTTTACCAACTTAAAAAACTACTTGAGTTTGTGACACGCACATGAATAAACTTTGTTAAAATAAAGTTAACAGTTATATAAACGCAATTGAAAACTTCAATTCTAAAGAACGTTTTATTTTTCTGTTTGTGAGTTTAACACGTTCGATAATAAAATGAAATGTAAACAATGTTTACGGCCTGACTCACTTCTCAAGTTGTTTCTTTTTAACAGTGTAATAAATCTGTATTAAACAACATTAATGAGGCAGCACCTCATAACTCTGCAGAGCATGAAAACATAAAGGAAGAAGCTCGTTGAATAAGATCTTATTCGCTGGAGTCGGCTCGATGAAGTTTTATTTTATTTGATTCTTTACGTAATTTTGTTAACGTTCCGAGGAAGTGGTGAAGAAACCTGTTTCCACTGAACTACACACAGTGGATTCCTGATGTCAAGAAATAAGACTGGAAATTAAGATTTACAGTCAGTTACTCAAACTACAGCTCAGGTTTTAAATGAAAGTTTACTGTACAAGCTGATGTCGATAGTGAGCTGAGCCTCTGATAGGAGAGGTCATCCATGTTCAGGGTTCACGAGAGGTGCTGGTTAGTTCCTTCTCCTCATCAAAGCTCCAGAAATGTGCCGGCAGATGTTTCCAGCTGCAGCCGAGATGAGACTTCAGTGAAGAGATGATTTCAGTTTCCTCCCACACGTCTAAAGAGTCTGAATCCTTGAGGTGGATCAGATAATCACAATCTGAGTCAAGTGTCATATCCCAGTGTGTGTTTGTGTGTGTGTGTGTGTTTGTGATTGCGTGTGTGTGTGTGTGTGTATTTGTGTGTGTGTTCATCTGAGCCACAAGAGCTAAAACGTCCCTCGAACCAAACAGTGAGACGAGTTCACCTCCAACACACTGTTCTAGAAAAGAGTGTTAACAAAAATCTAAATTATGGATTCATAAGGTTTCTTGTTTTTTTCCACACACACACAAATTCTAATAAATTAGCAAAAGACAATGTGAGAAGTTTAGAAATGACACATTTCACTTGATGCATTTAAAAGAACCTGAGTGGAAACAAGCTGCTGCACAGGCTGAGTTTCTAAAGCATGGTGTCTGCATGACCTCTGACCCCGTAGACCCCGTCCTCCATGCTGTCCTGTTTGAGACGCTCGTCCACAGGAAGCTGTGTTTGTTGTGTTGTGTTCTCCACGTTACACCTGCTGTTAATACACACGTCATATAATCCAGTAGAGTGGTTTTATTTCCTCAATCCTCAAGGAAATCCTGCTTTCAAAGAAAACTAATGAGGTTGTAAAAACCAGCATCTGGGATCAAAATGTTCGTTCTTTTAAAATTCGGAGAAAGTGGAATTGGGATTGGAACCTGCGTCCCACTGGGAGCAGAGCTCAGCGTGAGGCCGGGCAAAGAAAACATTAGTTCAAGAATAATGGAAAACATTCGTCTTTTCAATCTTCTCCTTTAATACCAAGCAGCTCAGAATCTGTGCCTGCTGAGGTCTCGTGGTTCTGATCCACAGCCTCAGACCAGACGAGCCTGAGAGGGAAACTAAAGACACATCAAGTCCTGAACATGTAGGTCTGGCACCGGGGCCGACAGGAGAATGGAAACACAGCAGCAGCAGAATCCACCGGCTGAAGGTTCTGAAGTAAGAAACGTCTGATGTCCACAGCACACAGGAGCACGGGACACCTCCAGGTCTGGACTGTGTCCGACTCCAGGACGACAAACCCAGAACAAACATCTGGAGCAGACACAAAGACTCACCAGGGAGGAATTCATCTGGGTTTATTTGTTCATATCATTTCAAAATGAAAGTTTAACTTCTCACAACTCACTACGACCAGATAACAGCTGATCGTTAAACTGAAGTTTCCCGACAAATATAAAAGTGTCTCCCCCCTGCATGCCATCATCACTGTCATCAGCTCCTTTGAAATAAAATAACGAATTCAAACTCTCATCACTCAACAATCATCAGTGAGATAAGAAGGACCCTCCTCTTCTGTGAGGAGGAGCCGGGGCTCAGGGGACGGCTGCTCGGGGTCAGGGGACAACAGGAAGTCCCCGTGTAGAGACACAGAGACAGACGGTGGCCCTTCTGCTGTCAGAGACTGGAACACTGGAGGAGCTGATGGTTCTGCTGGGGCCTCGTGGTCGGAGCAGGTTTCAGGCTCCAGGTTCGTGTTGCTGTCTGAACGAGACACATGAGCAGCTGGTTGGGAAACAGGAGTCTCCTCAGACTGGTGACAGGTTCCACCTGTCCACCTGTCCACCTGTCCACCTGTCCACCTGTCCACCTGTCCACCTGTCCACCTGTCCACCTGTCCACCTGTCCACCTGTCCACTTGTCCACCTGTCCACCTGTCCACCTGTCCACCTGTCCACCTGTCCACCTGTCCCTGGACCACAGCAGGAGGTCCAGCAGCTCCCTGAGGGCCACGCTGAGCTCTGTGGATTCAAGACCCTGAACTCACTTCAGGTTCAACATCAGAACCTGGAAACCATGTGACCAGTCAGGGTCAAAGGTCACATGTTGATCTGTAACTTCTCTTGTTTTAGAGGAAACAGTTTGAGGCCGTTTCCTCTGATCAAAGACTGAAGTCTATAATAAAATATGTATATTGAAAACAAATCAAAGCCAAAATGATGGAACATCTGCAAACGGTCACATTTTAAGAGTCTGTCGTCCTTTTTAAAATAAAATAATAACATGTTCTTTTGACTGAACAGTGAAACCAGGGAACACCTGCTTCTCTTCTTCTTCTTCATACGAGACGAGATGTTAACAGATGAACATCAGACGAATCAAAACAACGTGAAAATCAATGTTTCAACATCATGATTATTTGTTATTGAGAAGATTCTCAGTAAAACTCTGACGTCTCCTCACACGTCTGAGCAGAGAAGAGCCTTCATCACTCCTCCCCTTTCATGATGATGATGATGATGATGATGATGATGATGATGATGATGATGATGATGATGATGTTTCTGTTATTTATCCACTTTAATCTCACTCTATAAGTGACACACTTCTCTGTATGATATGATATTACATATAACATATACACATTTGATCCTCCATGATCAGTCTCACATGTTATTTCTGTTGTATTTTAATTGGCTGCATTGAAGAGATTTTTCACAATAACAAATAACAATAAGCTCCAGAAGAAGGAGAATTATATTTTGATTAATTCCAACAAAAGATAAATTGTTTTGGATCAACCCACAGTTAAAGAGCTGAAAGACTGAAATACTGCTGATGTGGTCATTTCCCAGAATGCATTGTGATCCTCTAATATGACATCATCAGTCATTACCTGTGTAAAGAGATTTCACTTTTAGTTGAATTGGCTCTGAAGATGTAATTATGTGTATTTTAACCTCATTTACTGTAATTATGATCATTCAGTTCACGACTCAGCTCATTAATTTAAATAAACAGACGTGAGTCACAGTTGAAGATAATCCAGCGTGTGAGGTTCTGAGTGTCCAAGTCGTTAAAACTGATTCAATAACTCTTCATTGAATCTGATCATTAACTGTCTGAGATGATCTCCTGTACGTTGGAGGACACGTTGGATTTTTCTCCTCAGCTCACACAAGACATAACAATATAATAATACAACACATACTACACATAATAATACATAATTCAGGCTAACAATCCCTTTGAAATGATGAGTCACTCTGAGTCACTGCCCCCCCCCCACACTCTGAGGTGGAGATGTTGGTTGAAGCTGCCGTCAGTTGGAGATGTTTCTCTGCAGAGATGTTCCAAGTGTCATGAAGGAGATTAGAACGATCTTTAAAGATCCGTTAACAAGTCGCTGATTTTCACTTTGAAACGTTGGCTCCACTTCTGCTGCCAATGATGAAACGGCTCTAAACCGCACAAAAAGTCCAAATCAACAACTTACTGAAAACAGCTTCCACTGCTGAGGAGCCTTTGAGCACTGAGCGACGGGTCGAGGGTGAAAAACCAGTCAGGGATGAAGTCATTGACTCACAAAGTGAAGCGTGAGAAGTGGAAAAGTGGCTCGTTAGCAGCGATTAGACTGGATGTTGTCGTTCCAGAGTTGTTGTCGTTCCAGAGGGGACACACACACAGAGGTGACACACACAGAGGTGCACACACACGAGGTGACACACACACACAGAGGTGACACACACACAGAGCTACTCACTCCTGTGCACGCTCCAGCGTGCACACACACGACTCTCCTGTCGCTCGCTGCCACTCGACCTTCCGTCGCCCGGACGACGACACAGAGCAACACACGCACGAGGCAGAATATGCAAATCTGATAATTGATCTTGACACTTACACGACAAAACAAGAAAACATGTGGTTCCCTGATTTTCTTGGACGAAGGAGGAAATTCAAGATGGGAACAATTCTCACTATCTTCGGAAAACATCTGCCTGGAAAACACTTTGTGTGTTATTGAGCAATCAGAGCGTGTGTGTGTGTGTGTGTGTGTGTGTGTGTGTGTGTGTGTGTGTGTGTGCACGCTCTGGTTCTCCAGCTGTCATCACTTCCTCCTCACGTTGAGGTAAATGAGCCGCGTCTCATCTCAGCCTGTCACCGTGAAGCCGTTAATCGGCCTGACGGTGACATCACGGCTCAGGAAACGACCATTAACGGTCACTTCCTGTTGTGAGGCCGAGTCATGGTTCCTCTTCTCTCCCTGGACTCTCTACCTGGTTCTTGGGACCAACGTGGATGTAAATCCCCGGAGGACAGCTGATGCTTTGAGGTCCGACCGTCTGCGTGGACGGTAACAACTTAACGAACCAGTGGAGGTCACCACAACACCTGTGAGCCCTGGCTGCTGCTTCCACGGAGAGGAAACTGGTCCGAGCCGTGAATCAGAACGATTTAAGATGCTTTGTGTTGTTGTGTGTATCTAAACATGTCGACATAGCTGTGAATCGAAGATAAAAGATCATACAAATTAATAATATATTGTTTTTAAATGTTGTTTTTCCCTCGACTGAGGATCCAGCCAGCAGTAAAACTCTTCTCTCCTGTTGACAGATCCTGTATGTTTAATGAAAACCCCTCTGACTGCAGTGAGAGTGAGGGGAACACGAGTGAGTGAGGAGAGGCAGTGAAACCAGAGAGGAAAACAAATGTCCTCACTTCTCCTCGGCTTCAGGTCGTAAAGGAGAAAGAACCAAGTTAACTGCCAGTCGTCAACTTTTAAGACGGTTTGAGCGAACGACAGAAAACAAAACAAATTCAGAGAAAATATGACGGTAGTGAAATAACAACTGTTCTGTGAATATGCAGAATAAACTGAGTCATCAGGATAATTAGCTCCATTAAGTTTAGATTCTTGACTCGGACCAACTCCCTGTGGAGCCACAGCAAAAGCCTCAATTAATCTCACTTGTTGTTTTTTCCTTCCATAATAATACGTGGTGACGCTAAGCTCTGTTTCCGTGCTCCTGTCTCGAGACTGGAAACCCCAATCAGTCGTCAGGGGCTCGTTTGCCAAAGAGGTGAAATCATCTTCACAGGGGAGATGTGCAGTCTGATGACTGTAATCTCTTAGAATGAACTTCTATCAGTGAATATTTCTTTATTGGCCGTTTACAATGACTGGATTGTGAACAAGACACAAACTCAAACCATGTGTCCACACCCCCGATCACGTCCAGAAGCAGTGTCCCGGCTCTGGGGTCGCATCCCTCGAGGGACTCTGGTAGGCCGAGGAGACGGTGAAGAGCAAACCGAGACGAGAACAAGCGTTTGGTTCGAAACAGGAAGAGCGAACAAGTTGTTGAAACTTCGGAGCCGAGTCAGACCTGCTGAAGACGACAGAACAGCCTGCAAGGGTTAAAGGTTAGAAGAAGGTGGAAGTCAAAAAGCTGTTCCAGAGAGCGC
>CM076734.1:18404720-18412220 GCA_038501795.1 Pseudopleuronectes americanus | reverse complement strand
TAAAATAAAACAATAACTACAAGTTCACTATATAAAAAGTACAGCACAAGATTATTCATTTGTTTTGATGATTTTTGTCTCACTGTGAATGTTCGCTCTCTCGTATCTTCTTTTCATTTTCTTTTTTCGGTCAATGTATTTTTCACGTTTTTTTCTCTTTAGTATTCTTTGGTTGGCTTTATTTTATTTATTCCTGTGTTTTATTGTTTCGTTTTTGATATTTTTTTCGTTGTAAGATTTCCATCTATTTTGCTTATGAATTGTGTCGGTTTTTTAATTTTTTTTTTTTTTTGTTATTTTGTTTTTTTTGATTTTGTTTTTTTATTTTTAGTTTTTTTTTAGTTATTTTTTTATTTTGTTTTGATGTTTTTTTGTTGTATTTTTTGATTTTTTTTTTTTTTTTTTTTTTTTGTTATTTATTTTTAATTTTGTTGATTTTTTTTTAGTTTTTTGTTTTTTTTTTTTTAGTGTTTTTTTTTTTGTTTTTATTTTTTTTTTTTTTTTTTATTGTTATTTTTTTTTTGATTATTTATTTTTTATTTTTTTTTTTATTTTTTTTTTTGTTTTTTTTTTTATTTTTTGTTTTTTTTTTTTTTTTTTTTGGTTTTTTTTTTTAGTTGTTTTTTTGATTATTATTATCTTGTCTTGAATTAATTGATTTTCTAAATAGTTTTTCATTCTGCTTTGAGATAAATTTTATGTTCCATTTTTTGTTTATGATATTTAAATTTAAGCACTAAGAACAAATAATTCACAAATGATAAACTAATCAGATTAAACTTTACTAATAAATAGTCTAACTACAATTTAGTAGTGAAAAAATAAAACAAAAGCAGAAACCATATATTACACAAATTGAAAAATGGACAGAGCAGACAAACTAAGAAGAAAAAACTTCAGGTAAATTGAGAGAGACAATTACCCACAGGAATACCTAAAAATACGCAGCAAATAGAACCAAACCTTAAAAAAAAAATAGTAATTATCCACGAATATGTTTTCCTTGTTTTGTTATGAAGATTCGGTTCTAAAATTGTAAATTTTTATTATTTTTTATTGTTTTCTTCTTGCTTTATTTTCTAATAAAAGTTCGATGGTCTGTATTCTTATTTGTTATGTATTTTTGCTTGATTGTGTATTTTAATCTTCTCATTTGGTTTTCTTAAAGGTTGAGGAGAGGGATGTTATTTTAGAAGTTAAAATGCGCCCCGTATCCGTCCGCGTAAGCAAACAGTGTGCTGATCAAGCTGAAAGCATAACCCCAGCTGCTGTATACTCTGAACTTTCATATACCTTGGCCTTCCATAAACTGCGGCCATGTGTTGACCTGCTCCAAAAATGCATGGCATTTACGTAACAAGTGCGGAAAAGTGGAAATAGAAGAGAATTGAAGCAGAAGAATAGACAGGTGAGAGAAGGGGGAACAACCACCTAGGTTGAAACAGCGTGACACTCTACATTATGTCTCTCGAAACTAGAGAATGGTATATACTCCCCGCAACACAATGAGGGGGGAGGGGAAATCCTGGTTCAGAGTAGAATCTTTCACTACAGACTAAGTTATGGTGAGTTATAATCTATAAAAAAAAAATTAAATTTTTTATTACTTTAAAATAAATTTTTTTTTTATTTCTTTCATTAAAAAAATCTTTTTTTTTTATGTGATATATTATATGTTTTTTTTTATAATTAAAAATGTTATTGTTTGTTTTCATATCTTTCTTTCTTTTTTAATTTTTTATTTCTGTGTATTTGTCTGATTCTTATGTGAAATTTTCCTTTTGCTCTTGTCTTGTTTGATGTAATTGTTTTCATTTCATTTTTTTATGTGTTAGTTTTTGTTAACTGTTGTTTTGTTTTCGGTTAGCTTTTTGGGCTGTGGGTTAGGTGGTTGTGGTGCTTTGGTAGTTGCTGTGTTTGAGTGGTGCTCTTATGTTTTTTGGGTTTATGTGGGTTTTCGGTGCTTTTCTGCTGGTCTTTGGTCAGTGGTTTATGGGGTTGGTCTGTGGGCTGTGTTGGGTTGTTGTTTTGTTTGTTTGTTTTTGGTGGATTTGGCTTGGGGGTGTTATGGTTTTTTATTGTATTTGTTATTTTTTTTTTTTTTTTTTATTTTTTTGTTTATTGAATTGTTGTGTTTTGGTGTTTGGTTAATGTTGTTGTTTATGTGGTTTTGGTGTTTGAGTAGTGTCGTAAGGAGGGGAGTTGTAGTTTTAGATGGATCATAGTATTGGGGATAACTTATGTTCGGAGTGTGGGGGAGTATGCACGTTCAGAGGGCTAGATAAGTGGTTTTGAGAATAATCTTTAGTTTTTCTATGCATACGAGAGAACCGAATTATATACGCGATACAGAATTACCTTTGGGGACTGGGAAAATCGTTGCCCATTTGGGTATATTCAACATTCCTAACGTCAGTGAAAATGGTATATTGGGTATGTAAGTTAGATACTGGTTCTCTGCCGCGCGTTTCTTCGTGTCGTTTATGTGTGACTCGTGAATAATTTCGAGTACCCGTCCTATGGTTCGGTTGGCACCTTATGGGAAGTAGGGGTAAGCTTATGATTTGCGGCTTTCTATGGGTATACGAGTATCTCAAATAAGTCGGTATTTTCTAAGAGCAGTCTAACACGGATTTATCCCAATAGGGTTGATGATTTACAGATACCAGTGACCACAATAAGCACTAACAATATACAAATAAAAAAAAGATCAACAAACCAAACTAATAATTAATAATCCCAAATCGGCAAAAAGACGTGGAAACTATATGTCTGTTAATAATAAATATCCAAGTGAGTATTTGTAAAAAATAACACCTCGAAGTCCCAAAAGATAACTAAGAATGATAAAATAAATAAAAACATAATTATACTCATAATTATACTTGAAAGCCAAGAAATAATTCGACAACAAACAGCGTAGATATGCAAAATTAAACCAATAACTAAAATCAAAATTCTTAAATTATTAAAAAATACAACAATTTATTATAATATATATTACTCAAAAAAAAATTATTCACTACAATTACTAGTACCCTCACAGAATAGGAAACAAATTAAATATAAAACAATAAAAACACATACCCAAAAAAATAACTCAGTCAATTTCTTAAAATGAAAACCAAACAGCGTCACATAAAATGTACAATGAATATTTTTCACTTTTTTTTCTAATTTAATTTATGTTTTTTTGAATTTAATTAATTTCTTTATTTATTTGTATTGTACAATGTTAATTAGCTTATTTTATTGTTCCGTGGTCCCTGTTAGTTTATAGATTTTTTTATGTTTATATATTATATGTGATTGAATTTAATTTTCATTTATATCCTGAGTAATGATCATTGCATTCAGGAAAAAGATTTCTATTGCAATGTGTAAGGTTGTGCATCTTTATAGTTTTTTTATTCTTTGTTATTAACTTAAATTCTTATTCTTGTTATACAACGAATTAACGATCTTGTATGGTCTTTTTTAAATATATTTTAAAGATGATTACATTCTTTTTGTGTTCAAAATGATTTTATTCTAATTTTTTTATTGTTCAATATTTTATATTTTAGTTGCTTATTTTTTCGTTATTCTATAAAATTTTATTATTATTTCGTTTATTATTATACTTCTATATACTATCTAGTGTTACATTGTTTTTTTTGAAAATTATTTGTCTTTATAAGTGTCATATAATGTTGTTTTTTTAATTTTATTATCATTTTCATAAAAGTTAATTTAAATCTTTTTTTTCTTGTCTCTCAATCCGAGATTAATTTTTTTTAATTCTGGAAAGTTTGTCAATCTTAATAATATGAAAGTAGGAAAGAGTGCAGCCGCCGAGCCATGGGCGAAATCATTACCCTGTTGGACCGACGTTGGGAAATCTAAAATAAAGAAGTTGAAAACCAAACTGCCTTACTTGTGCATATCCTGTGGAGTTAGTGAGGTGTTAATGTGTGTTTTGAATATATGATTATAGTGAGTTATGTTTTAATAAAGTACAGTTATGTCAAGCCCTAGAAGACGAACTATTAACCCTCCGCTGAAGGTTGGCTTATGTTTTGTAAATGACGGTACACTGATGTTCTATTCTTTAAGATACGCAGTTATAAAGTATTAGTATAGAAGAAATTGATTAATAATGTTAGGTTAAATGTACAGGATCACTGATCTTAAAATGTGAAGTGCCCACATTAAATTAAGGTGCGAAAATTGAACAACGAACATACTGAGCATTAAGACCAGAAAAGTGTAATAAACAAAGATTTAGAAAAAAAAAATAAACCTTAATAACCAACTCTACTAGTTAATAGTAAACTAATACCTAAAGGTTTCTAATTCTTTTTCTTATTATTGTTAAGTATATTTTGTCATCATTTTGTCTATCTGATATCGTGGTTTGATTCTGTCATTCTCTTTTATGTTGTTTTTGTTTTTTATTAGTTCTAATTTGAGTTAACTGATTATGCTAATTTCTGTTAGAGTGTAAGTGTTTTTTGTATAGTCCTTATAGTTTTGGTTGTTGGTGGTCCTAGGTGGTTTCGTTATTATTATATTTAGTTTGGTTTAATGTTAATTGCAAGATTCGTTTGTTCTCTGTTTGAAGAAGTTTTGTTTTTTGGTTTTGTGTAGGGGTTTTTTCGTTGTTGTTGTATTGTAGTTTTTTTATTTTTGGATTGTAGTGTTGGTGGATAGTAATTTTTAGGATGTGAGTGTGTAATGTGCGCATGTGTCTCGACATTTATATTTTGTTTCGAAAGTTTGTTTTTATTATACTGTATAGTTTTTAATATAATTAGTATTTGTAAGTCCACGTTAGTTGTCGGTTAATTTTTCTATTATTATATTCTTAGGGTAATGTGTTATGTTTGGTTTGTTGGTGGTTGGGTATGTTTTATTTATTATATTTTAATTAATGTCTTTTAGTGGTAATTGTTTCTCTCTATTATTAGGATGTATAGTTTAAGTCTACTTTATCTCATTTTTTTTTTGTTTTTTTTTTTCACTTGTTTTGAATTAAGAGTTTTCGTCTTAAATTTTCTACTGCTTATTTTTTTTTATGTTTATTTGAGCTTATTCTTATATTATTAATTTTAATTGTTGAATATAGAGTTGTTTTTTGTTAAAGAAAAGATGAGTTTGATTTGTTCTCTAATTTCTTATTCTAAATTAAAATTTTGAATTTTATTTCATAGCTTTATTTCGACATTTCTTTCTGCTCGCATTAGTTTTCTTACATTTTTTATTATTGGTGTTAAATTTGATAATCAATTTCTTTTTCATAAAATATCCTTTAAAAAATTTTTATGATTCTGTAATTAAGTTATGTTTATGAAATATTTGATCGACGAAGTTTATTTTGTGATGAATAGATAATTAAATTATACTTATATACAGATTACATATTTAAATTTAAGAAAATACACATTAAATTACATTATTAATACATAATTTAATACACATATATATTATCATCTAGGATATTATACCAACAAATGTATGTACTCAAGACCTAAAATAAAGAGAAATCTTATAGATTAATTATGACATTGCAAAATAAACAATTATACGATTGTACTGTATGATGTTTAGTACTATCTATGTAATTAGTATTAAATACTAAAGGCTTGTTAATTAGAACTAGAATTGAATATTCATAAATTTCACGAGAATATCACTAGCAAATAGTAAACAAATGTCTTAAAAAGAAACGAAAAACTATGCCTATACAGAATAACAACCAAAAGGGCTATGAACTACTCAAAACCAACCAATCATTATTAAAATTTTCTTTCTTGCCCGTGAAACACCTGCCGTGTTCAATCTTATTATTGATTTTCGCTTTAAGGTTGTCCTTTACCAGTTTTTTTTGTTTTGCGAATTAATTTAGTTATCATATTTTTTAGTTGTTGGTTAATGCTTGTGTCGGCACTGACGAGACAAGCGCAATATGGTCACTAGGAGCCGAATGAAACCTATGACCCAAGGAGAAATGAATAGAGTACCTTGTTGGTGAGTGCTAGGTTACGGAGCTGGTCCCAATAGGCTGATGTGAAATGACTGTTGCTTTCACTGTTGTAACTCGTGCATGTACCCGCTACGCGGATCTTGAGTATTTATACGGTTTAGTCTAGGTGAATGCATTACGACCTTACTGCTCCGGGCGCCCGTGGGTGTTGTCGTTTGTATGGTGGGGTTCAGGGGTGTGGTCTGTTGTGGCAGCTGGGTTCTGGGGTGGTTCGGTTATTGCATAAGCGGGCGTGTCTCTTGTGGGGTGGGTGGGGTGTTGGGTGGGTTGGTGGTTTGGGTGTTTGGAGAGGTGTGCTTTATGTGTTGCCTGTAGGGTTAAAGGTTGGGGTTTGTAGTCATTGATTTTGGAGTGGTGGCGTATGGGTTTTTGGGTTTGTGAGTAGTTGGATGTGGTTATTTTTGTGGATTGTAATTATTTGTGTGTGTGGTGTGGTGGTTATGGGTTTGGTGGTTGGGTGTAGTGTTTTCGGTTTTGTGGAAGGGGTAGTTTGGGGTTTGATTGGTAGATGTGGAGGATAAGGTGTTATGTCGTTGTGCTGTCTTGGGGGGTTTGGGTCGTAAATTAGCTTGTGTTGGGGCTTGGTATGGGCGGTATCGGGGTTTGGTGGCGTTAGTTTGGAGAGTTGGGTTGTGTGTATAGGAGGTTAGTGTTATGTGTGTTTGGTGTGTTGGAATGGGGTGGTGGTAGTGAAATTGGTGTTTATTTATTTGGGATTGGTATGGGGTCTGTAAGAGTGTGATTTTTGGGGAGAATAGTTGGTTTGGTTGGAGTGTGGGGTGGAGGGTGTTGGATTGGAGTGGTGGTGGGTGTGGCTTAGGGTTTGTTATTTAGGATGTTTGTTGAGTGTGGTTATTTGGTTTGTTTTGTGGAATAAGTATTTACTTAGATGAAGTAAAAATGTCGATTAGGTTGAAGTTTAGCATGATTTAAATAAGGTTATTTCAGTGGGATTTTTACTCACCATTCTTATAATTGTTATACTCCTAGTATTGTTTATATTGGTATTGATGGATTATTAATCTTTATATATTTTGTTTTTTATAGTTGTAATTCTTTCTTTTGACAAATTAGCTTGTTTATACTTATCGTTTTGGTCTGTTACATTCTTTTTTAAATATACTTCTCATGTGTGGTTCTGTTTAATATTTTTATGTGCAGATCATTGTATTTAATGGGTCGGTATAAGGTTTGTTATTTTTCTTTTTATACCAGTAGGACCTGTATCATTATTGGTTTCGTTATTTGTTTTTTGATAGTTGCTAGGGTTTGGTTGTTTGTGGAGGTATGGTGCTTGAATGGAGGATGTAGAACGAATTGGAAGTAGGATGGAGGTAAGCAAATGCCGCCTGTGCTTACTCGGTCTATGGACGGAGTGATGTAAAATGCTCGCAGACCTTGTGCAAAAGGCTAAAAGAATAAAGAGGGTTGAAAGCGACATCTTAATAATAAGAAAATTGCCAATCCCCTTTTAG